>OY787623.1:4734446-5174577 GCA_963678935.1 Umbilicus rupestris | reverse complement strand
CTAGGTTCAGGTTGCAAATGCGTAAGGCCCAATATGCTTTGTGCTCTAGCTCCACTGGCAGGTGGCATGCTTTTCCGTAGACCAACCGGAATGGTGAAGTCCCGATGGGTGTCTTATGCGCGGTGCGGTATGCCCACAGCGCATCGTCCAGGCGCTGGCTCCAATCTTTGCGCGAAGGTCTGACAGTCTTTTCTAGGATGCGCTTGATCTCTCTGTTGGAAACCTCGGCCTGTCCATTTTTCTGAGGATGATAGGCAGTGGACGTCTTGTGGCGCACTCCATAATGCTTGAAAACTTGCGCCACAATCCTGTTGCAAAAGTGCGTTCCCTGGTCGCTGATGACTGCCTTAAGCACCCCGTACCTGCAAAAGATATTAGTTTTCAGAAACTCAGCAACCGTCTTACCATCATCCTTCCGCGTGGCCTTAGCTTCGACCCATTTGGAGACATAGTCCACTGCCACTAATATATACTCGTATCCGGCAGATGGAGGAAATGGCCCCATGAAGTCAATGCCCCATACATCAAATACTTCATCTACTAGAATCGGCGTCTGCGGCATCTCATTGCGCGCTGATATGCCTCCTGTGCGCTGGCACCTATCACAATTCCTGCAGTGATCATATGCGTCTCGGAACAGGTGCGGCCACTAAAATCCGCAATCCAGGACCTTTCTGCTTGTGCGCTTGGGACCAAAGTGTCCTCCACATGCGTGCGCATGACAAAACAGCAAGACAGAGTTAATTTCATGGTCGGGCACGCAGCGCCTCAATATCTGATCAGGTCCTATTCTAAGCATATATGGATCATCCCAAATATAATGTTTGGACTCATGTTTTAATCTCATGCACTGGGTTTTATTGAAATGCGGAGGAAACGTACCTGTGACCAGGTAATTCGCAATGTGCGCATACCATGGTACCTTACCTGTCAGCCCCATCAGATGCTTGTCAGGGAATGTCTCCGTGATCTGCCCTGGCTCCTCCTCTTTCACGATCCTGCTCAGGTGGTCAGCAACTGTATTCTCCGTGCCCTTCTTGTCTTTGATCTCCAAGTCGAATTCCTGAAGTAGGAGCACCCAGCGCATCAGGCGCGGCTTAGTCTCCTTCTTGGACATTAGATAGCGGATGGCTGCGTGGTCTGTGTATACGATGACCCTGGCGCCGAGAACATATGCACGGAACTTCTCTAGCGTAAACACAATTGCCAGAAGCTCCTTCTCCGTGGTGGTGTAGTTCCTTTGCGCAGCGTCCAGTGTGCGCGAAGCATAGTAAATGGCGTGCGGCTTCTTGTCCACTCGCTGCCCCAAGACTGCACCTACTGCATAATCACTTGCGTCGCACATTAATTCAAATGGCAGGTTCCAGTCTGGTGCGCGCATCACTGGCGCACTGGTCAGCTCTTCCTTCAGCTTATCAAATGCGGCCCTGCACTCATCAGTAAAGTCGAAGCACACATCCTTTTGCAAGAGGTTAGACAGGGGCATGCAAATTTTAGAGAAGTCTTTTATAAAACGCCTGTAAAACCCGGCATGTCCTAAGAAAGACTTCACATCGCGCACGTTAGTGGCATAAGGTAGATTAGAAATAAGGTCTATCTTAGCTTTATCTACTTTGATCCCCTCCTCTGAGATGATATGTTCTAGTACTACACCATGCGTTACCATGAAATGACATTTTTCATAATTTAGCACTAGGTTCTTAGAAATGCAGCGCGCTAGGACTTTATCTAGATGAGTCAAGCATGCATCAAAGGTATCTCCATATACAGTAAAATCATCCATGAACACTTCTATGCATATACCAATCATATCAGAGAAAATGCTCATGACTAAACGTTGGAACGTACCTCGCGCGTTGCACAGCCCAAATGACATGCGCCGAAACGCAAACGTACCGAACGGTCAAGTGAACGTGGTCTTCTCCTGATCCTCCGCAGCTATGGGTATCTGATTATACCCTGAATATCCGTCCAAGAAACAAAAATAGGGCTTACCTGCTAATCTGTCCAGCATCTGGTCCATGAAGGGTAGCGGGAAATGGTCCTTGCGCGTAACTGCGTTAAGCTTCCTGTAGTCGATGCACCTGCGCCATCCAGTCTGTATGCGCTTGGGAACTAGCTCGCCCTGCGCATTCTCTTCCACTGTGATTCCTCCCTTCTTAGGCACAACGTGCACTGGATTGACCCATTTGCTGTCCGAGATGGGGTAGATGACTCCTGCGTCAATGATCGCGCGTCGTTGTGCTCGTCAAATATAATCCTTCCTCTTCCACCAGTACAGCGGTTAAGTAAGGGTCGATCTCCACAGGGAGCAAGTAGTTCAGTCTTCAATCCTGTCGTCTACACTAAAAATGGGGGTTGTGTGAGATTGGGGTGCGCGATGCGCAAATGAACAGTAGCTAGCGTAACGCAGGAAATTGCACTAGACGTGCGCAAGCAGTAGAGATTAGATACTATGACTATGAGAAGTATTGGGCAGACAATCCTCTATGAACGCATTCCTTATCATCGACTCTAAACGTCTATAGTTTTCGGCTTACTTGGGTTAGTATCCGGTCAAGGCTTCCTAACACGTGCGCATGTTCCGTTCAAAGTTCATGTGCTATTGATCCTTAGAACTAGACTAAACAGCTGCGAATCCTGTCACAGTAGCAACTGCCTACCCTAACTCGTTACTCCTAGTTGTCACGGTAAGTTTGCGGTTCAAGGCTTCCCCTACTCATGCAACTAGTTTAACATATGACAAGCAAGCAACGCAAGTAAGTTTGCGGTTCAAGGCTTCCCCTACTCATGCAACTAACTGTCTCAGTGCGCGCAGGATTAGTACAAATAAGTAAACTATGCATTAAGCTCAAGTCTCAAAGGTAATACTTCATAGATTCATGCCCGACCAACACTAAGAGTTTAGCTAGACATGCTAGTAATAAACATCATAGAATAGTAAATAAGGTCTAATATGTCTGAGAACACAGTAGCAACAATGCGTGCAGATTGTCTTCTCGGCTGGCGCAGTCGGCTGGCGCAAATCCTCTCAACAAGTCCGTGTGTTTTCCAGTGTTGCCGCTCTCTCTGATGTGCGTTGTCCAATGACGGCTGTGATGTCTCTCTCTCTCTAGAAACCCTAGACTTCCTTCGTTTATATATTGCCCAGGAAGTTCACCTTTGGCAACTTCCAAATCTGGTCACTGGATGTTGCGCCTGGCGCACGGCATTCGGCTAGCGCATCGGCTAGCGCACCGCTACTGACTCTCGCCAACTTCTCCTCTGCTTGTGCTGCTATCTCCGCAGGCGGATCTCTCACTCCTAGGACGCTGCCTGTTAGCGCGTATCCGACTCAAGGACTCGTTTTGCCCTGTAACACAAAAACACTAGAAACGAGTAATCTTGCTCATAAAATATTGCAAACAAGCATAGGGTTATGATCTAAATAATGCGTACAAATAGCCTCTATCAAACCCCCCACACTTGCCCCTTGTTCGTCCCGAACAAGCACTGAAGCGCGGATACAATTACCTCTTCTGGAGTCTAGCGCACAGTCTTGCACTCTGATGCGAATGCGCAATTTGCTCAACTCGCACTGCTCTATCACCTGCGCACAACTACTTTCAACAGTTCTAATATAATAATTTCGAAATTCATTACCTCTCAGCCGGGATGAAGATTTTTTTGGATGGCTTGGAGATAGCTCTTCTTAGGCTCCTGGCTGCCAGCTCCTGCTCCGAAGATAGGTATATGGTGGATAACGCAGCTTCTTCCAGTGCGTGATTGCCCGCGCACTTCCTGGGAACCTGAGCTCTCTGATGATTTTCTTATGGTCCTTGCGCATTTTGATGTTTGTGCGCATGCTGATTCTTTTGTAGCGTGTATCATCTGCTGGTATTTTCTTTTGTGCAGCTTCATCTTTAATTTCTTACATTCCCAGAGCAGTTCCAGTCTCAGCCTTCGGATAGCAGCTATGGAACTCGCCCCGCTCTCTCTCCTTTGGTCTGCGCCGGTCAGCGCACGCGTTTACACCTGCGCCCGCCTTCCTTAGCTGATTTCCAGAGAGAAGGTGGTCTGTTTTCCCACCTCGCCACGCATAGGGTGTTTTGCCTTTGGTATCTGCGTGACTGAGCGCGCCCTTGTGTCCCGAAGGCTGCGAGGCACCGGCCTCCACTAACGCTCTCGACCATATACCTTGCCTTCGAAGCAAAAGCGACTAACCGCCTCTCTGGAGCATTTCTGTCAACTCCACATCCCCTGCATATCCCAACTAATAGGAGCAAAAAACGAAAAAAATTATACTAAAACAGTAGATGGCAGCGCACGCAATATGGATAGCGCAAACAAGCTGGAGCGCATGCGCATCCTGCACTCTAGCGCACTGCTGCTACTATTCTCTTCAGTTTAAACTAAGGGCTACTAAAAATGCTCAAAAACGTGAAATATAAGTGTAACGCCCCCCCCCCCCCCCACACTTGAACAGAGACGTGTCCCCACGACTCAAGCTCATGCACATGGAGAGCGCACACATGCAGGTAATGCAAAAAAATAAAGAACATGAGAACAAAAACAAATAGTCCTAAACTAGCTAAAAAAACTCAAAACAAACACAAAACAAACAGAAAAATAAAATAGGCGGAAATAAAACGTGTCGAGTTACCTCCCGACAAGTGCCTTTGTTTAACGTCGTTGGCTTGACTGTACCTCGTTACGTGCCAAAACGTGTGTCTGCAACCTCCCCCACTCTTGCTCCCGAGTGTTCCTGCGCCAGCGTGTGTGTCGCGATCTCATTGGTCCTGCGCAAAGGGTAAAATGGAAGGTCAGTATGTGATAAATTATGCGTAACCAGGGTAGATGCAGAGGGAGAAGAATTGTGAGCTATGATCTTCGGTTCTCCCTCTGGTGCATCTGGTGGTTCCTCTGGCGCGTCAGCTGGCGCATCGATTATCTCTGGTTCTACCAGCTCAAGGTCGCGTGTTGTGTTATCCCAAGGTCCTCCTAAGTACCGTTTGACTCTCTGCCCATTAACCTGAAAACGATGCCGGTGCCCGTCTTCTAACTCGATTGTTCCGTAGGGGAAAACCTTGGTGATGGTGTATGGTCCCGTCCACTTGCTGCGCAACTTTCCAGGCATGAGCTTCAGGCGTGATGAAAATAACAATACCTGGTCTCCCGGTTCAAATGTGCGCCGGAGGATATGCTTGTCATGATACGCCTTGGTGCGCTCCTTGTAATCGCGCAGTCCCTCATAGGCGTCCAGGCGCAGCTCTTCTAGTTCGCTCAGCTCAAATGCGCGTTCTTTTCCTGCCTCATCCAAGTTCAGGTTGCAAATACGCAAGGCCCAATACGCCTTGTGCTCGAGCTCTACTGGCAGGTGGCAGGCCTTCCCATAGACCAGCCGAAAGGGCGAAGTCCCAATGGGCGTTTTATGCGCAGTGCGGTATGCCCATAGCGCATCATCCAGGCGCTGGCTCCAATCTTTGCGCGATGGCCTCACAGTCTTTTCCAAGATGCGCTTGATTTCTCTGTTAGACACTTCGGCCTGCCCATTCGTTTGTGGATGGTAAGCGGTGGACGTCTTGTGGCGCACCCCATAGTGCTTGAAAACTTGCGCCACAATCCTGTTGCAGAAGTGCGTCCCCTGGTCGCTGATGACTGCCTTAGGTACACCATACCTGCAAAATATGTTAGTTCGGAGAAAGTCAGCGACAGTCTTACCATCATCCTTGCGCGTGGCCTTAGCTTCGACCCATTTGGATACGTAATCCACGGCCACCAGTATGTACTCGTAGCCGGCAGATGGGGGAAATGGACCCATGAAGTCGATTCCCCAAACATCGAACACTTCATCCACCAGAATCGGGGTCTGCGGCATCTCGTTGCGCGCGGATATGCCTCCTGTGCGCTGGCACCTGTCGCAATTCCTACAATGGTCATATGCATCTCTGAATAGGTGCGGCCAGTAGAATCCGCAGTCCAAGATTTTCCTGCTCGTGCGCTTGGGACCAAAGTGCCCTCCACAAGCGTGCGCATGACAAAACATCAAGACAGAGTTAATCTCATGGTCAGGAACGCAACGCCTTAATATCTGATCTGGACCTATTCTAAGCATGTAAGGATCATCCCAAAGGTAATGCTTGGACTCATGTTTCAATCGCATGCACTGAGTTTTATTGAAATGCGGAGGAAACGCACCTGTGACCAGGTAATTTGCGATATGCGCATACCATGGTACCTTACCTGTCAGCGCCATCAGGTGCTCGTCAGGGAATGTCTCCTTGATCTGCCCTGGCTCCTCCTCCTTGACGATCCTGCTCAGGTGATCAGCGACTGTATTCTCCGTGCCCTTCTTATCTTTGATCTCCAAGTCGAATTCCTGAAGCAGGAGCACCCAGCGCATCAGGCGCGGCTTGGTCTGCTTCTTGGACATGAGGTAGCGGATAGCTGCGTGGTCAGTGTAGATGATGACCCTTGCGCCTAGGACATAAGCTTGGAACTTCTCCAGCGCAAATACAATTGCCAGAAGCTCCTTTTCCGTGGTGGTGTAGTTCCTCTGCGCAGAGTCCAGCGTGCGCGATGCATAGTAAATGGTGTGCGGCTTCTTGTCCACGCGCTGCCCCAAGACTGCACCCACTGCGTAATCGCTTGCGTCACACATCAGCTCAAATGGCAGGTTCCAGTCTGGTGCGCGCATCACTGGCGCACTGGTCAGCGCTTTCTTCAGCTTATCGAACGCCGCCCTGCACTCATCAGTAAAATCGAAACACACATCCTTTTGCAACAGGTTAGACAGGGGTATACAAATTTTAGAGAAATCCTTAATAAAACGCCTGTAAAACCCAGCATGCCCTAAGAATGATTTCACGTCGCGCACGTTGGTGGCATAAGGCAGATTAGAAATAAGATCTATTTTAGCCTTGTCTACCTTAATACCCTCCTCTGAAATGATATGTCCTAGTACTACTCCGTGCGTGACCATGAAATGACATTTTTCGTAATTGAGCACTAAATTCTTAGAGATGCAGCGCGCTAAAACTTTATCTAGATGAGTTAAACATGCATCAAAGGTACTCCCATATACAGTGAAATCATCCATGAACACTTCTATGCATATACCAATCATATCAGAAAAAATGCTCATGACTAAGCGTTGGAATGTACCTGGCGCGTTGCACAGCCCAAAAGACATGCGCCGAAACGCAAACGTACCGAACGGGCATGTGAATGTGGTCTTCTCTTGATCCTCCGCAGCTATGGGTATCTGGTTGTACCCTGAATATCCATCCAGAAAACAAAAATAAGGCTTACCTGCTAAGCGATCCAGCAGCTGGTCCATAAAGGGTAACGGGAAGTGGTCCTTGCGCGTGACAGTGTTCAGCTTCCTGTAGTCAATGCACATGCGCCAGCCAGTTTGAATGCGCTTGGGAACTAGTTCGCCCTGCGCATTCTCTTCCACTGTGATTCCTCCTTTCTTTGGCACAACATGCACCGGGCTGACCCATTTGCTGTCCGAAATTGGGTAGATGACCCCTGCGCCAAGCAATTTCAGGACTTCCTTTTGCACTACCTCCATCATGTTTGGATTCAACCTGCGCTGAGCCTCCCTGGATGGTTTGGCACCATCTTCCAACAGAATTCTGTGCATGCACACGTCTGGGCTCACTCCGCGCAGATCAGCAAGAGTCCATCCTATAGCGCGCTGGTTCCTGCGTAGTACCTGTCGTAAGCGCGCCTCCTGCTCTTCTTCTAATCCCTTCGTGATGATCACTGGCAGGGTGTCCTCATCTCCCAAGAAAATGTAATTGAGGTGCTCTGGTAGTTGCTTCAGTTCGATCTTGGGTGGCTGTTCAATAGAGGGCAAGATTTTGTTAGCGGTGCAAATATGAACTATATCAAGTACCTGTGTGGGTGCTAGTTCAGCACTGCTTGGCTCCTCCTCTTGCTCCTCCAGCTCTGCCTGTGTCAGTAGCTCTGGTCCTATGGTTGCGCTCGCACACTGCGCTTCTGCGACTAGATCGTCAATGCTGTCCATCGCGTGCACGGTAGCGTCCTCATGTGGGTGCTACATCCCCTTGAATATGTTGAAATGGATTTCTTCGCCATCTACCTCCATGGAGAGCGTGCCCCTCCATACGTCTATCTTCGTGCGCGCGGTCATCAGAAATGGTCTGCCTAGGAGGATTTGCGCACTGCTGGCGCTTGATTCACCCTCCATTTCGAGCACATAAAAATCTGCTGGGAAGACCAGCTCTCCTACGCGAACTAGGACATCTTCTATCATGCCTGCAGGTTGTTTGCACGATCTGTCTGCTAGCTGAATGGTGAGACCTGCAGGCTTAAGTGGTCCAAGGCGCAATGTCGTATATAGAAAATAAGGTAGCAAATTGATGGATGCGCCTAAATCGATCATGCAATTACTCACTGTGGTCTTACCTAGCGTGCATGGGATAGTAAATGTACCTGGATCTCGGCACTTGGGTGGTACCTTTTGTTGCACGATCGCTGAGGCCTGCGCATTTAGCATTACCTGTGCGCATTCACCTTTCCTTCGCTTGTTTGTGCACAGCTCTTTTAAAAACTTCGCATACCTTGCTGAATAGCTTATATAATTCCTTGTCCAGCGCTTCTTTTCTTGCCAGTGGTGCCTGCACAGGGAAGGGAGCAGGTATGTTAGTACAATTTTTGTCCTTGTGTTTCGAGTGAGACATACCTTGCGCTTTGCCCTGCTGGTCCGTGGCTGGCGCTTCCGGTTGCGCATCTTGCTCTGGTTGCGCATTCTGATCTGCTGGATCCGGGATTTGCGCAACTGGTTGCGCGGGCGCCTGTGCGGTCTGCTCTGTTCCTACTGTGCGCCCAGTCCTCAGTGTCACTGCATTGACTCCTCCCTTAGGGTTCTGAATCACTTGTGAAGGCAGGTTGCCATCGCTCTTTTTCAGCTCATACACCGTGGTTGCTATTTGTGATAGCTGCTTTTCTATGGACTCGAACCTTTTGTTATATTTCTCGTCATTTTTGCGCACTGTATCTGCTAGCTGCCCCATGATGTCTTCCAAGGAACGCCGCGGCTGTTGGCTGTTCTGCGCTGGTGCGTCATTTCGGCGGTGCGGCGGATTGTAGGGCGCAGCTTGTTGCGTCTGCTGTGGTGCGCGCTGATCTGCGGGCTGCCTCTGGAAATTGTTCTCCTCCTTCCATCTGAATCCATTTGCGGCAAGCCCAAAGCGCGGCTGATTCTGCCTCTGCGGTCCTCTGTTGTCCCATCCTCCAAGAGCATTGACATCTCCAGTCTCTTCGAAAAGTGTTGGGCATTCGTCTGTCTTGTGCTCAGTGGACCTGCAGAATTCACATACCTTTGGTGCAACTGGTTGTGCGCTCTGCGCACTCATCAGCTTCTGTAGCATGGCCTTCATTTCCTTGATCTCAGCGCTTGTTTCTACCTGATGCACAGAACGATTACGGCTACTTTCAAGCGTCAATTGATGTCTAACCTGCCCAGCAGAATCTTCTATCAGCTGCCACGCATCCTCTGGGTACATGTTGCAAATGTCCCCTCCTGCGCATGCATTCAGTAGTCGCAGCTCCATGGGCAGCAGTCCATTTAGAAAGTTCTCTATCAGCACATTCTGGGGAAGCCCGTGATTGTAGCAGTTGGCTTCTAGCTCCCTGAAACGTTCATAGTATTCTGACAGAGACCCCCCTGCGCTCTGCCTTGGCGCGGCCAGTTCCCTTCTGAGCAGCGCAATCTTTGCTGCTGGATAGAATTTATCTAGGAATTTCTTCTGCAGCTGCTCCCATGTGTGAATAGATCCTGCAGGTAAATTCATTAGCTAGTGTTTAGCTGTATCACATAATGAAAATGGGAATGCCTTCATTTTCAGCGCCTCATCACTCTCCCCTTCGGTCTTCATGTTCTCGCAAATGATTAGGAACTCTCGCACATGCTTGACTGGATTTTCATTGTTCATCCCGTGGAACTTGGGCATGTGATGGATGAGCGAGCTCCTTAGCTCAAAATGACCGCCTGGTGGAAGCACGATGCACCATGGCTGGTTAACAGTGATAGGGGCCGACATCTCGCGCACTGTTCTGCGTCGCGCGGCTTATTGCACGGGTGGCGCATGATACACTTCAGCGGCGCTCCTTGCTTCAACCTCGCGCTGCACTTCCTCTCTGAACAGGGCTGCGCGGTTATGTGCCCTTGCTTCCTCTGGGGTTCTGTCCCCCAAGTTGTCTCCTACGACACTGTTATCCTCCATAACCTGTTCCGAATCTCAAGAAAAATGAAATTAAAAGATAACTAATGTTGTTGCGGCTGTCAGTGCGCAACTAGAATCTGCGCAGCGCAACTGTTTCAAGGTTGCACAGGCTGATGTGAATGCGCGTTGTCAGAAACAACAACGAAAACAAAACAAACTGAAAGAATTACTATAATAAAAACTCAGACTAAAGACTTAGCTGTGTTGCTCCCCGGCAACGGCGCCAAAATTTGATCGCGCGTCGTTGTGCGCGTCAAATATAATCCTTCCTCTTCCACCAGTATAGCGGTTAAGTAAGGGTCGATCTCCACAGGGAGCAAGTAGTTCAGTCTTCAATCCTGTCGTCTACACTAAAAATGGGGGTTGTGTGAGATTGGGGTGCGCGATGCGCAAATGAACAGTAGCTAGCGTAACGCAGGAAATTGCACTAGACGTGCGCAAGCAGTAGAGATTAGATACTATGACTATGAGAAGTATTGGGCAGACAATCCTCTATGAACGCATTCCTTATCATCGACTCTAAACGTCTATAGTTTTTGGCTTACTTGGGTTAGTATCCGGTCAAGGCTTCCTAACACGTGCGCATGTTCCGTTCAAAGTTCATGTGCTATTGATCCTTAGAACTAGACTAAACAGCTGCGAATCCTGTCACAGTAGCAACTGCCTACCCTAACTCGTTACTCCTAGTTGTCACGGTAAGTTTGCGGTTCAAGGCTTCCCCTACTCATGCAACTAGTTTAACATATGACAAGCAAGCAACGCAAGTAAGTTTGCGGTTCAAGGCTTCCCCTACGCATGCAACTAACTGTCTCAGTGCGCGCAGGATTAGTACAAATAAGTAAACTATGCATTAAGCTCAAGTCTCAAAGGTAATACTTCATAGATTCATGCCCGACCAACACTAAGAGTTTAGCTAGACATGCTAGTAATAAACATCATAGAATAGTAAATAAGGTCTAATATGTCTGAGAACACAGTAGCAACAATGCGTGCAGATTGTCTTCTCGGCTGGCGCAGTCGGCTGGCGCAAATCCTCTCAACAAGTCCGTGTGTTTTCCAGTGTTGCCGCTCTCTCTGATGTGCGTTGTCCAATGACGGCTGTGATGTCTCTCTCTCTAGAAACCCTAGACTTCCTTCGTTTATATATTGCCCAGGAAGTTCACCTTTGGCAACTTCCAAATCTGGTCACTGGATGTTGCGCCTGGCACACGGCATTCGGCTAGCGCATCAGCTAGCGCACCGCTACTGACTCTCGCCAACTTCTCCTCTGCTTGTGCTGCTATCTCCGCAGGCGGATCTCTCACTTCTAGGACGCTGCCTGTTAGCGCGTATCCGACTCAAGGACTCGTTTTGCCCTGTAACACAAAAACACTAGAAACGAGTAATCTTGCTCATAAAATATTGCAAACAAGCATAGGGTTATGATCTAAATAATGCGTACAAATAGCCTCTATCACAGATCCTGGAGCGTGGAGCTGTAGCAGAAGATCAACGCCCATTCGGAGTTTGCTTTCAATGGTCCATCATGAAGAGCAGAGCTTATGGGGAGCTTCTAAATATTCAGCAGAGAATATCCTAGTGTAGATTCCGTCCCAGGGTGAAGATTTGTTTGTGGAAGATTAGATTTTCAAATCTAATCTAATCTCCTACAAATTAGGAGATATTAATGATTGGGTGAAATTTCCAAAAACCGATATTGATGGAACTTGGGGTTCCTATTTAAAGGAGGCTGGGCAGAGTGTCAAAGGTATCAAAGCTGAGAGAGTGAAAACACCGAGAGCATACATAGAATACCACGGAGGGAGATTTTGTGTGAGCCGTGCTTTGATCATCACCAAGAGCAGAGCGTGAGCACAGAGCTGAGGTGATTAAAGCTGAGTGTGATCGAGACTTACAGAGTCTGATCAATGCTTGATCTGGGAAGCCAATTTAGAGAAGCGATTGCTTGTTGGTTGATCAAGGGAGACCGCGAAGCAATTGTCAAGTGGAGGTACTCGGTCAATTGGCAGAAGGCTAGGTCTCGCTAGTGACAGGTGGTCACTAAGTGAGGGGGAGCATTCCAGAGTGTGCAGTGTTCGTGAAGAGGTTCGATCGGCTCAATGGAAGGCTTGGAGCGACGCGGACAGATTCGGCACAAGCTAGTGGCACAAGGGTGTGCTTTAGCAACCTACGATAACATTGCTTTAATTAAAATAGGCTGAGTCTGTGAAAATAGTGGTGTAGCTATTCTGAATTAAATCAAGTGTGTAGGTGTGTGATACATAAGTTAGAGCTTGTTCTGATTGTGGTACTAGTAAAGGTCGAGTAGCATAGGTTGCGTGTGTTGTACCGTGTTGTACTCGGGACCTTGAGACTAGTGGATTAAGGGCAGTCCTTCCCAGACATAGGCAGTTGGCCGAACTGGGTGAACAAATTGTTTGTTCATTGTTTTTGCTGCACAAGATCTATCTGTACAAGAGTGTGCTATAGCAACTGCTTGTACACAGTCTGCTTCTCAGGAGCACTGCGAAATTTCAATTAGTATCAGAGCGGAACTCAAAATACATAGTAATGATCCTGAGCGTCTGCTGAAGGAAGCAAGGAACAATGAAGGAAGGACAAAGCACAAGCCGTCCACCGCTGCTGGAACTGTGATGGATATGGTCACCGAAAAGTCGATTGTACCAGCAAACCAATGAAGAAATCTGACCAAGGAAATGATAGTTCTGTCTCAGCTAGCTGAAGTGAAGACGAGACCGATCACAGTGAAGATGAATGCAACATAGTTAGATACAGATCAATCAGAAAAGGGAGAAGGGCACAAGAAAAGATGAACAAGGTTTTGCTGTAGCAACCTCTATATCACCGTGTTAGTCCTAAGGAGTACTTAAAGTACAAATGCAGAAGATGCTATACCTGTGGACACAAAGGATACATTAAGAGGCACTGCACATCGACACTCACTAGGGAAAATACAACCAAAGATCCTGCAAAGCAGAAACATGAGAGAACCCTGCATGTCGCACTTGTTAGCACAACAAGTTCTTCAAACAAAGTAAGCTGATACTTTGACAGTGGATGCTCAGGGCATATGACTGGAGAAAGATCATTCCCGAAGAACATAACTCCATGCTCAGAACAGCTCGTAAAATTTGAAAATGGCTTGAAAGGAAGAGTTCTGGTCAAAGGAACATTGACAGTCAAAGGGATGCCCAAGCTGAGGAATGTAATGCTGGTAGAAGGGTTAAACGCAAATCTCATAAGCATTAGTCAGCTGTGCGATGGAATGCTGCAGATGAAGTTCACTCAAGATTCGTGCCAAGTCTTCAACAAATCAGGAGAGTGTATAATGCAAGGTGCCAGATCAAAGAACAACTATTACCTTCTCAAAGTTGGTACAGCAACCTCTTCACCAACATGCATGCTGACCAACACGGAAGAAATGAATATTTGGCACAGAAGGATAGGTCACATCAACCTGAGAAACTTGAAGAAAATTATAACGGAAGGGTTAGTCAGAGGAGTTCCAAAGGTGAACCGAGCACCATCTGTGGAGAATGCTAGATTGGCAAACAGAAGAAGGCTTCACACCCAAAGGTTAAAAATATTAATACAATCAGGCCTCTTCAATTGATACACATGGACCTGATGGGGCCTATGGAAGCCGAGAGCATTGGAAGGAAGAGGTACGCATTTGTCTGTGTTGATGATTATACCAGATTCACGTGGATTGACTTTGTCAGGGAGAAATCAGTCACTCTATGAGTAATTGTCTCTCTGGTGTCCCGACTAGAGCAAGAAAAGAATCTCAGAATTTCCAACATCCGAAGAGATCATGGAAGGGAATTGGAGAATGAAGCAGTAGACGAGTTCTGCAGAAAAAGAGGTATCACTCATAAGTACTCATCTCCAATCACTCCTCAGCAAAATGATATCGTGGAACGGAAGAATCGAACAATCCAAGAAATGGCCAGGGTCATGATTCATGCGAAGAAGGTCCCCCTGAGATTTTGGGCTGAGGCAATGAACACAGCCTGCTACATCATCAACAGAGTCTCCATACGGAAAGGAACGAATTAGACTTGCTATGAGCTCTGGAATCAGAAGAAGCCCACGGTTAAATACTTCCACATTTTTGGGAGTGACTGCTACATTCTAAGGGATTGGGAATACAGAAAGAAGCTTGACCTCAAGAGTGATGCTAGCATGTTCTTGGGCTACTCAGTAAATAGCTGGGCATATCGAGTTTACAATGAGAGGACGAAGATAGTGATGGAATCCATTAATGTAGTCATCAATGATGTTGAAGAAGCAACTCCCACTGGCCTAGATGATGAAGACTCGGGCACTGAAGCTGCACCCATGAGATAAAACAGAAATGAACAAGCCCCTGCACCAAATCAACTTCGCGCGTGGCCTCATCCCACGGTTCTCCCAAGTATTTCTTGACTCTTTCCCATTAACCTGAAAGCGATGCTTGCGTTCGTTCTCTAACTCGATAGTTCCATACGGGAAAACCTTTGTGACCGTGTAAGGTCCCGTCCACTTGCTGCGCAGCTTCCCGGGCATCAGTTTTAAACGCGAGGAGAACAACAACACCCGGTCTCCTGGCTCGAAGGTGCGTCTGAGGATGTACTTATCATGAAACGCGAGGATGTAGTCGCGCAACCCCTCATATGCATCCACGAGCAGCTCCTCTAGCTCGCTTAATTCAAATGCGCGCTCCTTACCAGCCTCATAGAGGTTCAGATTGCAAGTGCGCAATGCCCAGTATGCCTTGTGCTCCAACTCAACCGGTAGGTGGCACGCCTTTCCGTACACCAACCAAAATGGTGAAGTCCCAATCGGTGTCTTGTGTGCAGTCCTGTATGCCCAAAGTGCATCGTCCAGCCGCTGGCTCCAGTCTTTGCGCGAAGGTCTCAGATTTTCTCCAGAATGCGCTTGATCTCTCTGTTAGAAACCTCGGCCTGGCCATTCGTTTGAGGATGGTATGCAGTGGACGTCTTGTGGCGCACCCCATAATGCTTTAGTACTTGCGCCACTATTCTGTTGCAGAAGTGCGTCCCCTGGTCGCTGATTATTGCCTTAGGCACTCCGTACCTGTAGAAAATGTTAGTTCTTAAAAACTCAACAACCGTTTGACCATCATCCTTGCGCGTGGCCTTAGCTTCGACCCACTTCGAGACATAGTCCACCGCAACTAGTATGTACTCGTATCCACAAGATGGCAGAAACGGCCCCATGAAGTCAATTCCCCACAAGTCGAACACTTCGTCTACCAGTATAGGTGTTTGTGGCATCTCGTTACGCGCTGAGATACTTCCTGTGCGCTGACACCTGTCACAAGCCCTGCAGTGGTTATATGAGTCACGAAATAAGTGTGGCCAATAAAAACCGCAATCTAAGATTTTCCTGCTCGTGCGCTTTGGACCAAAGTGTCCTCCGCACGCGTGCGCATGACAAAATCTCAAAACAGAGCTCATCTCGTGATCAGGCACACATCGCCTCAAGATCTGATCAGGGCCTATTCTAAGCATGTATGGCCATTCCAAACGGAATATTTAGACTCATATCTTAACCTCATGCATTAAATTTTAGTGAAATGAGGGGGAAACGCACCTGTGACCAGGTAATTTGCAATATGCGCATACCATGGTACCTTACCGTTCAGTGCCATCAGGTGTTCGTCAGGGAATGTTTCCGTGATCTGCCCTGGCTCCTCTTCCCTCACTATCCTGCTTAGGTGATCAGCAACAGTGTTTTCCGTTCCCTTCTTATCCTTGATCTCTAAATCAAACTCTTGGAGCAGCAGCAACCAACGCATCAAACGCGGCTTAGTCTCTTTCTTGGACATCAGGTAGCGGATAGCAGCGTGGTCAGTGTAGACAGTGACTTTAGTGCCCAGAACATATGCGCGGAACTTCTCCAGCGCAAATACGATTGCCAGAAGTTCCTTCTCGGTCGTGGTGTAGTTCCTCTGCGCAGTGTCCAGTGTGCGCGACGCATAATAGATATCGTGCGGCCTTTTATCCACGCGCTGGCCCAGCACTGCGCCTACAGCGTAGTCACTAGCATTGCACATCAGCTCAAATGGTAAGTTCCAGTCTGGTGCGCGCATCACTGTCGCACTGGTCAGCGCATCCTTTAACTTATCAAAAGCATTCCTGCACTCATCAATGAACTCAAAGCACACATCCTTTTGAAGGAGGTTAGATAATGGAATACATATTTTAGAAAAATCTTTAATAAAGCGTGATGAGCGGACAAATAACCTTATATTTGTCCATATTTTCCCCTTACTTCTTGTTTGTTTCCCTATTTTATAAAGTCACTTGATGTTTTCTTTGCCCATTTTAGGTTAAAAATGTATATTACATGATATGAAGTGGTGTGAAGAAAGTCTGGATGAATTCTAGTCGATCGAGAGCAAAAGAGAGCAAAATCAAGCAAAAGGCTAGTTTGATTCGTCCATGATTGACCTATTCAGCTTTGAAGGCTCGCCGAGCACACGTTGCTTATCCGATTAAGGCGTGCCATGTCTTGTTGGAAAGCTAACTCAAAGGGGTACAAATTCATAGTTTACATCAAGACATAATTCGAAGGTTTAAAGGGTCAAAACAGACGAGATTCCAGCGCTGCAGATTTGGGTCTCCCAAAGAGGAATTCAGGATAGGCCGAATCACTATTGATTCGGCCAAAGAAAGGTGATTCGGGCAAGCATGATACTTCACTACAGCACTGAACAGATGATTCGCACGAATCAACTCAAGGCTTGCCCGGATCAAAGTTGATTCGGGGAGAATTCGCCTGTAGATCAAATCTGGGCAGACTGACCTGTTTATCTTTGAAGGCTTGCCGAGCGTGCGATTCTTATCTGATTGGGACGTTCTATAGCTTGTTGGAAAGGTAATTCAAAGATCTACAACTTCCTAGTTTACGTCAAGACGTAAATCAAAGGTTTAAAGTGTCAAAAAAGCTAGTTGCTAACTGCAGAAGTGATTCGGCCGAATCACTCTCAGCTGCACGAATCGACCTGATCCGGGGAAAGTCTTGAAGGTTTGACCGAATCACTTGAGGGGTTGACCGAATCAAAAGTGATTCGGCCAAGAAAAGTGATTTGCCCAGTCCGAGACCGCCACTGAACAGATGATTCGGCCGAATCAGTTGAGCTCCATAAGACGTTTGCCCGAATCAGTTGAGCTCCATAAGACGTTTGACCGAATCAACACATGGGCATTGACCGAATCAAGTGATTCGGTCACTTCGGGCACTTATTGGAAATCTTCACAAAGTATAAATAGAAGGAGATAGAAGTGAAGAAAGAGGAGCTTTCACATTTTCTCAACCCTAGGCGACTGGAGCTCGGAGAAGACCAAGCTTGGGTGAAGACCCAAGCTTGGATTGAAGATTCTACATCAACCTCTCTTAAACCCTTTAGCTTTGTATTTACATTCATGCTTCCCTTAGTTGTCATGTTTTTGTGCACACTCATTATGAGTGAGTAGTTGTTCTTGTGGTTGGGGATTAAATGGATCCCCTAAGATTGGATATGATGTAGAACTCTAATTTATTGCATTGAATGAAGTTTGGTTTGATTATATTGTGCCCTAGCTATGTATTCATTGTATGCACACCAAGTGTTTGACGAAATGCTTAAGTGAGTATGCTTGGTTAAAACCCCTAAGGAAGGAGCGAGAGTTGAACTTAGGATGTCTCATAGCTATTGTATGATCATAGATGGAGTGTTTGTGCGTGAGAGCGACATGCATTCTTGACATTAGGCTAAGTTTTAAGCGGATTTGAGTAACCGGCCAATAGACCGAGAGGGTGCGGTTATGGGACTCAAGTTCTACACGGTTCAATAGAGCGAGAGTTTGAGAACCATGTCCTTTGTGTATCCTCTCCACTCTAGGGAAGGAGCGAGAGTTGAACCTAGAGTGGACGATGCATTAGCCTTGCTTTTATCAACCAAATGTAGTTCATGCATGTGTTAGTGAGTTATTTCATTTTCCTCATATCTTAGGAGAGAAGTTGAATCCCTAGTCACTCTTTTGTTTCATCAACCAAAAACCAAAAATATCATTTATCTTTAGTACTTACTAGAGGTACCTCTAAAGGAGGACAAATCCCCCCCAAATCCGTAGACTTTCAATAATAGCATTAATTAGTTGTAAATTAGTCTAAGCTTTTCTCTTGGGTTCGACCCGAGGTCACTCGGTTATAAATATTGTTTGATATTTGCGTGACTAGAATAGCACTTCATTTTGCTTGCCTAAAACACCAACGTCAAAGCGCCTATAGAACCCTGCATGCTCAAGAAACGACTTAACGTCGCGCACATTAGTGGAATAAGGCAGATTTGAGATAAGATCAATTTTTGCTTTATCGATCTTAATTCCTTCCTGCGAGACGATATGTCCTAGTACTACTCCATGTGACACCATAAAGTGACATTTTTCATAATTGAGAACTAGGTTTTTGGTAATGCAGCGCGCTAAGACCTTATCAAGATTATCCAAACATGCATCAAAAGTCTCACCATGCACAGTGAAGTCATCCATGAATACCTCTATACATAAACCAATCATATCAGAGAAAATGCTCATGACTAAGCGTTGGAACGTACCTGGCGCATTACACAGCCCAAACGACATGCGCCGGAACGCAAAGGTACCGAATGGGCACGTAAAGGTTGTCTTCTCCTGATCCTCCAAGGCAATAGGGATCTGATTGTACCCTGAGTAACCGTCCAAGAAGCAAAAGTGTGGCTTCCCCGCCAACCGGTCGAGCATCTGGTCCATGAATGGTCGCGGGAAATGATCCTTGCGCGTGACTGCGTTTAGCTTCCTGTAGTCAATGCACATGCGCCATCCAGTCTTTATGCGCTTGGGAACTAGCTCGCCCTGCGCATTCTCCTCTACTGTGATGCCTCCTTTCTTTGGCACAACGTGCACTGGACTTACCCACTTACTGTCTGAAATCGGGTATATTACACCTGCGTCAAGCAGCTTCAGGATCTCCTTCTGCACTACCTCCATCATAATCGGATTCAGTCTGCGCTGAGGTTCCCTGGATGGTTTGGCATCATTCTTCAGCAGAATTTTGTGCATGCACACATCAGGGCTTACTCCGCGCAGGTCAGCTAATGTCCATTCTATAGCGCGCTGGTTTTTGCACAACACCTCCTGTAATCGCGCCTCCTGCTCCTCCTCTAATCCTTTCTTTATAATGACAGGCAGGGTGTCCTCATTGCCCAGGAAGATGTACTTTAAGTGCTCGGTCAATTGCTTCAGCTCAACCTTGGGTGCCTGTTCAATAGAAGGCAGATTTTTATTAGTAGCGCAAACATTAACCAGATCACATACCTGTTTGGACACTGGTTTTGTGCTGCTCAGCTCATCATCTTGTGCCTCCAACTCTGTCTGTGCCAGTGGCGCAGGCTCCCTTGTTGCGCACGCACACTGCGCATGCGCAACCAAGTCGTCCATACCATCTAATGCGTCCACTGTGGCGTCCTCATGAGGGTGCTGCATCCCCTTAAAAATGTTAAAGTGAATCTCCTCGCCATCTACCTCCATTGAGAGCGTGCCTTTCCACACGCTTATCTTTGTGCGCATTGTCATCAGAAATGGTCTGCTCAGTAGGATTTGCGCGCTTCCCTTTCTCGGCTCACCCTCCATTTCTAAGACGTAGAAATCTGCTGGGAACACCAGCTCTCCCACTCGGACGAGAACGTCCTCTATCATGCCCGTCGGTTGTTTGCACGACCGATCTGCTAATTGGATGGTGAGTCCTGCAGGTTTTAGTGGACCAAGGTGCAATGACACATACAAGGAGTAAGGAAGCACATTTATAGATGCAACGAGATCAATCATGCAGTTGCTTACCGTGGTCTTACCTAAGGTGCATGGTATGGTGAACGTACCTGGATCCCGGTATTTAGGTGGTACCTTGTGTTGCACAATTGCTTATGCATGTGCGTTAAGCATTACTTGTGCGCACTCGCCTTTCCTCCTCTTGTTTGTGCACAGCTCCTTCAAGAACTTCGCATATCTGGGAATCTGCCGAACTGCCTCAATCAGGGGGATGTTTATTTCCACCTTACTGAATAATTCGTATAACTCCTTGTCCAGCGCCTCCTTCCTTGCTAAAGGTGCCTGCACAGGAAAAGGTGCAGGTGCATTAGTATGACTGGTACTCTTTTCTCCTGATTGTATCATACCTGGCGCCACCCCCTGTTGGTTCGAGCCGGCGCGGCTGGTTGTGCATCCGGCTGTGCCGGCTCTAGAGGTTGCGCAACTGGCTGCGCGGGCTCCTTCGCGGTCGGAGCTGTCCCAACTGTGCGCCCAGTCCTCAACGTTACGGCGTTAACTCCTCCCTTAGGGTTTTGGATCACTTGCGAAGGCAGGTTGCCATCGCTCTTCTTCAGCTCATAGACCGTGGGTTTTGAACCTCCTGTCATACTTTTCATCGTTCTTGCGCACGGTGTCTGCCAACTAACCCACTATGTCTTCTAAGGAGCATCGCGGTTGCTGGTTATTCTGTGCTGGCGCGTCATTGCGGCGGTGCGGTGGGTTGTATGCTTGCTGCGCCTGCTGAGGTGCGCGATATTCCGCTGGATGCCTTTGGAGATTGCTGTCCTCCCTCCATCTGAATCCATTTGCGGCCAGTCCAAAGCGCGGCTGATTCTGTCTCTGCGGTCCTCTATTGGCCCATCCTCCTAGAGCATTTACATCTCCTGATTCCTGGAAAAGTGTGGGACATGCGTCGGTTTTGTGCTCAGCTTCTGCAGTATGGCTTTCATCACCTTCTGCAGCAGAGTCCTCGATCATCTGCCATACATCCTCCGGGTACATGTTGCATATGTCACCACCTGCACATGCATTCGACAGTCTAAGTTCCATCGGTTGTAGCCCGTTTAGGAAATTCTCTATCAGCACACGTTAGGGCAGGCCATGATTATAGCTGTTGGCTTCCAGCTTCCTGAAACGCTCATAGTACTCTGATAGCGACTCTCCTACTCCCTGTCTAGGTGCGGCTAATTCCCTCCTGAGTAGCGCAATCTTTGCTGCGGGGTAGAACTTATCCAAAAATTTCTTCTGGAGCTGCTCCCATGTGCGAATAGATCCTGCTGGTAAGCTCATCAGCCAATGCCTAGCTGTATCACACAATGAAAAAGGGAACGCCTTCAGCTTCAGCGCTTCTTCACTCTCCCCGTCGGTCTTCATATTCTCGTAGATAACTAGGAATTCGCGCACATGCTTGACTGGGTTCTCGTTGTTCATCCCATGAAACTTAGGCATATGATGAATGAATGAGCTCCGTAGTTCAAAATGCCCATCGGGTGGAAGCACTATGCCCCACGGTTGGTTGACTGTGATAGGGGCCGACATCTCGCACACTGTTCTGTGTCGCACGATCTGTTGCACGGGTTGCGCATTATTTACTGCCTCAGCGGCCATCCGAGCCTCAACCTCGCGCTGTACTTCCTCTCTGAACCGAGCTGTGCGGTTATCTGCCCTTGCATTGTTAGGTCCCTCTGGGGTTCTGTCCCCTAAGTTATCGCCGATGACACTATTATTCTCCATGTCCTGTTCTAAACTTGAAGTAAACTGAATTAAAAGAAACTAGGTTGCTGCCCCTGTCGGTGCGCAACTGTTTCAAGGTTGCGCAGGCTGATGTTGATTGCGTACTGGTGACAGCGCGTCGTCGTGCGCCTCAAATTTGAATTTGTAACTCCTGTAACACTCTAGCAAGCGGTAAGCAGGGTCGAACCCAAAGAGAGCAAATGAGTCGGAGTTCAATGAGAGTCACAGAAAAAGGAACGCAACTGAGGAAATCAATTCAAAGAAAATCAGTTCGGGGAATACAATGCAACTAGTTATCACCGATCGAATACATGAGTAAGCTAGTGAATTCTGCCTTAGTCCAACATTCCCGCTAAAGATATGTCGACAATCAAATTCTACCTATTCTTAACCGCTAGGCCTTCGAACAAGTTCAATAGTTACTCGACTAATACTACAAATTGGTTCTACCGCTAGGTTTCCCCCAACAATGCAATCAAGTCAAGTGTAACGCAACTGATATCAATCTAGCTCACCGCTAAGCTGCACTAAATTGTCAATCAAAGCATTCGATTTCATTCATGCAAGGGCAGCAATCCATAGCTCAAATCATGTACTCATTGACCTCAAACCATTGTTGCACTATAAATCCCCAAACTGAAATATTGATTTAGCTACTCATAATATCCATGAATACAATAGAAACTAGGTTTATCACACTACAATACACAAACTGAGCTCAAAACAAGTCCGGCCGTGAACAGTGTTCCGGCGGTGAACAGTAACGGTGAATAGTGAAATGTGAACAGTAAAATGTGAATAGTAACCGGCCGTGAATAGTAAACTCCGGCGACTTTTCCAGCAGCTTCGCTCCAGCTCCTCCACTGCCGTGAACAGTAGCTCCGCCTCAATAGTGTTCCAGAAAATGGAGTGTTGAAGAGAGATAAAACTTTTCCTAATTTGTCCATGTCTTAGGTTTAGGGTTTTTTGGGTTGAACCATCTTCATTGAACCACATTGAATCAGTAATTGAACCAGCAGAGTTGACTTTGACCGCTGTTGACTTCTTGATCTTGGATGAATGCTTCGAATTTGCGATAAATTCCAATGCGATCTTGAACATTCCTGCGATACGAAAACACTACAAAAGAGTAATCGATTCACGCAAAATGTAATAAAACTATGGGAATAAATAACTCAATGGAGCGTATAAATACGCTCCATCAAACTACCCCACACTTATTCTTGTTCGTCCCCGAACAACAACAAGACACGCAAGCACTCAAATCATTCCTATCATGCCATGATATAAACATTGAAATTACTCGAGAAGTCATCCCTAATCAGTCAATCAATACGTGCTCACAATCATTCTCAAATAGTGATCAACAAGAACTAGAATGATACATGTTACCTTTAAGCTTGAGATGGGATTTAATGGATGACTAGGAGTTAGTTTTTTTTAGACTCCTAACTTCACTCTTTGGTTCAACTTCATAGCCACGCGCATACAACTGAATTTGCTTTCTTTGGCACGTGATGAATCCGAGTTATGAGAGGATCAACCTTTTTCTTTTCCTGTAGGACATATCTCTTGCTTTTGGACTTTGCTCTTTTTCGATTGCTTTTCTTTCACTTCTTGTAAATCTGATTTTTTTTTTCCGAGCTTCTAATGTGAAATGTTTGCTTCTTGTCCTTTTTGAGCTTTGCTCTCCAATTTGAACCGTTCCAATCATAGCCTTCGAATGGCAGCATAAGGAACGCGTCCCGCTCTTTCTCATCCTTGCCCTTTCAGCGCGAGGCAGGATAGGGGTTACCCACCCATTCCCGGTTACTCGGACTAGAGATAGGACGGTTTGTTTTCCCGTCCCACCACTGCATAACACTGCAATGATGGAGTCAATATCACCCCTCATAACTCGAAGCACCAACCTCCACAAATACAGTGCGCTACGCGACAAATCCTTTGAACCTCCAAATGAATGTCAAGTCCCTCTAAGACATTTCTATCAACTCCACATCCTGAAATATCTCAGCTCAAAAGAACATATAACATTAAAGCGCAAGCATCACAATATTTTGGAATTCATGGAAAGCATACATATCAAAACTTCAAAGAGAGGGCATCATCTCATAAAATCAGCATTTATATCACAGCACAATGTATCATCTCATTAATCCAGCAGCAACTCAGTAGCATAATCCTCATAAACATGGCAGCAAATGCTCACAAACTCAGCAACTCTTAAAAAAAACTAACGTGCTCTACTATTAACTAATGCAAGCTAACAAAGGCACACAAGATGAATGTAGCGCGCATACTAACTTCCCACCCCACACTTGAATCAAACCATGTCCTCATGGTATAAGCTAGGGAAGGAAAGGAAGCTCATGCAAGATACACACAAGAATTAAACAACTAACATGGCTAAAAAAAAAAAAAAAAAAAAGTCAGAGAAAATTGCGCCCCAAGAAGACATTAAGTTGCTAAAGTGTGAAGCCGGCGCGCGGAATAATGTTGCCTGGAGGAGCATGACTCACTGAGATGGAAAACACCAAAAATTGCTATTCAAACACTCTAAGACTCTAATGACTTCTAACATGCATGACTCTTTTAAACACTAAATAGACTCACACTAAAACTCTAAAATTAAGCACCGGGTTGCCTCCCGCAAGCGCCTTTGTTTAACGTCTTGGGCTCGACGATACCTCCCATTTCAAGCACATGCCGGTTCGGCCAATTGAAACTCCTCATCAGCTGGGATTTCTTCCCCATGGTAGTGTTTGACGCGCTGCCCATTCACCACAAACCTCTCGCCGGTACTTGGCTTCTCAAGCTCAAGAGCTCCATGATTGAAAACTTTGACAATAGTGTATGGACCTGTCCAACGAGAACGCAACTTGCCAGGCATAAGTTTAAGTCTAGATGAAAACAATAGTACCTTCTGCCCAATGTCGAATGTGCGTCTCAGAATAAACTTGTCATGGTAAAGCTTGGTGCGCGCTTTATAATCTGATTGGCAGTCATAAGCCTCCAAACGCAGCTCCTCCAGCTCATTCAGTTGTAGCCTTCTCTCACTACCTGCACTAGCCAAATCAAAATTGCATGATTTAATTGCCCAATAGGCCTTGTGCTCTACCTCAACCGGCAAGTGGCAAGCCTTGCCATAAGCCTTGACCATTCGTCTGTGGATGGTAGGCTGTGGAAACTCTATGATGCACTCCAAAATGTCTAAAGGCAGCCGCAACCCATTTGTTGCAAAAGTGCGAGCCTTGATCACTTATCACCGCTTTTGGGACTCCATATCTGCAAAATATGTTAGTGCGCAAGAAATCCACAACAGTTTTTCCATCATCAACTCTAGTGGCCTTAGCCTCTACCCACTTGGAAACATAATCAACCGCAACCAATATATATAGGTAACCAAAAGAAGAAGGGAAAGGTCCCATAAAATCTATGCCCCAAATGTCAAACACCTCATCAACAACTATCGCAGTTTGGGGCATTTGATTCCTAGCTGAAATGTTCCCTACTCTTTGGCACCTATCACAATTCTTACAATGGTTATGCGCATCTCTAAATAAATGGGGCCAAAAGAATCCACTATCAAGCAATTTCCTAGCAGTTCTCTTAGGACCAAAATGTCCACCGCAAGCATGTTCATGGCAAAAAGAAAGAACAGATGGGATCTCAACATCGGGCACACAACGTCTAACAATTTGATCAGCCCCTATCTTCCACAAACAAGGGTCATCCCAAATGTAATACTTAGAATCATGCTTAAGTTTTGATCTTTGAGCTCTACTGAAGGATGGAGGGAATTTACCTGCCACCAGGTAGTTAACAATGTTAGCATACCATGGTGCTGTGTCACTGATAGCGAATAAGTGCTCATCGGGAAATGTCTCAACTATAGGCAGCGCCTCTTCTTCTCGCACCAATCTGCTCAAATGGTCAGCCACTGTGTTTTCAATCCCCTTCTTGTCCTTGATCTCTACATCAAACTCCTGAAGAAGAAGGATCCATCTAATCAGCCGCGGTTTGCATTCTTTCTTTGTCATTAAGTACCGAATGGCTGCATGATCAGAAAACACAATAACTTTAGAGCCAAGTATATAAGAGCGAAATTTTTCAAGTGCAAAGACAACTGCTAAAAACTCCTTTTCAGTGGTGGAATAATTTCTCTGAGCGACGTCTAAAGTCCTAGACGCATAATGGATGACCACTGGTTTCTTCTCACTCCGTTGTCCAAGCACCGCACCCACAGCATAATCGCTGGCATCACACATGATCTCAAAAGGCTGTGTCCAGTCTGGAGCTTGCAGAATTGGGGCGCTGGTCAAAGCTGCCTTGAGCTCTTCAAAAGCTGTCTTGCAATGATCATCAAACTCGAATGGGACATCTTTTTGCAGCAGCCACGACAATGGTAGGGCAATCTTTGAAAAGTCTTTAACGAACCTGCGATAGAAACCTGCATGTCCTAGAAAAGACTTGATAGCACGCGGGTCAGTAGGAAAAGGCAATCCACCAATGATATCAATTTTTGCTCTATCTACTTGAATGCCCTTCTCAGAAACAATATGTCCTAGAACAATGCCATGTGTGACCATGAAATGACATTTCTCATAGTTAAGCACCAAGTTCATATCAATGCAACGTGTGAGCACTCTATCTAAATTGTGCAAGCATTCATCAAAAGTATTTCCATAAATAGTAAAATCATCCATAAATACTTCAACACAATCAGTCAATAAATCTGAAAATATGCTCATAACTAGACGCTGGAAGGTACCTGGTGCGTTACATAATCCGAAGGACATGCGTCTGAATGCAAATGTACCGAAGGGGCAAGTGAATGTCGTCTTTTCTTGATCCTCAGCCGCAATGGGAATCTGGTTATAACCTGAAAATCCATCAAGAAAACAAAAGGATGGTTTACCTGCAAGTCTATCCAACATTTGATCGATGAATGGAAGGGGAAAATGATCCTTGCGTGTGGCTGCATTAAGTTGTCTATAATCAATACACATCCGCCAGCCATTCTGCACTCTCTTGGGCACCAGCTCTCCCTTGTCATTCATCTCTACCGTCATCCCGGTTTTCTTGGGCACTACATGCACCGGGCTTACCCATTGACTGTCCGAAATTGGGTAGATGATACCTGCATCAAGGAGCTTTTGCACTTCTTTTTGGACAACCTCCATCATGATCGGATTCAAACGCCTTTGAGGTTGTCTCACTGGCTTCGCTCCCTCCTCTAGCAGGATTCGATGCATGCAAATTGCTGGGTTGATTCCTCGAATGTCAGCCAAAGTCCAACCTATGGCTGTTTTGCGCTCCTTTAGCACGCGCGCCAATTTGATCTCTTGATCGCTTTCTAGCCCACTCTTAATGATGACTGGCAGCGTCTCACCATCTCCTAGAAAAATATACTTCAAGTGCTCCGGTAGAGGTTTCAATTGAATCTCAGGGGCCTGCACAATAGATGGGACAAGTTTTGTTTCGCTGCACAATTTAATCGCATTAACCTCATACCTGGCAGCATCATGGGTGCACTGCCCGTCACCAATTTCTTCAATGTTCAGCTCTGATATATCCTCTCCATATCTCATCAATGCTGCATCCTCAATAGTATCCAAGGCATGTGTTCCTGCAAGGTCAGGTGGGAATCGCATAGAGTGATAAATATTGAATTTGATTACTTCCCCATCTACCTCCATAGAAAGATCACCCGTATGTGTATCAATCTTTGTTCGTGTAGTCACCATAAAGGGTCTCCCTAGTAAGACTTGAGAGGCATCTACCTCACCTTCCATCTTCATCACATAAAAATCTGCAAGAAATACAAGGTTGCCTACATGCACTAACACATCGACTACTATACCTTCAGGCTTGGTACATGATCTGTCAGCCAACTGAATAATCAAGTCAGTGTGTCTAAGAGGGCCAATTTGCAACACTTGGTACAATGAATAAGGTAACACATTGATAGAAGCACCCAAATCAAGCATGCAATTATCCACCCGAACCTTATTGATAATACAAGATATTGTAAAGGTACCTGGGTCCTTGCACTTTTGTGCAACCTTGCCTTGAAGGATGGCTGAGATGTTTGGCTTGAAGCTTACTTGCTCTGGTCTGATTCCTCCTCTACGAGTGGTGCATAAATCTTTCAGAAACTTCGCATACTTTGGAATTTGCTTGATTGCGTCGAGGAGGGGGATTGTGATCTCCACCTTGCTGAAAAGCGCTAGAAGCTCTTGATCCATTGTTGGGCTCCTCTTTGACTTTGAAATCTGCATAGGAAATGGAAGTGGAGGGTCAGTTTGGCGGAATTCAGAATTTGAGGCAGAAAGTCGCGCTCCAGATGAAGACATTATTCGCGCTCCAGATGAAGACATTAAGGGTCTGCGCGCCGAGCTAATGTTCTCCTGGGGCGCGCTACTCTCTGTTTCGGTTTCCCGCCTCGCTTCTTCTGCAATTTTCTTGCCGCTTCTCAAGGTAATCGCATTGACACTTCCTCTTGGGTTGGGTATTGTTTGTGAGGGAAGGTTTCCTTTGTCCTTGTCATTCTTCAATTCGGAAACGGTAGCCGCCAATTGGGACATTTGCTTTGTCAACTCGGCTAGGGTGCTGTCGGTCTTGGCTTGATTATTCTGCATAGTCATCGCCATCTCCTTTATGACTTCTTCTACTGATTTCCCTTGATTTGCACCGCTCGGGCCAGCTTGGTTGTAGTTGCGCCTTTGTTGTTGCCCATAAGAATTCCCATTTCCACTTCCATTGTATCTCTCTTGTTGGTGAAATGGTGGGCGGTAAGCTTGTCCTTGTCCTTGGCCTTGGTTCTGATTCTGATTTTGTCCTTGATTGAATCCTCCTTCGTTTCTCCAACTGAAACCGTTGGCTGCTAATCCAAATTGCCTTGGTGCTTGCCTATTGTTGAATTGCTGGAATCCTCCCATAGCATTGACATCAGCGGCCTCTTCCTCATGTAGGCTAGGGCATTCATCTGTCTTGTGGCTCGCAGCGCCACAAAGTCCACAAGCTTTAACTTCACTGACTTGGCCAACCATAAGCTTCTGCACCATTTGCTTAAGCTCCTTGATTTCAGTTGCCATTTGATTTGAATTGGAATCCATTTGGGAGACATTCCTTGCTCGGCTTGTATCATCTCTTCTACCGGTATCATCTCTAAATCTGGCACTCTCGGCATTCTCATTGATAAGCTCTCGCACCTCAGCAGGTGTTAGATTCAAAACCGTGCCCTCGGCTGCTGCATCCAAGAGCATCCTCTCCAATGGTCTTAATCCATCTAATAAGTACTCCACAAGCATTTCTTCTCTCATACTCAAATTACAACAGCTTTGTTCTAAGGCATTGAATCTCCCCAAATAATCATACATTGACTCACTTGGACCTTGTTTAATGTTGGAAAGCTCTCTTCTTACTTGGGCAGCCCTAGCAGGAGGATAATATTTATCGAGAAACTTCCTTTGCATTTGCTCCCAAGTTCTAATGCTTCCTGAAGGCAAAGATAAAAACCAAGTTTTTGCAAGGTCAGTTAAACTGAAGGGAAACACTTTTAACTTAAACCTCTCTTCTGGAGCAGCATATGGTTTGAGAGTCCGACATATCCCGTTGAATTCTTGTAGATGCCTAGATGCTACTTCTCCTGGCAGCCCTCCAAACTTTGGGAGATGATGGACCACTGCTGTCTTCACTTCAAAGTCATCCTCATCTTGATCAGTGTTAATACACCATGGTTCATTGTTGAATGTTGGGGCTGAAAGCTCTCTAAGTGTAGGTGGTCTCATCCTTCCACGTGCATATTGCTGAGGATGAGGTTGAGGTGGGTAATGTTGCTGTTGTTGAGGAGGAGCTGCATATTGTTGTTGAGGAGGGGGTGGATATGCATAATCATCTTGGTCTTCCCTCCTCTCTTCTCTATTGTAACGAGCTGCCCTTTGCCTTTGATTAAAGACTCTCTCCGGCTCATCATAAAAAGGGGGAGCAATTGGATTGTTGTTGTTGTTTTGATCAGGTTCATGATCACCATGGACACTTCCTGCATGAGACATACTAGAAAGCCAAGTAAAATGCAAAGGTAGACTACCAAACAACTCAAAAGCACAAAATGCAGAATTTAAATAACTAAACAATTCAAAAAGAAAATGTAAACGAACTCGGATGGCTAAAAATACACACAGCTCACGCTAGGGAGGGTGAGTCCTGATCAGGTGCCCGTTCCGCTCAAAGAAAGGTGTCCTGATCTTCAATCAGACACCGGTGACACTATTCATACCCTTCCCGGCAGCACTATTCACCGCTGGCTAAAACTCCTCTTTTTTCCTTCCAATCTGCACAACTAGCAAGCTAGACACAGTAAAACAATAAAAACAAGCAAAACAAAGTTTAGAACTCTAGACTGAATGTTGCTCTCCCCGGCAACGACGCCAAAATTTGACAGCGCGTCGTCGTGCGCCTCAAATTTGAATTTGTAACTCCTGTAACACTCTAGCAAGCGGTAAGCAGGGTCGAACCCAAAGAGAGCAAATGAGTCGGAGTTCAATGAGAGTCACAGAAAAAGGAACGCAACTGAGGAAATCAATTCAAAGAAAATCAGTTCGGGGAATACAATGCAACTAGTTATCACCGATCGAATACATGAGTAAGCTAGTGAATTCTGCCTTAGTCCAACATTCCCGCTAAAGATATGTCGACAATCAAATTCTACCTATTCTTAACCGCTAGGCCTTCGAACAAGTTCAATAGTTACTCGACTAATACTACAAATTGGTTCTACCGCTAGGTTTCCCCCAACAATGCAATCAAGTCAAGTGTAACGCAATTGATATCAATCTAGCTCACCGCTAAGCTGCACTAAATTGTCAATCAAAGCATTCGATTTCATTCATGCAAGGGCAGCAATCCATAGCTCAAATCATGTACTCATTGACCTCAAACCATTGTTGCACTATAAATCCCCAAACTGAAATATTGATTTAGCTACTCATAATATCCATGAATACAATAGAAACTAGGTTCATCACACTACAATACACAAACTGAGCTCAAAACAAGTCCGGCCGTGAACAGTGTTCCGGCGGTGAACAGTAACGGTGAATAGTGAAATGTGAACAGTAAAATGTGAATAGTAACCGGCCGTGAATAGTAAACTCCGGCGACTTTTCCAGCAGCTTCGCTCCAGCTCCTCCACTGCCGTGAACAGTAGCTCCGCCTCAATAGTGTTCCAGAAAATGGAGTGTTGAAGAGAGATAAAACTTTTCCTAATTTGTCCATGTCTTAGGTTTAGGGTTTTTTGGGTTGAACCATCTTCATTGAACCACATTGAACCAGTAATTGAACCAGCAGAGTTGACTTTGACCGCTGTTAACTTCTTGATCTTGGATGAATGCTTCGAATTTGCGATAAATTCCAATGCGATCTTGAACATTCCTGCGATACGAAAACACTACAAAAGAGTAATCGATTCACGCAAAATGTAATAAAACTATGGGAATAAATAACTCAATGGAGCGTATAAATACGCTCCATCAACTGGCAGAAACACCAACGAAAAATAAAAAGAAATAACTAACTACTGTAAAAGAAAACTTGAACTAGTGAAAACTTATCTGTGTTGCTCCCCGGCAACGGCGCCAAAATTTGATCGCGCGTCGTTGTACTCGTCAAATTAATCCTTCCTTCTCCACTTAGTATAGCGGCTAAGTGAGGGTCGATCCCACAAGGAGCGTGCAGACTCGTCTTAGCTAGCAACCTACAACTTACGAAATTGGGGTTGTGAGTGATTGGTTTGCTGATAGAGCCTATTTATACACACTATTTAGATCCTAACCCTATGCTTGTTTGCATTATTTTGTGTACAAGATTACTGGTTTCCAGTGTTTTTGTATTTCAGGGCGAGACGAGGGCCTAAGTCGGATACGCGCTAACAGGCAGCGTTTAAGACGCGCATCACACAGCCTGTGGAGCTAGCAGCGCAAACAGGATAGGACGTGGCAGAGTCGACTACGGTGCGTAGACCGATTGCGCTAACCAAGGTGCAGTGCGCCATGCGCAGAATAGTGGTGTTTCCAAATCTTGACACCACCAGATTTGGAAGTTGCCAAGGTTGGGCCTCATGAGCAATATATAAAGAGAGGAAGGCTAGGGTTTGGAGAGCATCAAAAAAACATCACTAGCACCCAGACACGCATCAATAGCACACGAGAGAGCGGCAGAACAGAAAAACACACGAGCCTGCTGCGAGGACCTACGCTAGCCGACTGCGCCAGCCGAGACTCTGCAACCTGCACGCACCTGCTCGTTGCTGTTTTCTTGGATACTTTAGATATTATTTACTGTTTCTATGATGTTTACTACTAGCATGTCTAGCTAAACGCTTGGTATCGGTTGGGCATGATTCTATGAGTATTTCCTTTGAGACTTGTGCTTAATGCATAGTTTGTTTGCTTGTATTAATTCTGTGCACAGGGTTGACAGCTAGTTGCATGCGTAGGGGAAGCCTTGAACCGCAATCTTACTCTTGCCACTTTTTTGTTATATGTTAAACTAGTTGAATAGCTTGACGGTGACAACTAGGAGTAATGCGCTAGGATAATCAGTTGCTACTGTGACAGGATTCGTAGCTGCTTAGACTAGTCTTAAGAATTAATAGCTCATGAACTTTGATCGGAACATGCGCACATGTTAGGAAGCCTTGATCGGACACTAACATAAGTAAACCAAACTATGGACGTTTAGAGTCAATGATAAGGAATACACTCATAGAGGATTGTCTGTGCCGATACTTTTCATAGTCATAGTACTTAATCTCTACTGCCTGCGCCTGTCTAGTGCAATTCCTGCGTTTACTACTGTTTACTCGCGCACTTGCGCAACCCAATCACTCACCCCCTAGTTTTCGTAAGTGCAGGTTACTAGTTAAAGCTAATCTACTTGCTCCCTGTGGATTCGACCCTGACTTAGCCGCTGTACTAAGTGGAGAAGGAAGGAATAAATTTGACGCGCACAACGACGCGCGTATCAAATTTTGGCGCCGTTGCCGGGGAGCAACACAGATAAGCTTTAATTAGCTTAAGTCTGTTTTACAATAGTTAGTTATTTCTGTTTGCTTTATTTTTGTTGTTGTTTCTGACAGCGCGCAATCAACATCAGCCTGCGCAACCTTGAAACACGCTACGCAGATTCTAGTTGCGCACTGACAGACGCAACAGCTTAGTTTTCTTTTAATTCGTTTTCTTTGAGATTTAGAACAGGTTATGGAGGATAACAGTGTCGTTGGAGACAATTTAGGGGATAGAACCCCAGAGGAGGCGAGGGCACATAACCGCACAGCCCTGTTTAGAGAGGAAGTGCAGCGCGAGGTTGAAGCAAGAATGGCCGCTGAAGTGTATAATGCGCCACCCGCGCGACAAGCCGCGCGACGCCGAATAGTGCGCGAGATGTCAGCCTCAATCACGGTTAACCAGCCATGGTGCATAGTGCTTCCACCAGACGGTCATTTTGAACTCAGGAGCTCGCTCATTCATCACATGCCCAAGTTCCACGGGATGAACAACGAGAATCCAGTCAAGCATGTGCGAGAATTCCTAGTCATTTGCGAGAACATGAAGGCCGAAGGGGAGAGCGACGAGGCGCTGAAGATGAAAGCGTTCCCATTTTCATTGTGTGACACGGCCAGGCATTGGCTGATGAACTTACCAGCAGGATCAATTCACACATGGGAGCAGCTGCAGAAGAAGTTCCTGGACAAGTTCTATCCTGCAGCAAAGATCGCGCTACTCAGGAGGGAGCTGGCCGCACCTAGGCAGAGCGCAAGAGAGTCGCTGTCAGAGTATTACGAGCGTTTCAGGGAGCTGGAGGCGAACTACTACAATCACGGCCTACCTCAAAATGTGATGATAGAGAATTTCCTGAATGGATTGCTGCCCATGGAGCTGAGATTATTGAATGCATGCGCAGGAGGCCACATTTGCAACATGTACCCAGAGGACGCGTGGCAGTTGATAGAAGACTCTGCTGGGCAGGTAAGACATCAGCTAAAACTTAAAAATAGTCGTGCTCGTTCTGTGCATCAGGTAGAAACAAGCGCGGAGATAAAGGAAATGAAGACCATGCTGCAGAAGTTGATGCATGCGCAGGGAGCGCAACCAGCTGCGCCAAAGGCATGCGAGTTCTGCACATCCACTGAGCACAAAACCAACGCATGTCCCACACTTTTTGAGGAATTAGGAGATGTCAATGCTCTAGGAGGATGGGATAATAGAGGGCCGCAGAGGCAGAATCAGCCGCGTTTTGGACTAGCCGCAAATGGGTTCAGATGGAAGGAGGAAAACAATTTCCAGAGGCAGTCCGCGGACCAGCGCGCACCACAGCAGACGCAACAAGCTGCGCCCTACAATCCACCGCATCGCCGCACTGACGCACCAGCGCAGAACAACCAGCAGCCGAGGCGATCCTTAGAAGATATCGTGGGGCAGCTAGCAGACACAGTGCGCAAAAATGATGAGAAGTATGACAAGAGGTTCGAGTACATTGAGAAGCAGCTATCACAGATTGCTACCACGGTGTATGACCTGAAAAAGAGCGATGGCAACCTGCCTTCGCAAGTGATCCAGGATCCCAAGGGAGGAGTCAACGCAGTAACAATGAGGACTGGGTGCACGGTAGGAACAGAGCAGTCCGGAAAGGTGCCCGCGCAACCAGTTGCGCAAGTCCCAGATCCCACAGAGCAGAATCCGCAACCAGAGCCAGATGCGCAACCAGAAGCGCCAGCCAAAAGCCAGCACCTTTCCCTGTACAGGCACCCTCATGAGGACGCCACAGTGCACGCAATGGACAGCTTAGATGACTTGGTTGCAGATGCGCAATGTGCGAGCGCATTAGAAGAACCTGAAACACTGGCGCAGGCAGAGTTGGAGGCGCAAGAGGATGAGCTGAGCAGTGCTGAACCAGCATCCAGACAGGTACATGATATAGTTAATGTCTGCACTGCTAATAAGATCTTGCCCTCTATTGAACAGGCACCCAAGGTCGAGCTGAAGCAACTCCCAAAGCACCTCAAATACATATTCTTGGGAAATGAGGACACCCTGCCAGTAATCATAAAAAAAGGATTGGAAGAGGAGCAGGAGGCGCGATTACAGCAGGTACTGCGCAGGAACCAGCGCGCTATAGGATGGACACTTGCTGACCTGCGCGGAGTGAGCCCGGACGTATCCATGCATAGGATTCTATTGGAAGATGGTGCCAGACCATCCAGGGAGCCTCAGCGCAGATTGAACCCGAACATGATGGAGGTGGTGCAGAAAGAGATCCTGGAGCTGCTTGACGCAGGAGTCATTTACCCAATCTCGGACAGTAAATGGGTAAGTCCAGTGCACGTTGTGCCGAAGAAAGGAGGACTCACAGTAGAGGAGAATGCGCAGGGCGAGCTAGTTCCCAAGCGCATACAAACTGGATGGCGCATGTGCATCGACTACAGGAAGCTTAACGCAGTCACGCGCAAAGACCATTTCCCGCTACCCTTTATCGATCAGATGCTAGATCGATTAGCAGGGAAGCCCTACTTTTATTTCTTGGACGGATACTCAGGGTACAATCAGATACCCATAGCTGCGGAGGATCAAGAGAAGACCACGTTTACCTGCCCATTCGGTACGTTTGCGTTTCAACGCATGTCATTTGGGCTGTGTAACGCGCCAGGTACTTTCCAACGTCTAGTCATGAGCATCTTTTCTGATATGATTGGTATATGCATAGAGGTGTTCATGGATGATTTTACTGTGTACGGAGGTACCTTTGACGCATGCTTAACTCATCTTGATAAGGTCTTAGCGCGCTGCATTTCAAAAAACCTAGTGCTCAATTATGAAAAATGTCATTTCATGGTAACGCATGGAGTAGTACTAGGACATATTATCTCGCAGGAGGGGATCAAGGTAGACAAAGCCAAAATAGATCTTATTTCCAATCTACCTTATGCCACTAACGTGCGCGATGTGAAATCATTCCTTGGGCATGCTGGGTTTTACAGGCGTTTCATAAAAGATTTCTCTAAGATTTGTATACCCCTGTCTAACCTCTTGCAAAAGGATGTGTGTTTCGAATTTACTGATGAGTGCAGGGCCGCGTTTGACAAGCTGAAGGAGGCGCTGACCAGTGCGCCAGTGATGCGCGCGCCAGACTGGAGCCTGCCATTTGAACTAATGTGCGACGCAAGCGACTATGCAGTAGGTGCAGTCCTGGGACAGCGCGTGGACAAGAAGCCGCACGCCATTTATTATGCATCGCGCACACTGGACGCTGCGCAGAGGAACTACACCACCACAGAGAAGGAACTTCTGGCAATCGTGTTTGCACTAGAGAAGTTCCGCGCATATGTTCTAGGCGCCAGAGTCATCGTCTACACAGACCACGCAGCAATCCGTTACCTAATGTCCAAGAAGGAGACTAAGCCGCGCCTGATGCGCTGGGTGCTCCTACTTCAGGAATTCGACTTGGAAATCAAAGATAAGAAGGGCACGGAGAACACAGCCGCGGACCACCTGAGCAGGATCGTGAAAGCAGAGGAGCCAGGGCAGATCACGGAGACATTCCCTGACGAGCATCTGATGGCGCTGACAGGTAAGGTACCATGGTATGCGCACATTGCAAATTACCTGGTCACAGGTACGTTTCCTCCTCATTTCACTAAGACCCAATGTATGAGATTAAAGCATGAGTCCAAGCATTACATTTGGGATGATCCGTATATGCTCAGACTAGGACCTGATCAGATTTTGAGGCACTGCGTGCCTGACCATGAAATTAACTCTGTTTTGATGATTTGTCATGCGCACGCATGTATAGGACACTTTGGTCCAAAGCGCACGAGCAGAAAGATCCTGGATTGCGGATTTTATTGGCCGCACCTGTTTAGTGACTCGTATAACTACTGCAGGAACTGTGACAGGTGCCAGCGCACAGGGGCATATCAGCGCGCAATGAGATGCCGCAGACGCCAATTCTAGTAGATGAAGTATTCGACATTTGGGGAATTGACTTCATGGGGCCATTTCCTCCATCTTCCGGATATGAGTATATATTGGTCGCGGTAGATTATGTCTCCAAATGGGTTGAGGCCAAGGCTACCAGGAAGGATGATGGTAAGACAGTCGCTGACTTTTTGAGGACTAACATATTTTGCAGGTACGGAGTGCCTAAGGCAGTCATAAGCGATCAGGGGACGCACTTTTGCAACAGGATAGTGGCGCAGGTATTCAAGCATTATGGAGTGCGCCACAAGACGTCCACCGCTTATCACCCTCAGACGAATGGACAGGCCGAGGTTTCCAACAGAGAGATCAAGCGCATCCTGGAGAAAACTGTGAGACCGTCGTGCAAAGACTGGAGCCAGCGCCTTGATGATGCGCTGTGGGCATACCGAACCGCACATAAGACACCAATTGGGACTTCACCGTTTCGGTTGGTTTATGGAAAAGCGTGTCACCTGCCAGTGGAGTTAGAGCACAAAGCATACTGGGCATTGCGCGTTTGCAACCTGAACCTAGACGAGGCCGGTAAGGAGCGCGCATTTGAGCTAAGCGAATTAGAAGAGCTACGCCTGGATGCATATGAGGGACTGCGGGACTACAAGGCGCGCACAAAGGCATTTCATGACAAAAATATCCTCAGACGCACTTTTGAGCCAGGAGACCAGGTACTATTATTCTCCTCGCGCCTAAAGCTCATGCCTGGGAAGCTGCGCAGCAAATGGACGGGACCATACATAGTTACCAAGGTTTTCCTCTACGGAACAATCGAGTTAGAAAACGAGCACCGGCATCGTTTTCAGGTCAATGGGCAGAGAGTCAAAAAGTATTTAGGAGAACCTTGGGATGGCACAGCGCGGGAAGTTGAATTGGCAGAGCCAGAGATAGCAGATGCGCAGGTTGCTACGCCAGAGTCGCCACCAGATGAACCAGAGGGAGAACTGGGAACTATTGCTCATATTTCTTCTTCCTCTTTACCTAACCTCGTTACTTATGATTTATCACATACTTTTAACCATGCTGACCAACCTTCCGATCCTTTGCGCAGGAACAAGAAGAATACCACACACGCACGAGCGCGGGGTCACTCAGGAGCAAGAGTGGGGGAGGTCGCTGGCACACTTTCATGCAAGTAACGAGGTACAGTCGAGCCAACGACGTTAAACAACGGCACTTGTCGGGAGGTAACCCGACACGTTCTACTTTTACACGTTTTTTTTTATAGTTTTTATATGTTTTTCTTTCTTATGTTCTTTGTTTTGATTGCATGCTGTGTGCGCTCTCCGTTGCGCTTGAGCTTGAGTCGTGGGGACACGTCTCTGTTTAAGTGTGGGGGGGGGGAGCGTTACATTTACATTTCACGTTTTTTTGAGCTTTGTAGTATAGCTTAGTTTAGTTGAAGAAAATAGTAGCGGTGGTGCGCTTGTGTGCGGGTTGCGCACACTGTTCAGCTTGTATTGCGCTATTCATATTGCATGCGCTGCTATCAACTATTTTGGTATATATTTTTCGTTTTTCTGCTCCTGTTAGTTGGGATATACAGGGGATGTGGAGTTGACAGAAACGCTCTAGAGAGGCGGTTAGTCGTTTGAGCTTCGAAGGCGAGGTATATGGTCGAGAGCGCTAGTGGAGGCCGGTGCTTCGCGACCTTCGGAACAATAGAGCGCGCTCAGTCACGTAGATGCCAAAGGCGAATACCCAAAGCGTGGCGACGTGGGAAAACAGACCACCTGTCCTCTGGCAGTCGAGCGAGGGAAGGCGGGCGCGGGTGTAAACGCGTGCGCTGACCTGCGCAGATAGACCAAGGAGGGAGAGCGGAGCGTTGTTCCATAACTGCTATCCGGAGGCCGAGACTGGAACCGTTCTGGGAAATACAGGAACCATAGATAAAGCTGTACAAAAAAAGAAAGACACCAGCAGATGATTTGAGCTACAAAAGAATCAGCATGCGCACAAATACGTACTAGCTTGCGCAAAGTTCACAAGAAAATCATCAAGAAGGCTTGAGTTCCCAGGAAGTGCGCGGAAGAATCACGCACCGGAAGAAGCTTGCGCTGTTAACCATATACCCGTCCTCGGAGTGAAAGCTGACAACCTGGAGCCTATGAAGAGCTATCTCCCAGCCATCCGAAATGATCTTCATCCCAGCTGAGAGGTAACGAAATTTCGAAAATATTATATTAAAACTGTTGAAGGCAGATGCGCGCAGGAGATAGAGCAGCGCAAGGTGAATAGTAGTGCAGATCGCGCCAGAGTGAAAGACTGTGCGCTAGACTCCAGAGAGGTAATGGTATCCGTGCTTGAGTGCTTGTTCGGGACGAACAAGGGGCAAGTGTGAGGGGTTTGATAGAGCCTATTTATACACACTATTTAGATCCTAACCCTATGCTTGTTTGCATTATTTTGTGTACAAGATTACTGGTTTCCAGTGTTTTTGTATTTCAGAGCGAGACGAGGGCCTAAGTCGGATACGCGCTAACAGGAAGCGTTTAAGACGCGCATCACACGATACGTGTGCAGGCAGTAGATTCTATGTACTATGACTATGAAGAGTATCGGTACAGACAATCCTCTATGAATGTATCCCTTATCATCGACTCTAAACATCTATAGTGCAGTTCTACTTAAGTTAGTGTCCGGTCAAGGCTTCCTAACGTGCGCGCATGTTCCGATCAAAGTCCATGAGCTATTAATTCCTGAAACTAGTCTAAGCAGCCACGAATCCTATCACAGTAGCAGCTGATTATCTTAGTGCGTTACTCCTAGTTGTCACCGTCAAGCTATCAACTAGTTTAACATACAATAACGAGCAGTTAGAATAAGATTGCGGTTCAAGGCTTCTCCTATTCGCACAACTAATTATCACCCATATGCATAGAATTAATATAAGTAGATCAACTAAGCATTAAGCACAAGTCTCAAAGGAAATACTTCATAGAATCATGCCCAACTGATACAAAGTATTTAGCTAGACATGCTAGAAACAAACATCATAGAAATAATAATTAAAACTAAGACAGCAAGAGAAAACGTAGCAGGTTGGCGCAATTGCGCGTTGCTGTTCTCGGCTGGCGCAGGTGGTTCGCGCAGATTCTGGCTGAAGTAGCTCGTGTGTTTTGCTGCTGTGTGTCCTTCTCTCTATCTACTCTCTCTCTCTCAAACCCTAGCTTCCCTCCTCTTATATAGTGGTCTTGAAGCCCAAGGAATGCTTAGATTTGGCCCGAGAGACTTTTAGCAACTTCCCAAATTTAGGAGATCAATATTTAGAAACTCTGCCATTTTGCGCACGCTGATTGCGCTACTTGCTTCGCGCAGTCGGTTTGCGCACTGCAGTCCGAATCAGCTATCTCCTTTTGCGCTGCTAGCTCCGCAGGTCGTGCATTGCGCTCTAAAAACGTCCGTTAGCGCACATCTGACTTATGCTCCTGCTTTATCCTGAAATACAAAAATACCGAAAACCAGTAATCTTGTACACAAAATAATGCAAACAAGCACAGTGTTAAGATCTAAATAGCGCATATAACTAGGCTCTATCAACGCACAAATAAACTTATTACTTTAAAAGGTTCTTAGAACCTTCTAAATAGTTTAGAACCTTTTAAAAGCAAGTTTGGAATAAACTAAGATTCTAAGAACCCTTAAACGAGTCAATAACTCAATACTCACATAGTGCAAGCAATAATATACATCAAAATAGTTTAGAACATGAGTGTAGTAAGAGGTCCAATCATGTCACGAGATTTCCTCTTAGTACTTTTTGCATTATCTCAGTTCTGTAAATAGTGCATTACATTTGGTTCTGTAAATAGAACCACAAAAAGCGCTATACATCAAACACAAAAAGTGCTAACTTGATAAGCAACTAAATCAGACAAAAAATCAAAATGTATGAACATTTCTTATCACAACAAACAAATGTAACAGACTGCGCGTAAGGCTGAGCATCTTCAGCCACATTTCATCTTTTTGTAGCCAAATTGGTCGGCTAGCTTTGACATTCATTAATTCTTCCGTGATAGACTCTTCGGCTGCAGCTTCTTGTAAAGATTATATTAAGCATTTAACATACTGATAGCGCGTCGTCGTGCGCCTCAAATTTGTATTTATAACTCCTGTTAACGCACTAACAAGCGGTAAGCAGGGTCGAACCCAAAGAGAGCAAGTAGGATAGAGTTCTAATGAAAGTCACAGAAAAAGGAACACAACTGAGGATATCAATTCAGAGAAAATCAGTTCGGGGAATACAATGCAACTAGTTATCACCGATCGAATACATGCATAAGCTAGTGGATTCTGCCTTAGTCCAACATTCCCGCTAAAGATATGTCGACAATCAAATTCTACCAATTCTTAACCGCTAGGTTTTCGAACAAGTGCAATAGTTACTCAACTAACACCACAAAATCGGTTCTACCGCTAAGTTCTCCCCAACAATGCAATCCAATCAAGTATAACACAATTGACATCAATATAGCTCACCGCTAAGCTGCACTAAACTGACAATCAAAGCATTCATTCATACATACGAGGGCCATAAAATCACTAGCTCAAACATTCATTCATTGATCTCAAACCATTGTTGCACTATAAATCCCCAAACTGAAATATTAATTTAGCTACTCATATTATCCATGGAATACAATAAAACTGAGTTCATCACACTACAATACACGAACTGAACTCAAATAAAATCCGGCCGTGAACAGTGTTCCGGCGTGAATAGTAACAGTGAATAGTACGCAATGAATAGTGAAATGTGAACAGTACCGGCCGTGAATAGTGTTTTCCGGCGACTTTCCAGCAGCTTCTCTCTCTAGCTCGGACTTCTCTCCCACTGCCATCACTGTAGCTTGTCTCAGTCGTGAACAGTAAGTGTGTAGATTATTTTCCTCTTTTGGCCGTCTTTTAGGTTTAGGGTTTTTGGGGTTGAACCAGAATGAACCACATGTGCTTGAACCGGATCTGATTTCCAATTGAACCAGCAGAGTTGACTGCTGTTGACTACTTGGCCTTGGATGAATGCTTCAAATATGCAATGAAATCCAATGCGATCGTAAACACACCTGCGATACGAAAACACTACAAAAGAGTAATCGATTCACGCAAAATGTAATAAAACTATGGTAATAAATAACTCAATGGAGCGTATAAATACACTCCATCAAACTACCCTACACTTATTCTTTTTCGTCCCTGAACAACAACAAGATACGCAAGCACTCAAATCATTCCTATCATGCCATGATATAAACATTGAAATTACTCGAGAAGTCATCCCTAATCAGTTAATCAATACATGCTCACACTCATTCTCAAATAATGATCAACAAGAACAAGAATGATACATGTTACCTTTAAGCTTGAGATGGGATTTAATGGATGACTAGGAGTTAGTCCTTTTTAGACTCCTAACTCCACTCTTTGGTTCAACTTCATAGCCACGTGCATACAATTGAATTTGCTTTGTTTGGCAAGTGATGAATCCGAGTTATGAGAGGATCAACCTTTTCTTCTTTTCTTGTAGAACATATTTCTTGATTTTGGACTTTGCTCTTTTTTCGATTGCCTTTCTTTCACATCTTGCAAAATCTGAATTTTTTTTCTTTTTTTCCGAGCTTTCAATGTGAAATGCTTGCTTGTCCTTTTTGAGCTTTGCTCACCGTTCTAATCATAGCCTTCGAATGGCAGCATAAGGAACGCGTCCCGCTCTTTCTCATCATTGCCCTTTCAGCGCGAGGCAGGATAGGGGTTACCCACCCATTCCAGGTTACTCGGACTAGAGATAGGACGGTTTGTTTTCCCGTCCCACCACTGCATAACACTGCAATGATGGAGTCAATGTCGCCCCTCATAACTCGAAGCACCAACCTCTACAAATACAGTGCGCTCCGCTACTAATCCTTTGAACCTCCAAATGAATGCCAAGTCCCTCTAGGATATTTCTATCAACTCCACATCCTGAAATATCTCAGCTCAAAAGAACATATAACATTAAAGCGCAAGCATCACAATATTTTGGAATTCATACATATCAAAACTTCAAAGAGAAGGCGTCATCTCATAAAATCAGCATTTACATCGCAGCATTTGACTCATAAACTTGGCAACATCATCGTATGATATGTATCTCAAAAATCAGCAGCACAACTCAACAACTACATCCCAAAAAAAACCTAACGTGCTCTAACTACTATCTAATGCAAGCTAACAAAGGCACACATGATGAACATAGGATGCATACTAACTCTCACCCCACACTTGAATCAAACCGTGTCCTCATGGTATAATCTAGGGCAAGGAAGCTCATGTAAGATCAAAAGAATTAAGCAACTAACATGGCTAAAATAAAAATTAAAAAAAAGTCAGAATGGATGGCGCCCCAAGAAGACATTAGCCCGCGCGCCCCATGCATACATTAAGTTGATGAAGTGTTAAGCTGGCGTGGAAGGTAATGTTGCCTAGAGGCGCCAAACTCACTGAGATGGAAAACTCAAAAGATTGCTATTCAAACAACTAAGACTCTAATGACTCTCTAATACACTAAATAGACTCACACTAAGACTCTAAAATAAAACACCGGTTGCCTCCCGCAAGCGCCTTTGTTTAACGTCTTTGGCTCGACGATACCTCCAATTTCAAGCACATGCCGGTTCGGCCAATTGAAACTCTTCATCAGCTGGGATTTCTTCTCCATGATAATGCTTGACACGCTGCCCATTCACCACAAACCTCTCGCCGGTACATGGCTTCTCAAGCTCAAGAGCTCCATGATTGAAAACTTTGACAATAGTGTATGGACCTGTCCAACGAGAACACAACTTGCCAGGCATAAGTTTAAGTCTAGATGAAAACAATAGTACCTTCTGCCCAATGTCGAATGAGCGTCTCAGAATAAACTTGTCATGATAAAGCTTGGTGCGCGCTTTATAATCTGATTGGCTCTCATAAGCCTCCAAACGCAGCTCCTCCAACTCATTCAGTTGTGGCCTTCGTTCACTACCTGCACTAGCCAAGTCAAAATGCATGATTTAATTGCCCAATAGGCCTTATGCTCTACCTCAACCGGCAAGTGGCAAGCCTTGCCATAAACAAGTCTAAAAGGAGAGGTCCCAATAGGTGTTTTATAGGCTGTCCTGTACGCCCACAATGCCTCATCTAATCGCGTGGACCAATCCTTCCTTGAAGGCTTAACCATTTTCTCTAGAATGGACTTAATCTCCCGATTTGATATCTCAGCTTGGCCATTCGTTTGTGGATGGTAGGCTATGGAAACTCGATGATGCACTCCAAAATGTCTAAAGGCAGCCGCAACCCATTTGTTGCAAAAGTGCGAGCCTTGATCACTTATCACCGCTTTTGGGACTCCATATCTGCAAAATATGTTAGTGCGCAAGAAGTCCACAACAGTTTTTCCCTCATCAATTCTAGTGGCCTTAGCGTCTACCCACTTTGAAACATAATCAACCGCAACCAAAATGTATAGGTAACCAAAAGAAGAAGGGAAAGGTCCCATAAAGTCTATGCCCCAAATGTCAAACACCTCATCAACAACTATCGGGGTTTGGGGCATTTGATTCCTAGCTGAAATGTTCCCTACTCTTTGGCACCTATCACAATTCTTACAATGGTTATGCGCATCTCTAAATAAATGGGGCCAAAAGAATCCACTATCAAGCAATTTCCTAGCAGTTCTCTTCGGACCAAAATGTCCACCGCAAGCATGTTCATGACAAAAATAAAGAACAGATGGGATCTCAACATCGGGCACACAACGTCTAACAATTTGATCAGCCCCTATCTTCCACAAACATGGATCATTCCAAATGTAATACTTAGAATCATGCTTGAGTTTTAATCTTTGAGCTCTACTGAAGGATGGAGGCAATTTACCTGCCACCATGTAGTTAACAATGTTAGCATACCATGGTGCTTTGTCAATGATAGCGAATAAATGCTCATCAGGGAATTGTCTCAACTATGGGCAGCGCCTCTTCCTCTCCCACCAATCTGCTCAAGTGGTCAGCCATTGTGTTTTCAATCCCCTTCTTGTCCTTGATCTCCACGTCAAACTCCTGAAGAAGAAGGATCCATCTAATCAGCAGCGGTTTGCACTCTTTCTTTGTCATTAAGTACCGAATGGCTGCATGATCAGAAAACACAATAACTCCAGCTCAGAGGACGTTTAGGGCGCAGCAGAGGGCTCGGCGCAAATCATCTCGGGTTGTCATTGCTGCTTTTGAAAACTATCATTGGATATTCTGTTCCTATTTTGTGTGGATATTTTGTGAACCCTGACCGTGTTTCAATTGCTGCATTGACTCTGTTTTTCATTTTCATGATGCATTTCATTTTTCGTTCTTAGTTGTCCTAGTAGTTTGCATGTGTGCGCTCTCCGTTGCGCTTGAGCTTGAGTCGTGGGGACACATCTCTGTTTAAGTGTGGGGGGGGGGGGGGGGGGCGTACATTACATTTACATTCATATTTATCATTGTAGTTTAGCTTAGTTAGTGCAGTGTAGGAAATAGCAGTGGTTGTGTGCTTCTATGCGGATTGCGCGCACCTTTCGACTTGTTTTGCCTTATTCATCCTACATGCACTGCCTTTATATTTTTTTCGTTTATTTTGCCTTTTTAGTCGGGATATTCAGGGGATGTGGAGTTGAAAAAAAAAGCTCTAGAGAGGCGGTTAGTCGTTTTTGCTTCTAGAGTAGGGTACATGGCTAAAAGCGCTAGTGGAGGCTGGTGCTTCGCAACCTTCGAAACAATAGAGCGTGCTCAGCCACGCAGATGCCAAAGGCGAATACCCATAGCGTGGTGAGGTGGGAAAACAGACCACCTTTCCTCTGAAAGTCGAGTGTAGGAAAGTGGGCGCGGGAGTAAACGCGTGCGCCGACCTGCGCCAGTAGACCAAGGAGGGAGAGCGGGGCGTTGTTCCATAGCTGCTATCCGAAGGCCGAGACTGGAACCATTCTGGGAGTATAAAAAGAGTGGACGAAGCCGTATAAAAGAAAGAAATCAGCGTGCGCACACAACTCCATATCAGCGCATGCACAAGTCCTAAAGGAAAAATCGTCAAGGACGAAAGGCTTGAGTTCCCAAGAAGCACGCGAATGAATCACGCACCTGAAGATACCTGCGCGATTATCCATGTACCAGAAATCGGAGTAGAGACCGACAACCAGGAGCCTATAAAGAGCTAACAAATTTCGAAATTATTATATTAGAATTGTTAAGGGTTTGTGCGCGTAGGTCATAGAGCAGCACAGGGTGAATCGCTGTGCGGATCGCGCATGAGTATGAGGCTGTGCGCTAGACTTCAGAGAGGTAAAAGTATCTGTGCTTCAGTACTTGTTCGGGACGAACAAGGGCAAGTGTGGGGGATTTGATAGAGCCTAGTTATATGCGCTATTTAGATCTCAACACTATGCTTGTTTGCATTATTTTGTGTACAAGATTACTGGTTTTCGGTATTTTTGTATTACAGGATAAAACAGGAGCATAAGTCAGATGTGCGCTAACGGACGTTTTTTAGAGCGCAATGCATGATCTGCAGAGCTAGCAGCGCAAAAGGAGATAGCTGTTTGATAGAGCCTAGTTATACACACTATTTAGATGCTAACCCTATGCTTGTTTGCATTATTTTGTGTACAAGATTACTGGTTTCCAGTTTTTGTATTTCAGGGGGAAACGAGGGCCTAAGTCGGATACGCGCTAAAGGCAGCGTTTAAGGAGCGCATCACACGGCCTGCGGAGCTAGCAGTGGAAACAGAATAGGAAGTGGCAGAGTCGACTAAGGTGCGCAGACCGATTGCGCTAACCAAGGTGCAGTGCGCCATGCGCAGAATAGTGGTGTTTCCAAATCTTGACACCACCAGATTTGGAAGTTGCCAAGGTTGGGCCTCATGAGCAGTATATAAAGAAAGGAAGGCTAGGGTTTGGAAGAGCATCAGAGAGCATCACTAGCACCCAGACATGCATCAGTAGCACACGAGAGAGCGGCAGAACAGAAAAACACACGAGCCTGCTGCGAGGACCTGCGCTAGCCGACTGCGCCAGCCGAGACTCTGCAACCTGCACGCACCTGCTCGTTGCTGTTTTCTTGGATACTTTAGATATTATTTACTGTTTCTATGATGTTTACTACTAGCATGTCTAGCTAAACGCTTGGTATCGGTTGGGCATGATTCTATGAGTATTTCCTTTGAGACTTGTGCTTAATGCTTAATCTCTACTGCCTGCGCACGTCTAGTGCAATTCCTGCGTTTACTACTGTTTACTCGCGCACTTGAGCAACCCAATCACTCACCCCCCAGTTTTCGTAAGTGCAGGTTACTAGTTAAAGCTAATCTAATTTCTCCCTGTGGATTCGACACTGATTTAGCCCCTGCACAACGACGCGCGTATCAAATTTTGGTGCCGTTGCCGGGGAGCAACACAGATAAGCTTTAATTAGCTTAAGTCTTTTTTACAATAGTTAGTTATTTCTGTTTGCTTTATTTTCGTTATTGTTTCTGACAGCGCGCAATCAACATCAGCCTGCGCAACCTTGAAACAGTTGCGCTGCGCAGATTCTAGTTACGCACTGACAGACGCAACAGCTTAGTTTTCTTTTAATTCGTTTTCTTTGAGATTTAGAACAGGTTATGGGACGAACAACGAGAATCCAGTCAAGCATGTGCGAGAATTCCTAGTCATTTGCGAGAACATGAAGGCCGAAGGGGAGAGCGACGAGGCGCTGAAGATGAAAGCGTTCCCATTTTCATTGTGTGACACGGGAGGCATTGGCTGATGAACTTACCAGCAGGATCAATTCACACATGGGAGCAGCTGCAGAAGAAGTTCCTGGACAAGTTCTATCCCGCAGCAAAGATCGCGCTACTCGGGAGGGAGCTGGCCGCACCTAGGCAGAGCACAGGAGAGTCGCTGTCAGAGTATTACGAGAGTTTCAGGGAGCTGGAGGCCAACTGCTACGATCATGGCCTGCCCCAGAATGTGATGATAGAGAATTTCCTGAATGGATTGCTGCCCATGGAGCTGAGATTATTGAATGCATGCGCAGGAGGCGACATTTGCAACATGTACCCAGAGGACGCATGGCAGTTGATAGAAGACTCTGCTGGGCAGGTAAGACATCAGCTAACACTTGAAAATATCTGTGCATCAGGTAGAAACAAGCGCGGAGATAAAGGAAATGAAGGCCATGCTGCAGAAGTTGATGCATGCGCAGGGAGCGCAACCAGCTGCGCTAAAGGCATGCGAGTTCTGCACATCCACTGAGCACAAAACCGACGCATGTCCCACACTTTTCGAGGAATCAGGAGATGTCAATGCTCTTGGAGGATGGGATAATAGAGGGCCACAGAGGCAGAATCAGCCGCGTTTTGGACTAGCCGCAAATGGGTTCAGATGGAAGGAGGAAAACAATTTCCAGAGGCAGTCCGCGGACCAGCGCGCACCACAGTAGACGCAACAAGCTGCGCCCTACAATCCACCGCATCGCCGCATTGACGCACCAGCGCAGAACAACCAGCAGCCGAGGCGATCCTTAGAAGATATCGTGGGGCAGCTAGCAGACACAGTGCGCAAAAATGATGAGAAGTATGACAAGAGGTTCGAGTCCATTGAGAAGCAGCTATCACAGATTGCTACCACGGTGTATGAGCTGAAAAAGAGAGATGGCAACCTGCCTTCGCAAGTGATCCAGAATCCCAAGGGAGGAGTCAACGCAGTAACACTGAGGACTGGGCGCACGGTAGGAACAGAGCAGACCGCAAAGGTGCCCGCGCAACCAGTTGCGCAAGTCCCAGATCCAACAGAGCAGAATGCGCAACCAGAGCCATATGCGCAACCAGAAGCGCCAGCGAAAAGCCAGCAGGGCGAGGCGCCAGGTATGGCGCAATCAAAAGACAAAGGCATGAATCGTACTAAGATACCTGCACCTTTCCCTGTACAGGCACCATCGGCTAGGAAGGAAGCGCTTGATAAGGAGCTCTACGAGTTATTCAGTAAGGTGGAAATAAACATTCCCCTTATTGAAGCAGTTCGGCAAATCCCTAGGTACGCCAAGTTTCTAAAAGAGTTGTGCACAAACAAGAGAAGGAAAGGCGAGTGCGCACAGGTAATGCTAAATGCGCAGGCCTCAGCGATCGTGCAGCACAAGGTACCACCTAAATGCTGAGACCCAGGTACGTTCACTATCCCATGCACTTTAGGTAAGACCACAGTGAGCAATTGCATGATTGACTTAGGCGCATCTATAAATGTACTACCCTATTCCCTATATGCGTCATTGCGTCTTGGACCACTAAAGCCTGCAGGTCTCACCATTCAGCTAGCAGATCGGTCGTGCAAGCAACCGACGGGCATGATAGAGGATGTTCTAGTCCGAGTAGGAGAGCTGGTGTTCCCAGCAGATTTCTATGTCCTAGAAATGGAGGGTGAGTTGAGCAAAGGCAGTGCGCAGATCCTACTGGGCAGACCATTTCTGATGACAGCGCGCACAAAGATAGACGTGTGGAGGGGCACGCTCTCTATGGAGGTTGATGGCGAGGAGATTCACTTTAACATATTCAAAGGGATGCAGCACCCTCATGAAGACGCCACAGTGCACGCGATGGACAGCTTAGATGACTTGGTTGCATATGCGCAATGTGCGAGCGCAACAGAAGAACCTGAAACACTGGTGCAGGCAGAGTTGGAGGCGCAAGAGGATGAGCTGAGCAGTGCTGAACCAGCATCCAGACAGGTACATGATATAGTTAATGTCTGCACTGCTAATAAAATCTTGCCCTCTATTGAACAGGCACCCAAGGTTGAGCTGAAGCAACTCCCAGAGCACCTCAAATACATATTCTTGGGAAATGAGGACACCCTGCCAGTAATCATAAAAAAAGGATTGGAAGAGGAGCAGGAGGCGCGATTACAGCAGGTGCTGCGCAGGAACCAGCGCGCTATAGGATGGACACTTGCTGACCTGCGCGGAGTGAGCCCGGACGTATGCATGCATAGGATCCTATTGGAAGATGGTGCCAAACCATCCAGGGAGCCTCAGCGCAGATTGAACCCGAACATGATGGAGGTGGTGCAGAAAGAGATCCTGAAGCTGCTTGACGCAGGAGTCATTTACCCAATCTCGGACAACAAATGGGTAAGTCCAGTGCACGTTGTGCCGAAGAAAGGAGGAATCACAGCAGGGCGAGCGAGTTCCCAAGCGCATACAAACTGGATGGCGCATGTGCATCCACTACAGGAAGCTTAACGCAGTCACGCGCAAGGACCATTTCCCGCTACCCTTTATGGATCAGATGCTAGATCGATTAGCGGGGAAGCCCTACTTTTGTTTCTTGGACGGATGCTCAGGGTACAATCAGATACCCATAGCTGCGGAGGATCAAGAGAAGACCACGTTTACCTGCCCATTCGGTACGTTTGCGTTTCGGCGCATGTCATTTGGGCTGTGTAACGCGCCAGGGCCGCATTTGACAAGCTGAAGGAGGCGCTGACCAGTGCGCCACTGATGCGCGCGCCAGACTGGAGCCTGCCATTTGAACTAATGTGCGACGCAAGCGACTATGCAGTAGGTGCAGTCCTGGGACAGCGCGTGGACAAGAAGCCGCACGCCATTTATTATGCATCGCGCACACTGGACGCTGCGCAGAGGAACTACACCACCACAGAGAAGGACTTTTGGCAATCGTGTTTGCACTGGAGAAGTTCTGCGCATATGTTCTAGGCGCCAGAGTCATCATCTACACAGACCACGCAGCAATCCGTTACCTAATGTCCAAGAAGGAGACTAAGCCGCGCCTGATGCGCTGGGTGCTCCTACTTCAGGAATTCGACTTGGAAATCAAAGATAAGAAGGGCACGGAGAACACAGTCGCTGACCACTTGAGCAGGATCGTGAAAGCAGAGGAGCCAGGGCAGATCACGGAGACATTCCCTGACGAGCATCTGATGGCGCTGACAGGAACTGTGACAGGTGCCACCGCACAGGAGGCATATCAGCGCGCAATGAGATGCCGCAGACGCCAATTCTAGTAGATGAAGTATTCGGCATTTGGGGAATTTACTTCATGGGGCCATTTCCTCCATCTTCCGGATATGAGTATATATTGGTCGCGGTAGATTATGTCTCCAAATGGGTTGAGGCCAAGGCTACCAGGAAGGATGATGGTAAGACAGTCGCTGACTTTTTGAGGACTAACATATTTTGCAGGTACGGAGTGCCTAAGGCAGTCATAAGCGATCAGGGGACGCACTTTTGCAACAGGATAGTGGCGCAGGTATTCAAGCATTATGGAGTGCGCCACAAGACGTCCACCGCTTATCACCCTCAGACGAATGGACAGGCCGAGGTTTCCAACAGAGAGATCAAGCGCATCCTGGAGAAAACTGTGAGACCGTCGCGCAAAGACTGGAGCCAGCGCCTTGATGATGCGCTGTGGGCATACCGAACCGCACATAAGACACCAATTGGGACTTCACCGTTTCGGTTGGTTTATGGAAAAGCGCGCCACCTGCCAGTGGAGTTAGAGCACAAAGCATACTGGGCATTGCGCGTTTGCAACCTGAACCTAGACGAGGCCGGTAAGGAGCGCGCATTTGAGCTAAGCGAATTAGAAGAGCTGCGCCTGGATGCATATGAGGGACTGCGCGACTACAAGGCGCGCACAAAGGCATTTCATGACAAAAATATCCTCAGACGCACTTTTGAGCCAGGAGACCAGGTACTATTATTCTCCTCGCGCCTAAAGCTCATGCCTGGGAAGCTACGCAGCAAATGGACAGGATCATACACAGTTACCAAGGTTTTCCCCTACGGAACAATCGAGTTAGAAAACGAGCACCGGCATCATTTTCAGGTCAATGGGCAGAGAGTCAAAAAGTATTTAGGAGAACCTTGGGATGGCACAGCGCGCGAAGTTGAATTGGCAGAGCCAGAGATAGCAGATGCGCAGGTTGATGCGCCAGAGCCGCCACCAGATGCACCAGAGGGAGAACTGGGAACTATTGCTCATATTTCTTCTTCCTCTTTACCTAACCTCGTTACTTATGATTTATCTCACACTTTTAACCATGCTGACCACCCTTCCGATCCTTTGCGCAGGGCCAAGAGGAACGCAACACACGCACGAGCACGGGGTCACTCAGGAGCAAAAGTGGGGGAGGTCGCTGGTACACTTTCACGCAAGTAACGAGGTACAGTCGAGCCAACGACTTTAAACAAAGGCACTTGTCGGGAGGTAACCCGACACATTTTACTTTTACATGTTTTTCTTTTAGTTTTTCTAGTGTCTTTTAGCTAAGTTTAGGACTTGGTAGATTTTAGTCGAGCAGCAGTGCGCAGGTCAGTGCGCAACTTCAGTGCGCAGGACAGATGCGCCAGACACGGGGGTATATAAGGGCAATACTTAGAAAAATTTCAGCACTTTTCACACTCGACCGTTGCAAGAAGCTCCCACCCTCAGCACCCGCTCACCGTCCGGCGCTCAACCCAGCTTCCAGTTAGAGAGATTTGAGGAGCATACAGTTGCACACTCACCAGGTAACCCTTCCCCTCAGATTTGAGCCGATTGAGTTAGGGTTTGTGCGATAAGACGAGTGCCCTAGGTCTGAAATCGCACTTAGCTAGCCTGCACCATTTGGAGTTTTGGTTAGGGAGTTTTGTAGGCGGGCAGTACGCGATCAATTGGTGAAAGTTTCAGGGCATTTGGCGGAGTTTGGTTTTTTTGAGCATTTGAGGAGCGTTGACCCCAGTTGACCGGAGGAACCCTAGCACACAATGCAACCTGCCGAGGATCAAGCGACCCCAGCTTCTTTCGCCAGCAAGTATGAAGCCTTCATGAGGCTGGAGATGTACGGGACTCCGTATATCAGCAGGGAGTTCCTGCGAGAGGTCGGGATGGAGGACCTCATTATGGAAAAGCTCGCGCTGGTGGGCTGGGAGGCGCTGTTGGACATCAACAGCGCAGCGGATAAGGAGGATACTTGCGAGTTTTTAGCGTCGCTAGAGTCGGCTGATCTGGAGATAAGGTACCGGCACAGAGGAGTCTAGTACATTGCCTCGGCTAAGAGGCTGAAGCGCACGCTGAGGTGCGCAAAGGTGCGTGAAGCGGACATAGACACGAACACGAATTAGGAGGCGTGGCGCGAGATGGCTACCGGCCCAGTTTTTGCCGCGGGGCGCAGCCGAGGACGCGAGCTGCGCGACCCGTGGATGTTCTACCTATGGCGCATGGTCGCTTATGCCATCATCGGGCGCTTCAATGGTGCGCCCAAGATCAGCTTACTGGACATGGAGATTTTGAAGGGTTTTTACTATGGGAAGAAGGTGCTGTTTGTCTTAAACATGGTGATCCATTGGAGTCGGGTCAGCACAAAGGGGCTGCTGACTTGTGGAGGGATGATAACGCACCTGCTGCGTGCGTTGCATGGAGAGCCAGAGGTGCCCGAGCACACAGCAGCGCCGGCTGTTCCCTTGGATCGCGCCCAGATGCTGCAGATAAGAGCGGTAGCCGTGAGAGCGGATGGTACCTTGGAATGGTGCTACCGGCTGTAGCCGGCCAGAGCGCCAGGGCAGCAAGCAGAGAGCAGCGCGCAAGCAGAGGAGGCTGCAGAGGAAATGGAGAGGGACGAGGCCCCAGAACCAGTTGCGCCTCCAGTCAGGCGCATGAGGACTAGTGCGCAGACTGGAGCGCGCCGGAGGGCCAGTGCCATCGCCAGGTATGATACAATCAGGAGAAAAGAGTACCAGTGATACTAACGCACCTGCACCTTTTCCTGTGCAGGCACCTTTAGCAAGAAAGGAGGCGCTGGACAAAGAGTTATACGAATTATTCAATAAGGTGGAAATAAACATTCCCCTGATTGAGGCAGTTCGACAGATTCCCAGATATGCCAAGTTCTTGAAGGAGCTATGCACAAACAAGAGGAGGAAAGGCGAGTGCGCACAAGTAATGCTTAACGCACATGCATCAGCAATTGTGCAACACAAGGTACCACCTAAATGCCGGGATCCAGGTACGTTCACCATACCGTGCACCTTAGGTAAGACCACGGTAAGCAACTGCATGATTGATCTCGGTGCATCTATAAATCTGCTTCCTTACTCCTTGTATGTGTCATTGCACCTTAGTCCACTAAAGCCTGCAGGTCTCACCATCCAATTAGCAGATTGGTCGTGCAAACAACCAACGGGCATGATAGAGGACGTTCTTGTCCAAGTAGGAGAGCTGGTGTTCCCCGCAGATTTCTACGTCTTGGAAATGGAAGGTGAGCCGAGCAAGGGAAGCGCGCAAATCCTATTGGCAGACCATTTCTGATGACAGCGCGCACAAAGATAGACGTATGGAAAGGCACGCTCTCAATAGAGGTAGATGGCGAGGAGATTCACTTTAACATTTTCAAGGGGATGCAGCACCCTCATGAGGACGCCACAGTGCACGCATTAGACGGTATGGACGACTTTGTTGCGCATGCGCAGTGTGCAAGCGTGATCACGCGTCGTTGTGCGCGTCAAATTAATTCCTTCCTCTTCCACTAGTACAGCGGTTAAGTAAGGGTCGATCTCCACAGGGAGCAAGCAATTCAGTTTTAGCCAGTAACCTACACTTATGAAATTGGGGGTGAGTGATTGGTTTGCGCGATGCGCGAGTAAACAGTGGTATCGTAACGCAGGAATTTGCACTAGACGTGCGCAGGCAATAGAGATTAAGTACTATGACTATGAGAGGTATCGGCGCAGACAATCCTCTATGAGTGTATTCCTTATCATCAACTCTAAATGTCTATAGTTTGGTTTGCTAACGTTAGTGTCCGATCAAGGCTTCCTAACATGTGCGCATGTTCCGATCAAAGATCATGTGCTATTAATTCTTACACTAGACTAAACAACTACGAATCCGATCAAGGTAGTAATTGCCTATCCTAGCGCGTTACTCCTAGTTGGCACCGTCAGGCTATTCAACTAGTTTAACAAACAACAACAAGGCTTCCCCTACTCATGTAGCAAGCTGCCAGTAATGTGCACATAATTAATATAAGCTAGCAAGCTATGCATTAAGCGCAAGTCTCAAAGGAAATACTCATAGATTCATGTCCAACCGATACTAAGCGTTTAGCTAGACATGCTAGTGATAAACATCATAGAAACAGTAAATAATAACTAGAGTGTCCAGGAAAACAATAGCAAACAGTGCGTGCAGGTTGCTGTCTTGGCTGGCGTAGTCGGCTGGCGCAGATCCTCTCAACAAGCTCGTGTGTTTTCCAGTCCTGCCGCGCAGTGCCTTCTGGGTGTACGAATTGTGAATCCAAAGAATCCTCCTTTACCCTAGCCTCCTTCTCTTCTTTATATACTGCTCAGAGGCTCATCCTTGGCAACTTCCAAATCTGTTCGTGTCAGGATTTGGAAACACCATCATCTGCGCCTGGCGCACGACATCTGCTTAGCGCAATTGGTTAGCGCACCATGGTTGACTCTGCCAATTCTTCTGTTTGCGCCGCTAGCTCCGCAGGCTGTGTGATGCGCGTCCTAAACGCTGCCTGTTAGCGCGTATCCGACTTAGGCCCTTGTTTTGCCCTGAAATACAAAAACACTGGAAACCAGTAATCTTGTACACAAAATAATGCAAACAAGCACAGGGTTGTGATCTAAATAATATGTATAAATAGGCTCTATCAAACCCCCCACACTTGCCCCTTGTTCGTCCTCGAACAAGCACTCAAGCACGGATACCATTACCTCTCTGGAGGCTAGCGCATAGTCTTGCACTCTGGCGCGATCTGCACGACTGAACACCTTGTGCTGCTCTACCACCTGCGCACAACTGCATTCAACAGTTCTAATATAATGATTTCGCAATTCATTACCTCTTAGCTGGGATGAAAATCATTTCGGATGGCTGGGAGGTAGCTCTTTATAGGCGCCAGGTTGTCAGCTCTCACTCCGAGGATGGGTATATGGTTAACAGCGCCAGCTTCTTCCCGCGCGTGATTCTTCCGCGCACTTCCTGCGAACTCAAGCTTTTTGATGATTTTCTGTGTATTTTGCGTACGCTGGTACGTATTTGTGCGCATGCTGATTCTTTTGTAGCGCATATTATCTGCTGGTTTTTTTTCTTTGTACAGCTTTGTCTACGGTTCCTATGTTTCCCAGAACGGTTCCAGTCACGGCCTCCAGATAACAGCTATGGAACACCGCCCCGCTCTCCCTCCTTGGTCTATCTGCGCAGGTCGGCGCACTCGTTTACACCCGCGCCCGCCTTCCTTGGCTCAACTTCCAGAGAGAAGGTGGTCTGTTTTCCCACCTTGCCACGCCTTTGGGTACTTGCCTTTGGCATCTGCGTGACTGAGCGCGCTCTCTTGTTCCGAAGGTCGCGAAGCGCCGGCCTCCACTCGCGCTCTCAACCATATACCTCTCCTCTGAAGCGCGAGCGACTAACCGCCTCTCTTAGAGCGTTTCTGTCAACTCCACATCCCCTGTATATCCCAACTAACAGGAGCAGAAAAAACGAAAAAAATATACTAAAAACAGTTGATAGCAGCGCACGGCGCAATATGGATAGCGCAAACAAGCTGAACAGTGCGCGCAGCCCGCACTCAAGCGCACTACTGCTACTGTTTCCTTCAATTAAACTAAGCTACACTAAAAAGCTCAAAAAACGTGAAATGTAAGTGTAACGCTCCCCCCCCCCCACACTTAAACAGAGACGTGTCCCCACGACTCAAGCTCAAGCGCACGGAGGACGCGCACATGCATGCAAGCAAAACAAAGAACAATATAAAGAAAAACGTGTAAAAGGAAAGCGTGTCGGGTTACCTCCCGACAAGTGCCTTTGTTTAACGTTGTTGGCTCGACTGTACCTCGTTACGTGCCCAAATGTGTGCCGGCGACCTCCCCCACTCTTGCTCCTGAGTGACCCTGCGCTTGTGCATGTGCTGTGTTCTTCTTTGTCCTGCGCAAAGGTTCGGGCGGGTGGTCAGCATGGTTAATAGTATGTGATAAATTATAAGTAGCGAAGGTAGGTGAAGAGGGAGAAGAAATATGAGCAATAGTCCCCTGTTCTCCCTCTGGCGCGTCTGGTGGTGGCTCTGGCGCAATGCTCATGCGCCATCCAGTCTGAATGCGCTTGGGAACTAGCTCGCTCTGCGCATTCTCTTCCACTGTGATTCCTCCCTTCTTCTGCACTACGTGCACTGGACTTACCCATTTGCTGTCTGAGATGGGGTAAATGACTCCTGCGTCAAGCAACTTCAGGATCTCCTTCTGCACTACCTCCATCATATTCGGGTTTAATCTGCGCTGAGCCTCCCTGGATGGTTTGGCACCATCTTCCAACCGAATTCTATGCATGCATACGTCTGGGCTCACTCCACGCAGATCAGCCAGTGTCCATCCTATAGCGCGCTGGTTCCAGCGCAGCACCTGCTACAAAAGCACTTCCTGCTCCTCTTCTAATCCTTTCTTTATGATCACTGGCAGGGTGTCCTCATTTCCCAAGAAAATGTATTTGAGGTGCTCTGGCAGTTGCTTCAGCTCGACCTTGGGTGCCTGTTCAATAGAGGGCAAGATTTTATTAGTAGTGCAAATATGAACTATATCGTGTACCTGTTTGAGTTCTGGTTCAGCACTGCTCAGCTCCTCGTCCTGCTCCTCCAACTCTGCCTGTGCCAGTGGCTCTGGTCCTACCATTGCACTTGTGCATTGCGCATCTATGACTAAATCATCTAGGCCATCCATTGCGTGCACTGTGGCGTCCTCGTGAGGATGCTGCATCCCCTTGAATATATTGAAATGGATCTCTTCGCCGTCAACCTCCATGGAGAGTGTGCCCCTCCATACGTCTATCTTCGTGCGCGCGGTCATCAGGAAAGGTCTGCCCAGTAGGATCTGCGCACTGCTGATGCTTGATTCACCCTCCATTTCTAGCACATAAAAATCTGCTGGGAACACCAGCTCTTCTACTCGCACGAGAACATCCTCTATCATGCCTGCAGGTTGTTTGCAAGACCGATCTGCTAGCTGAATAGTGAGACCTGCAGGCTTTAGTGGTCCAAGGCGCAATGTCGCATATAGGGAATAAGGTAACAAATTGATGGATGCTCCTAAATCAATCATGCAGTTGCTCACTGTGGTCTTACCTAAAGTGCAAGGGATAGTGAACGTACCTGGGTCTTGGCACTTAGGTGGTACCTTATGTTGCACGATCGCTGAGGCCTGCGCATTGAGCATTACCTATGCGCATTCGCCTTTCCTTCTCTTGTTTGTGCACAGCTCCTTTAAAAACTTGGCGTACCTGGGAATCTGCCGAACTGCTTCGATAAGGGGAATGTTGATTTCCACCTTGCTGAATAACTCGTACAGCTCTTTGTCTAGCGCCTCCTTTCTAGCCGATGGTGCCTGCACAGGAAAAGGTGCAGGTATATTAGTACGATTCGTGCCCTTGTCGTTTATTTGTGTTATATCTGGCGCCTCGCCCTGCTGGCTTGTGGCTGGCACTTCTGGTTGGGCATCTTGCTCTGGTTGCGCAATCTGTTCTGCTGGATCCGGGACTTGAGCAGCTGGTTGCGCGGGGGCCTGCGTGGTCTGCTCTGCTCCTATTATGCGCCCAGTCCTCAGTGTCACTGCATTGACTCCTCCTTTGGGGTTCTGAATCACTTGCGACGGCAGGTTTCCATCGCTCTTCTTTAGCTCATATGCCGTGGTAGCAATCTGTGACAGCTGCGTTTCAATGGACTCGAACCTCTTGTCATACTTCTCGTCATTCTTATGCACTGTGTCTGCTAGCTGCCCCACGATATCTTCCAAAGATCGCCTCGGTTACTGGTTGTTATGCGCTGGTGCATCAGTGCGGCGATGTGGTGGATTGTAGGGCGCAGCTTGTTGCGTCTGCTGTGGTGTGCGCTGATCTGTGGACTGCCTCTGGAAATTATTTTCCTCCTTCCATCTAAATCCATTTGCTGCCAGTCCAAAGCGCGGCTGATTCTGTCTTTGTGGTCTTCTATTATCCCATCCTCCAAGAGCATTGACATCCCCAGATTCCTCGAAAAGTGTGGGACATTCATCAGTTTTGTGCTCGGTTGACCTGCAGAATTCACATACCTTTTGCGCACTCATCAACTTCTGCAGCATGGCCTTCATTTCCTTGATCTCAGCGCTCGTTTCTACCTGATGCACAGAACGAGTACGACTATTTTCAAGTGTTAGCTGATGTCTTACCTGACCAGCAGAGTCTTCTATCAGCTGCCACGCGTCTTCTGGATACATGTTGCAAATGTCGCCTCCTGCGCATGTGTTCAATAACCTCAGCTCCATGGGCAGCAGTCCATTCAGGAAGTTCTCTATCAGCACGTTCTGGGGCAGGCCATGATTGTAGCAGTTGGCCTCTAGCTCCCTGAAACGCTCGTAATACTCTGACAGTGACTCTCCTGCGCTCTGCCTTGGCGCGGCCAGTTCCCTCCTGAGTAGCGCGATCTTTGCTGCGGGATAGAATTTGTCCAGGAACTTCTTCTGCAGCTGCTCCCATGTGTGAATTGATCCGGCTGGTAAGTTCATCAACCAATGTCTGGCTGTATCACATAGTGAAAATGGGAATGCCTTCATCTTCAGCGCCTCATCGCTCTCCCCTTCGGTCTTCATGTTCTCGCAAATGACTAAGAACTCTCGCACATGCTTGAAAGGATTTTCATTGTTCATTCCGTGGAACTTGGGCATGTGATGGATGAGCGAGCTTCTTAGTTCAAAATGACCGCCTGGCAGAAGCACGATGCACCATGGCTGGTTAACTGTGAGTGGGGTTGACATTTCGCGCACTGTTCTGCGTCGCGCGGCCTGTTGCACGGGTGGCGCATGATACACTTCAGCGGCCCTCCTTGCTTCAACCTCGCCCTGCACTTCCTCTCTGAACAGGGCTGCGCGGTTATGTGCTCTTGCTTCCTCTGGGGTTATGTCCCCTAAGTTGTCTCCTACGACACTATTATCCTCCATGATCTGTTCTAAATCTCAAAGAAAACGAAATTAAAAGATAACTAATGCTGCTGCGTCTGTCAGTGCGCAACTAGAATCTGCGTCGCGCAACTGTTTCAAGGTTGCGCAGGCTAATGGTGATTGCGCGCTGTCAGAAACAACAACGAGAAAACAAATCAAACTAAAATAACTAGTTACTAAAAAGGAAAAAAAACGTAAACTAGCTAGAACTTAGCTGTGTTGCTCGCCGGCAACAGCGCCAAAATTTGATCGCGCGTCGTTGTGCGCGTCAAATTAATTCCTTCCTCTTCCACTAGTACAGTGGTTAAGTAAGGGTCGATCTCCATAGGGAGCAAGCAGTTCAGTTTTAGCCAGTAACCTACACTTATGAACTTGGGGGTGAGTGATTGGTTTGCGCGATGCGCGAGTAAACAGTGGTATCGTAACGCAGGAATTTGCACTAGACGTGCGCAGGCAATAGAGATTAAGTACTATGACTATGAGAAGTATCGGCGCAGACAATCCTCTATGAGTGTATTCCTTATCATCGACTCTAAATGTCTATAGTTTGGTTTGCTAACGTTAGTGTCCGATCAAGGCTTCCTAACATGTGCGCATGTTCCGATCAAAGTTCATGTACTATTAATTCTTACACTAGACTAAACAACTACGAATCCGATCAAGGTAGTAATTGCCTATCCTAGCGCGTTACTCCTAGTTGGCACCGTCAGGCTATTCAACTAGTTTAACAAACAACAACAAGCAACAAGAGTACGATTGCGGTTCAAGGCTTCCCCTACTCATGTAGCAAGCTGCCAGTAATGTGCACAGAATTAATATAAGCAAGCAAGCTATGCATTAAGCGCAAGTCTCAAAGGAAATACTCATAGATTCATGTCCAACCGATACTAAGTGTTTAGCTAGACATGCTAGTGATAAACATCATAGAAACAGTAAATAATAACTAGAGTGTCCAGGAAAACAATAGGAAACAGTGCGTGCAGGTTGCTGTCTTGGCTGGCGAAGTCGGCTGGCGCAGATCCTCTCAACAAGCTCGTGTGTTTTCCAGTCCTGCCGCGTAGTGCCTCCTGGGTGTACGAATTGTGAATCCTAAGAATCCTCCTTTACCCTAGCCTCCTTCTCTTCTTTATATACTGCTCAGAGGCTCATCCTTGGCAACTTCCAAATCTGGTCGTGTCAGGATTTGGAAACACCATCATCTGCGTCTGGCGCACGGCATCTGCTTAGCGCAATCGGTTAGCGCACCGTGGTTGACTCTGTCAATTCTTCTGTTTGCGCCGCTAGCTCCGCAGGCTGTGTGATGCGCGTCCTAAACGCTGCCTGTTAGCGCGTATCCGACTTAGGCCCTTGTTTTTCGCTGAAATACAAAAACACTGGAAACCAGTAATCTTGTACACAAAATAATGCAAACAAGCACAGGGTTATGATCTAAATAATGTGTATAAATAGGCTCTATCAAAGCGCAACAGGGGAGCCTGCACCATTGACACAGACAGAGTTGGAGGAACAAGATGATAAGCTGAGCAGCACAGAATCAGTGTCCAGACAGGTATGTGATCTGGTTAATGTTTGCGCTACTAATAGAATCCTGCCTTCTATTGAACAGGCACCCAGGGTTGAGCTGAAGCAATTGCCCGAGCACTTAAAGTACATCTTTCTAGGCAATAAGGACACCCTGCCTGTCATTATAAAGAAAGGATTAGAGGAGAAGCAGGAGGCGCGATTACAGGAGGTGCTGTGCAAGAACCAGCGCGCCATAGGATGGACATTGGCTGACCTGCGCGGAGTAAGCCGTAATGTGTGCATGCACAGAATTCTGCTAGAAAATGATGCCAAACCATCTAGGGAACCTCAGCGCAGACTGAATCCGATTATGATGGAGGTAGTACAGAAGGAGATCCTGAAGCTGCTTGACGCAGGTGTAATATACCCGATTTCAGATAGCAAGTGGGTGAGTCCAGTGCACGTTATGCCAAAGAAAGGAGGCATCACAGTAGAGGAGAATGAGCAAGGCGAGCTAGTTCCCAAGCGCATACAGACAGGATGGCGCATGTGCATTGATTACAGAAAGGTAAACGCAGTCACGCGCAAGGATAATTTCCCGCTACCATTCATGGACCAGATGCTCGACCGGTTGGCGGGAAAACCACACTTTTGCTTCTTGGACGGTTACTCAGGGTACAATCAAATCCCTATTGCTGCGGAGGATCAGGAGAAGACAACCTTTACCTGCCCATTCGGTACCTTTGCGTTCCGGCGCATGTCGTTTGGGCTGTGTAATGCGCCAGGTACGTTCCAACGCTTAGTCATGAGCATTTTCTCTGATATGATTGGTTTATGTATTGAGGTATTCATGGATGACTTCACTGTGCATGGTGAGACGTTTGATGCATGTTTGGATAATCTTGATAAGGTCTTAGCGCGCTGCATTACCAAGAACTTAGTTCTCAATTATGAAAAATGTCACTTTATGGTGTCACATGGAGTAGTCCTAGGACATATCGTCTCGCAGGAAGGAATCAAGGTCGATAGAGCAAAAATTGATCTTATCTCAAATCTGCCTTATTCCACTAATGTGCGCGACGTTAAGTCGTTTCTAGGGCATGCAGGGTTCTATAGGCGCTTTATTAAGGATTTTTCTAAAATATGTATCCCATTGTCTAACCTCCTTCAAAAGGATGTGTGCTTTGAGTTCACTGATGAGTGCAGGAATGCTTTTGACAAGTTAAAGGATGCGCTGACCAGTGCGCCAGTAATGCGCGCACCAGACTGGAACCTACCATTTGAGCTGATGTGAGATGCCAGTGACTACGCAGTAGCCGCAGTACTTGGCCAGCGTGTGGATAAGAGGCTGCATGCTATCTATTATGCATCGCGCACACTGGACACTGCGTAGAGGAACTACACGACGACCGAGAAGGAACTTCTGGCAATCGTATTTGCACTGGAGAAGTTCTGCGCATATGTTCTGGGCGCTAAAGTCACTGTCTACACTGACCACGCTGCTATCCGCTACCTGATGTGCAAGAAAGAGACTAATCCGCGCCTGATGCGCTGGTTGTTGCTGCTCCAAGAGTTCGATTTAGAGATCAAGGATAAGAAGGGAACGGAAAACACTGTTGCTGATCACCTAAGCAGGATAGTGAAGGAAGAGGAGCCAGGGCAGATCACGGAGACATTCCCTGACGAACACCTGATGGCGCTGAACGGTAAGGTACCATGGTATGCGCATATTGCAAATTACCTGGTCACAGGTGCGTTTCCTCCTCATTTCACTAAAACTCAATGCATGAGGTTAAAACATGAGTCTAAATATTACGTTTGGGATGATCCATACATGCTTAGAATAGGCCCTGATCAGATCTTGAGGCGATGTGTGCCTGATCATGAGATGAGCTCTGTTTTGAGATTTTGTCATGCGCACGCGTGCGGAGGACACTTTGGTCCAAAGCGCACGAGCAGGAAAATCCTAGATTGCGGTTTTTATAGGCTGCACTTATTTCGTGACTCACATAACCACTGCAGGGCTTGTGACAGGTGCCAGCGCACAGGAAATATCTCAGCGCGCAATGAGATGCCACAAACACCTATACTGGTAGACGAAGTGTTCGATTTGTGGGGAATTGACTTCATGGGGCCGTTTCCGCCATCTTTTGGATATGAGTACATACTAGTTGCGGTGGACTATGTCTCGAAGTGGGTCGAAGCTAAGGCCACGCGCAAGGATGATGGTAAAACGGTCGTTGACTTCTTAAAAACTAACACTTTCTGCAGGTACGGAGTACCTAAGGCAATAATCAGCGACCAGGGGACGCACTTCTGCAACAGAATAGTGGCGCAAGTACTAAAGCATTATGGGGTGCACCACAAGACGTCCACTGCCTACCATCCTCAAACGAATGGCCAGGCCGAGGTTTCCAACAGAGAGATCAAGCGCATTCTGGAGAAAACCGTGAGACCTTCGCGCAAAGACTGGAGCCAGCGGCTGGACGATGCACTTTGGGCATACAGGACTGCGCACAAGACACCGATTGCGACTTCACCATTTCGGTTGGTGTACGGAAAGACGTGCCACCTACCGGTTGAGTTGGAGCACAAGGCATACAAGTGGATGGGACCTTACACGGTCACAAAGGTTTTCCCGTATGGAACTATCGAGTTAGAGAACGAGCGCAAGCATCGCTTTCAGGTTAATGTGCAAAGAGTCAAGAAATACTTGGGAGAACCGTGGAATGAGGCCACACGCGAAGTTGATTTGGCGGAACCAGAAATAGAAGATACGCAAGCTGCTGCGCCAGAAATACAACCTGCTGCACCGGAGGGAGAACTAGGAGCTACTGATTATATATCTTCTCCCTCATTGATTAACCATGTTACTTATGATGTGCCACACGATTTTGGCCACACTGACCACCTATCTGTTCCTTTGCGCAGGACTAAAGAAGAGATAGCACACAAAGACGCACCAGAGCGCGCAGGAGCAAGTGTGGGGGTGGTCCGGAGCACGAACTTGAGCAAGTAACGAGGTACGGTCGAGCCAACGACGCTAAACAAAGGCACTTGTCGGGAGGTAACCCGACACGTTTTCCACATTTTAGTTTCACACGTTTTTAGGATTTGCATTTTAGCTAGTTCAGCACTTGCATATTTTTTCTTGAGTCACGTAGCAATGCGCGAGTCAGTGCGCAGCTCAGTGCGTAAGACAGATGTGCAGGTCAGGGGGTATATAAGGGAAGATACTTAGAAAAATCCGGACATTCTGCAATTTCGACCGTTAAACGCTCCGCACTGCTGCCCGCCGATCTTTGCCGTCCGCCCACCGTTTCCAGCGTTCTCTAGCGAGATTTGAGGAGCACAACAACACCAGCACACTAGGTAACCTCTCATTCCTTGTTTCAGTCATTTTAGTGAGGGTTTGGTGAAGGTACCCGACTGAGGATGTAACCCTAGGATCAAAACCGCACCTAGTTAGCTAGCTCCGTTTGGTGATTTCTTTGATGGGTTTTGCTGACACGAGTGAGGCGCCCATCTGGTAGGAATTTGAGGGTTTGATTTGAAGTTTTGATTTTGGAATCCTTGGTAGAGCGTTGACTACAGTTGACCGCTGCAAATATGAGGCCGGCAGAGGACCAAGACACCCCAGCATCTTTCGCACGGAAGTATGACGCCTTCTGGAGGTTGGACATATATGGCACACCGTGCATCAGCAGGGACTTCCTGCGCGAGATGGGCTTAGAGGAATTGGTCACTGAAAAGCTCGCGCAGGCTGGCTGGGAAGCGCTAATGGACTTAGAAAGCGCAGCCGACAAAGAGGACACCTGTGAGTTCCTGGCGTCCCTGCAGATCCAAGACTTAGAGATCCGGTACCGACACCGAGGGGTGTGGTACATGGCATCGGCCAAGAGGTTGAAGCGTACCCTGCGCTGTGACAAGGTGCGCGAGCACGAGGTAGATACGCACACCAACCAGGAGACATGGGGCGAGATGGCGCCGGGAAAACCGTTTGCCGCTGGGCGCAGCCAAGGGCGTGAGCTGCGCGACCCCTGGATGTATTACCTGTGGCGCATGGTCGCGTACGCAGTCATTGGACTCTATAACGGTGCGCCGAAGGTCAGCCTGCTTGATATGGATGTGCTGAAGGGGTTGTATTATGGGAAGAAGGTGAGGTTCGTGTCGGACATGGTAGTGCACAGGGAGCGGCTCAGCACCAAGGGCCCGCTCACTTGTGGAGGTGTGGTTACGCATTTGCTGCGTGGGCTGCACGGAGAGCCAGAAGTGCCAGAGCACACAGTTGTTCCAGCCATTCCTCTTGACCGTGCCCAGATGCTGCAGTACCGAGCGGTAACTGCCAAGAAAGATGGGTCATTGGAATGGTGTTACCGGCGGCAAGCTGCTAGTGCACCGAGGCACGCGGCAATCAGAGGAGCGCCCGCAGAGAGTAGTGCGCGGCAAGAGGAAGCTGGTGCTGAGGAGGAAATGGAGAATGTGGAGGCACCAGTCGTGCCACCGGCTAGGCGCATGAGGACGCGCGCTCAGACTGGAGCGCTTGCGCGGGCGATTGGACCGCCAGGGGAAGTTGTCACCATCGACATTAGAGATTCTCCCCCGCGCGCAGACAGAATTCTGAGGAGGCGCCAGCAGAGCAGCGCATGTTGTTCAACGTCATGCGCGTGCTGGAGTACTTGGCGCCTGAGGGGGCAGGTTTATGCATCAATCCACCAGCAGGGTGGCAATTTGGAGACCCCATTCCCCCTCTCCTCAGTCTGCGCAGGCCACCTCCAGGGTCACCTTCAGAGCAGCGCGAGCCAGCCAGTTCTCCCGCGCAGTTGATAGAGGCTATTTGTACGCATTATCTAGATCATAACCCTATGCTTGTTTGCAATATTTTATGAGCAAGATTACTCGTTTCTAGTGTTTTTGTATTACAGGGCAAAACGAGTCTTTGAGTCGGATACGCGCTAACAGGCAGCGTTTTAGGAGTGAAAGATCCGCCTGCGAAGCTAGCAGCACAAACAGGAGAGAAGTTGGCGAGAGTCAGCAGAGGTGCGCTAGCCCATGCGCTAGCCGATGCCGTGCGCCAAGCGCAAAGTCCAGTACTGCCTAATCTTGACGTGACCAGATTTGGAAGTTGCCAAAAGTGAGCTTCCCAAGCAGTAAATAAACAAGAGGAAGGCTAGGGCAACAGAGGAGAAAAACAAGAGACCTTCTGGAGACGCATCAGAGATCACCAAGAGGCACTGCGCAGCAGAACTGGAAAACACACGGACTTGTTGAGAGGATTTGCGCCAGCCGACTGCGCCAGCCGAGAAGACAAGCTGCACGCACTGTTTGCTACTGTTTTTTCAGACACATTAGTTATTATTTACTATCCTATGATGTTTATCACTAGCATGTCTAGCTAAACTCTTAGTGTTGGTTGGGCATGAATCTATGATGTATTTTCTTTGAGACTTGAGCTTAATGCATAGTTTACTTACTTGTATTAATCCTGTGCATACAGAGACAGCCAGTTGCATGAGTAGGGGAAGCCTTGAACCGCAATCTTACTTGTGTTGCTTGCTTGTCATATGTTAAACTAGTTGATAGCTTTACGGTGACAACTAGGAGTAACGAGCTAGGGTGATCAGTTGCTACTTTGAACTGATTCGCAGCTGTTTTAGTCTACGTTCTAAGGATTAATAGCACATGAACTTTGAACGGAACATGCGCACGTGTTAGAAAGCCTTCACCGGACACTAGCCCAAGTAAACCGAAAACTATAGACGTTTAGAGTCGATGATAAGGAATGCACTCATAGAGGATTGTCTGCCCAATGCTTCTCATAATCATAGTATTTAATCTCTACTGCTTGCGCACGTCTAGTGCAAATTTCCTGCGTTACACTAGTTACTGTTCACTTGCGCATCGCGCATTTCAATCACTCACACACCCCCATTGTCGTAAGTGTAGGTTGCTAGCTAAGAACTGAACTACTTGCTCCCTGTGGAGATCGACCCTTACTTAACCGCTGTACTAAGTGGAAGAGGAAGGATTATATTTGACGCGCACAACGACGCGCGATCAGCAGTCACCAGCCCAATCCTCAGTGAGCACCCCAGTCATGGACCCATAGCCAATGCCATCAGAGCCTCCTCAGCAACCCTCTGCCCAAATAATCCGATCGCCCTCTGAGGTCACCCCCATCAAAGAATTAAGTTCGGATTCGATATGGGAGACCGACTCGGACGAGGAACCCGCAGCCCAGCCCGCAGCAGTATCAGTTGCGCCGCCATCCTCCAGCTCAGAATATGAGACAGAGACAGAGTCCATGGACGAGGAGGCACAAGGGTCTGCGCAGGACTCCAGCTCAGAGGACGTTTAGGGCGCAGCAGAGGGGTCGGTGCAAATCATCTCGGGTTGTCATTGCTGCTTTTGAAAACTATCATTGGATATTCTATTCCTATTTTGTGTGGATATTTTGTGAACCCTTGACCGTGTTTCAATTGCTGCATTGACCCTGTTTTTCATTTTCATGATGCATTTCATTTTTCGTTCTTAGTTGTCCTAGTAGTTTGCATGTGTGCGCTCTCCGTTGCGCTTGAGCTTGAGTCGTGGGGACACGTCTCTGTTTAAGTGTGTGGGGGGGGGGGGGGGGGGGGCGTACATTACATTTACATTCATATTTATCATTGTAGTTTAGCTTAGTTAGTGCAGTATAGGAAATAGCAGTGGTTGTGCACTTCTATGCGGATTGCGCGCACCTTTCGACTTGTTTTGCCTTATTCATCCTACATGCACTGCCTTTAACCAATTTAGTATATTTTTTTCGTTTATTTTGTCTTTTTAGTCCGGATATTCAAAGAAAAAGCTCTAGAGAGGCGGTTAGTCGTTTTTGTTTCGAGAGTAGGGTACATGGCTAAAAGCGCTAGTGGAAGCCGGTGCTTCGCAACCTTCGGAACAATAGAGCGCGCTTAGCCACGCAGATGCCAAAGGCGAATACCCATAGCTTGGTGAGGTGGGAAAATAGACCACCTTTCCTCTGGAAGTCGAGTGTAGGAAAGTGGGCGCGGGAGTAAACGTGTGCGCCGACCTGCGCAAGTAGACCAAGGAGGGAGAGCGGGGCGTTGTTCCATAGCTGCTATCCGAAGGCCGAGACTGGAACCGTTCTGGGAGTATAAGAAGAATGGACGAAGCCGTATAAAAGAAAGAAATCAGTTGACGATATACGCAAAGAACAAGAATCAGCGTGCGCACACAACTCCATATCAGCGCATGCACAAGTCCAAAAGGAAAAATCGTCAAGGACGAAAGGCTTGAGTTCCCAAGAAGCGCGCGAATGAATCCCGCACCTGAAGATACCTGCGCGATTATCCATGTACCAGAAATCGGAGTAGAGACCGACAACCAGGAGCCTATAAAGAGCTATCTCCGAATCATCCGAATTAAATTGCATCCTGGCTGAGAGGTAACAAATTTCGAAATTATTATATTAGAATTGTTAAGGGTTTGTGCACGTAGGTGATAGAGCAGCGTAGGGTGAATCGCTGTGCGGATCGCGCATGAGTATGAGGCTGTGCGCTAGACTTCAGAGAGGTAAAAGTATCTGTGCTTCAGTACTTGTTCGGGACGAACAAGGGCAAGCGTGGGGGATTTGATAGAGCCTAGTTATATGCGCTATTTAGATCTCAACACTGTGCTTGTTTGCATTATTTTGTGTACAAGATTACTGGTTTTCGGTATTTTTGTATTACAGGATAAAACAGGAGCATAAGTCCGATGTGCGCTAACGGACGTTTTTTAGAGCGCAATGCATGATCTGCAATGCTAGCAGCACAAAAGGAGATAGCTGTTTAGGACTACAGTGCGCAAACCGACTGCGCAAAGCGAGTAGCGCAATCCGCGTGCGCAGAATCGCAGAGTTTCTAAATATTGATCTCCTAGATTTGGGAAGTTACTAAAAGTCTCTCGGGCCAAATCTAAGCATTCCATGGGCTTCAAGACCACTATATAAGAAGAGGGAAGCTAGGGTTACAGGAGGAGAGAGAACAGATAGAGAGAAGGACGCTCAGCTGCAAAACACACGAGCTACTTCAGCCAGACTCTGCGCGAACCACCTGCGCCAGCCGAGAACGGCAGCGCGCAATTGCACCAACCTGCTACGTTTCTCTTGCTGCTTTAGTTTTACTTGTTATTGCTATGATGTTTGTTTCTAGCATGTCTAGCTAAACACCTTGTATCGGTTGGGCATGATTCTATGAAGTATTTCCCTTGAGACTTGCTCTTAATGCTTGGTACATCTACTTATATTAATTCTATGCATATGGGTGATAATTAATTGTGCGAATAAGGGAAGCCTTGAACCGCAATCTTATTCTAATTGCTAGTTATTGTATGTTAAACTAGTTGATAGCTTGACGGTGACCACTAGGAGTAACACACTAGGATACTCAGCTGCTACTGTGATAGGACTCGTGGCTGTTTAGACTAGTTTCAGGAACTAATAGCTCATGAACTTTGATCGGAACATGCGCGCACGTTAGGAAGCCTTGATCGGACACTAACTTAAGTAGAACTGCACTATAGATGTTTAGAGTCGATGATAAGGGATACATTCATAGAGGATTGTCTGTACCGATACTCTTCATAGTCATAGTACTTAAAATCTACTGCCTGCGCACGAATCGTGCAATTCTGCTTTCACCGCTGTTCATTCGCGCACCTGCGCAGCCCAATCACTCACAACCCCAATTAGGTAAGTTGTAGGTTGCTAGCTAAAACGAGTCTGCTTGCTCCTTATGGGATCGACCCTGACTTAGCGCTATACTAAGTGGAGAAGGAAGGATTAATTTGACGCGTACAACGACGCGCGATCAGTCACTCAAGTCCCAAACTCTCTCATACGCTCCCCTCTACCACTGCACAAGACTACAAGTCTAAACTCCTTTCTCCTCCTCCCAACCGTCCTCCTCCTCCTCCATCCACACAGCCAACCCCTCCCCCACATGGCCACAAGCAACCAACAAGTTGGTATTAGCATATGTTTTTTTTAGATATGTTTAGATCTATCATTTTTTATTTTTTTATCAGTTTTGACTTTAGATCTGCATATATATATATATATATATATATGTTTAGATCTGTTTGAAGCTAGTTGTTAAAGCTTCGATTTACTTGTTTTTTAATTTTTCTTTTTAACTTTCTGTGTATTTTGCAGCTTTGAGGGGTTAAAACGGTAGATTTTCAGTGAAATCGAGAGTGGCTGCTTCTGAGTTAGGACTTAGTAGATAAAAATGAAGTTAGAGTTTTTTAGTTTAAATTTATCGATTTTATTGTAGGCTTAGTGGGTGGGCTAAGTTGGGCCGGGTCGAGCCAAGTCCAAGACTCCCCTCTACCACTGCACAAGACTACAAGTCTAAACTCCTTTCTCCTCCTCCCAACCGTCCTCCTCCTCCTCCATCCACACAGCCAACCCCTCCCCCACATGGCCACAAGCAACCAACAAGTTGGTATTAGCATATGTTTTTTTTAGATATGTTTAGATCTATCATTTTTTATTTTTTTATCAGTTTTGACTTTAGATCTGCATATATATATATATCATTTGGGCGAATCACTTCTGTTGCGTTAGAATCTTGCTCGTTTGACCCATCAATACTTCGAATCTCATCGTGATGTAAACTAAGAAGTTGTAACCCCTTGGGTTATCTTTCCAACAAGCTATAGCACGCTTCAATCGGATAAGAATTGTGTGCTCAGTAAGCCCTCGACTACAAACAGGTCAATCTGCTCATATTCGTTCTATATTCATCCAAATGCGCAATAAAGCTCCAAAGTGGTCTTGATACACCTATGATGCAAAACACTACTAATAAGTAATCTTTCACAAAAAAATGCAACTAAACAATGGGAATAAATAACTCGATGGATCGTATAAATACGCTCCATCATTTCTCAACCAAGCACTTTTGACACTTGTTCCTTTTCACCTCCACCCAGCGCATTTGACACTTGTTCTTCTCAGATGTACTTCTGATTTTTTCTGTTGTTGAAGGGTGATGTTTGCTTCATTTCTTTCTATGCCTCCTTCTCTGAATGAAGGCCTCTTCAGCACTCCTGCAAGTTTCCTGCATAGTTATTCATACGTTCTCAGAGGATTCCTTGTCCTGACTAGTCATTTGGTAGTCTTCGAGTCTCCCTGTACACTGTCAGTGTTGGATACTTTCTCTGAAGATGTCCAATTTGATCACGAGGGTAACATCTCTTCTGCTTCGATCTGTGTTTCCGAACATGTGACTGATCTAGAGAATGCTTGTACTTCTTTTCTGGTACTCTCTCTAGATCAACTGTGATTGAACCTCTCTGAACACTTGCACTTTGATCAATCACTGTGGCTTTGACAAATGTAGTTATACCTGTTCCTTCATCACCAGTGTATCCGAGACTTTCAGTCCCACCTCCATACCTTTGGTAAGATAGAATCTTATCCAGAATTGATGACTCTCCTCTATTTGCTTCAAGAGTGATTCTCTATTCACATACATCACTAACTGTCTTAGCATCATCTGATTGACTCTTTCATCTTCCAGCCCCGAAACCTTTGACAATAGTTCTCTGTTGGCTTTAATCATTCTGATACTTTTCTTATATCAGTTTGAACTGATCAGCTATAGCTTCTACCGAGTATTCTTCATCATCACTGCTGTCAGATTCAACAATCCCATAAACAAATTCCTTCTTTATTTGATCTGAATCATCATTATGAAATACAGTAGTTAGGGCTAGATTTCCTTTGTGAACAGTCTCCTCTTCACTGTCTTCATCTCTCCAGTTTGCTGTGAGAGACTTGTTCTTCTTCTTCTAGTAACTTCGACATTTACTTTGTCTGTGTCCATATCCCTCGCAGTCCCAGCACAGAATTCCTTTCAGTTTGTCTTTTCCTTCATCATTGTCTTTGTCAGCATCCTTGTTCTTTCTCTGAGAATTTTCTCCTCTTCGGTTTCTCCACCTGGATGACCGACTTGAGTATGAAGGTTTCTGGTCCATTCTTTTTATGAACTTTCCAAGGTTTTTGACCAGAAGAGACAGTTGTTGGTTTCCAAGGTCTTGGACAGTCTCTTTCTCTTTTGCCTCAGCTTTCAGCCCAAGGTCTTTCCCAGAGAGTGGTGAAGCAGTCTCTGTAACCTTCATCTCAAACTGCTTAGTGAACCGATCAGCACCTCCAGCCTCATGTTCTTCACATCTTGGGCTTCCTCGATGGCAGTTACCTTCATATCAACTTTGAGGTCAGAGATCAGAAATCTTTTCTTACCAGCTTCTCCTCCGAAATCGGTTCTCCAAGTGTATGGGCCTTGTTTGATATGTCACACATTCTGACATTAAACTCAGAGATGGTCTCATTCTCCAGCATCTTTAAGCTTTCAAATCTTGATGTGATCATTTGCATTCTAGAGACCTTCATCTTTTCTGTTCCCTTATGAGCAGTTTCAAGGATCTCCATGCTTGTTTGGACGAGTCACAGTTGGAGATCAACCTGAAATTATTAGCATTCTCAACAGCAAATATAGCATTCAAAGCTTTACAATTTCACTTATTTAGGTTACTTGTGGGTAACTCCAGCGTTGTCGACGATCATTGGGGGGGGGGGGGACGGCACGTCATTGTGTGCGCCAAACTTATATTTATAATCTCCTGTTAATACTCAGCAAGCGGTAAGCAGGGTCGAACCCACGAGAGAACAATCAGCTATAAAGTTACACTAATTAATTGTCACGATGAAAAGGGGGTTGCAGGAATAACGTTTGTTGTTATCAAATTCAGAGAAAAACCAGTTCAGGGATATGCATTGCAACTGGTAATAATCGATTGTGACGTGCATCAACGAGTAAACTACCGTTCCTAGTCTAACAATCCCGCTAGGGTAATGCCGACTCTACTGTTTTACCTAATCTCAACCGCTAGGTTCTCGAATAGGGTTAATGATTACTCGATCAACAACACCGATTAGGTCGCACAGCTAGGCTTAGCTAATAGGGAAGTCAAACCAATATCATGTAGTAGACATCAATTCAGTTTCACCGCTAGGATACGCTAACTTGATAATCAGAACATAAATATCTCAAACCGTACGTTGCAACACAAAATCCCTACTACGAGTCATCTAAAACAATGGAAATAAATTGAGTTTAGGAATAATAATGTAGTGGTGAATAGTAATCTGCGTGAACAGTAACTCCGGCAGTGAATAGTAATTTCGGCCGTGAATAGTAAATCCGCGCGTAGTGGCCGCTTCTCTGAATTCGTCTTCTGGGTTCTCGTGCTGAAGATTCTCTCTAAGAATTGATGCTCAATTGTGTTGTGGCAGGTCTGTATTTATAGGATGGAGAGACTTCTAAATCTTGAAAACTTCTAAATCTGATTTTGGGCTGTGGGCCCAATGCTGACGTCATCAATTTCATTCCACTCCGGATGAAGACATTAGTCGCGCGCCTCATGAAGACATTACAAGCGCGCTCGAAGAATACATTAACTCTGCTAAAGTGTGCTTCTGGCGCGATATTGTCTGCAGTGTCAGAAACTCTCTTGTTTGACCCTTTAGACCTCTGAATCTCGTCTGGACGTAAACCAGAGAATTGTAGGCCTTTGAGTTAGCTTTCCAACAAGGTATAACACGCCTCAATCAAATCAGAATCATGCGCTCGGTAAACCTTTGACTACAAATAGGTCAATCTGCCGAGATTTGCTCTATATCCATCCAAATGCGCAATAAAGTTCTAAGCGGTCTTGATCCACCTGCAGTGCGAAACACTAACAAGAAGTAATCTATCACACACAAAATGTAACCAAACAATGGGAATAAATAACTCAATGGATCGGATAAATACGCTCCATCAAACTACCCCACACTTAAACTTGTTCGTCCAGAACAAGAATAAAGACAAGACTCGCAATACTCAAAGCATTTCGAATATGCCAACGACTGAACACTGAATTTACTCGAGATGTCCTCACTAATCAGTTCATGAATATATACTCAGACTCATTCTTCAATAAAGATCAGCGAGAAACTGCAATGATACATGTTACCTGAGATGTCGAGATGGAATGACAGTGGATGACTGGGAGATAGTCCTCTTTCGACTCCTGACTGCATTCTTCAGTTCGAGGTCATAGTCACGCGCATACGCTGAGTTCGCTTTCTCTGGCACGTGAGAAATCCAAGCTACGAGGAACTCAACTTTTCTTCTTTTTTTTTGTCTCTTTGGCAGGACAGCTCTTGAAACTTTCTAGTTCTGTTTGGTCCGAATTCTTCACTCAACTCGATTGTTTTTCTGAATTTTTTCTCTTTCACATTTGACTGAATTTTCCTTTTGAGCTTTGCTCTCCAATGTGAATTGCTTGTCCCCCTTTTTTTTCTTTGAACCGTTCCAATCATCGCCTTTGAATAGCAGAATATGGAGCGCGTCCCGCTCTTTCTCTTCATCATCCTTTCAGCGCGAGGCAGGATAGGGATTACCCACCCATTCCCGGTTACTAGGACTAGAGATAGGACGGTTTGTTTTCCGGTCCCACCATTGCATAAACACTGCAATGATGGAGTGAAAGTCTCACCGATAGAGCCTATTTATGCACATTATTTAGATCCTAACCCTATTCTTGTTTGCATTATTTTGTGTACAAGATTACCGGTTTCCAGTGTTTTTGTATTTCACGGCGAAACGAGGGCCTAAGTCGGATACGCGCTAACAGGCAGCGTTTAGGACGCGCATCACACAGCCTGCGGAGCTAGCGGCGTAAACAGAGAAGTTGGTAGAGTCGACAACGGTGCGCTAACCGATTGCGTTACCGAGGTGCTGTGCGCCATGCGCAGATAGTGGTGTTTCCAAATCCTAACACGACCAGATTTGGAAGTTGCCAAGGATGAGCCTCTTGAGCAGTATATAAAGAGGAGAAGGCTAGGGTTTGAAAAACACATACAGACACTCACGAGACAATTGAGAGCATCCATCATCATCACAGCACACGAGAGAGCAGCGAAGCAGGAAAACACACGAGCTTACTGAGAGGACCTGTGCTAGCCGACTGCGCCAGCCGAGACCCTGCAACCTGCACGCACCTGCTAGTTGCTGTTTCTTTGATACTTTAGATATTATTTACTGTTTCTATGATGTTTACTACTAGCATGTCTAGCTAAACGCTTAGTATCGGTTGGGCATGAATCTATGAGTATTTCCTTTGAGACTTGCGCTTAATACATAGCTTGTTTGCTTATATTAATTCTGCGCACATTGTTGGCAGCTAGTTGCATAAGTAGGGGAAGCCTTGAACCGCAATCTTACTCTTGTTGCTTGTTGTTATATGTTAAACTAGTTGAATAGCCTGACGGTGCCGACTAGGAGTAACGCGCTAGGATAATCAGTTGCTACTGTGACAAGATTCGCAGCTGTTTAGACTAGTCTTAAGAATTAATAACTCATGAACTTTGATCGGAACATGCGCACATGTTAGGAAGCCTTGATCGGACACTAATATTAGCAAACCAAACTGTAGACATTTAGAGTCGATGATAAGGAATACACTCATAGAGGATTGTCTGCGCCGATACTTCTCATAGTCATAGTACTTAATCTCTACTGCCTGCGCACGTCTAGTGCAATTCCTGCATTTTACTACTGTTTACTCGCGCATTGCGCAACCCCAATCACTCACACCCCCAGTTTTCGTAAGTGCAGGATTCTAGTTAAAGCTAATCTACTACCTCCCTGTGGATTTGACCCTGACTTAACCGCTGTACTAAGTGGAAGAGGAAGGAATTAATTTGACGCGCACAACGACGCGCGATCAAATTTTGGCGCCGTTGCCGGGGAGGCAACACAGATAAGCTTTAACCAGCTGAGGTTTTCTTTTAATAGTTAGTTATTTCTGTTTGCTTTATTATCGTTGTTGTTTCTGAGAGCGCGCAATCACCATTAGCCTGCGCAACCTTGAAACAGTTGCGCTGCGCAGATTCTAGTTGCGCACTGACAGACGCAACAGCTTAGTTATCTTTTAATTTCGTTTTCTTTGAGATTTAGAACAGGTCATGGAGGATAACAGTGTCCTTGGGGACAACTTAGGGGACAGAACCCCGGAAGAAGCGAGAGCACATAACCGCGTAGCCCTGTTCAGAGAGGAAGTGCAGCGCGAGGTTGAAGCAAGGATGGCCGCTGAACTGTATAATGCGCCACCCGCGCGACAAGCTGCGCGACGCAGGACAGTGCGTGAGATGTCAGCCCCACTCACGGTTAACCAGCCATGGTGCATAGTGCTTCCACCAGACGGTCATTTTGAACTCAGGAGCTCGCTCATCCATCATATGCCCAAGTTCCACGGAATGAACAACGGGAACCCAGTCAAGCATGTGCGAGAGTTCTTAGTCATTTGCGAGAACATGAAGGCCGAAGGGGAGAGCGATGAAGCGCTGAAGATGAAAGCGTTCCCATTTTCATTGTGTGACACAGCCAGGCATTGGCTGATGAACTTACCAGCAGGATCAATTCACACATGGGAGCAGCTGCAGAAGAAGTTCCTGGACAAATTCTATCCCGCAACAAAGATCGCGCTACTCAGGAGGGAGCTGGCCGCACCTAGGCAGAGCGCAGGAGAGTCGCTGTCAGAGTATTACGAGCGTTTCAGGGAGCTGGAGGCCAACTGCTACAATCATGGCCTGCCCCAGAATGTGCTGATAGAGAATTTCCTGAATGGATTGCTACCCATGGAGCTGAGATTATTGAACGCATGCGCAGGAGGCGACATTTGCAACATGTAACCAGATGACGCGTTGCAGCTGATAGAAGACTCTGCTGGGCAGGTAAGACATCAGCTAACACTTGAAAATAGTCGTGCTCGTTCTGTGCATCTGGTAGAAACAAGCGCAGAAATAAAGGAAATGAAGGCCATGCTGCAGAAGTTGATGAGTGCGCAAAGCGCGCAACCAGTTGCGCCAAAGGTATGCGAATTCTGCAATTCCGCTGAGCACAAAACCGATGCATGTCCCACGCTTTTTGAGGAATCAGGAGATGTCAATGCTCTCGGAGGATGGGATAACAGAGGTCCACCGAGGCAGAATCAGCCGCGTTTTGGACTAGCCGCAAATGGGTTCAGATGGAAAGAGGAAAACAACTTCCAGAGGCAGTCCACGGATCAGCGCGCGCCACAGCAGACGCAACAAGCTGCGCTCTATAATCCACCGCATCGCCGCACTGACGCACCTGCACAGAACAACCAGCAACCGAGGCGATCCTTAGAAGATATGGTGGGGCAGCTAGCAGAAATATGACAAGAGGTTCGAGTCCATTGAGAAGCAGCTATCACAGATTGCTACCACGGTGTATGAGCTGAAAAAGAGTGATGGCAACCTGCCTTCGCAAGTGATCCAAAATCCTAAGGGAGGAGTCAACGCCGTGACACTAAGGACTGGGCGCACGATAGGAACAGAGCAGACCACGAAGGCGCCCGCGCCACCAGTTGCGCAAGTCCCGGATCCGACAGAGCAGAATGCGCAACCGGAGCAAGACGCGCAACCAGAAGCGCCAACCACAAGCCAGCAGGGCGAAGCGCCAGGTATAACACAATTAAAAGACAAGAGCACGAATCGTACTAACATACCTGCACCTTTCCCTGTACAGGCACCATCGGCTAGGAAGGAAGCGCTTGATAAGGAGCTCTACGAGTTATTCAGCAAGGTGGAAATAAACATTTCCCTTATTGAAGCAGTTCGGCAAATCCCTAGGTACGCCAAATTTCTAAAGGAGCTGTGCACAAACAAGAGAAGGAAAGGCGAGTGCGCACAGGTAATGCTAAATGCGCAGGCCTCAGCGATCGTTGATCGCGCGTCGTTGTGCGCGTCAAATATAATCCTTCCTCTTCCACCAGTACAGCGGTTAAGTAAGGGTCGATCTCCACAGGGAGCAAGTAGTTCAGTCTTCAATCCTGTCGTCTATACTAAAAATGGGGGTTGTGTGAGATTGGGGTGCGCGATGCGCAAATGAACAGTAGCTAGCGTAACGCAGGAAATTGCACTAGACGTGCGCAAGCAGTAGAGATTAGATACTATGACTATGAGAAGTATTGGGCAGACAATCCTCTATGCGTGCATTCCTTATCATCGACTCTAAACGTCTATAGTTTGTGTTTTACTCGGGTTAGTGTCCGGTAAAGGCTTCCTAACACGTGCGCATGTTCCGTTCAAAGTTCATGTGCTATTAATCCTAGAACTAGACTAAAACAGCTGCGAATCCTGTCACAGTAGCAACTGCTTACCCTAGCTCGTTACTCCTAGTCGTCACCGTAAGATTGCGGTTCAAGGCTTCCCCTACTCATGCAACTAGTTTAACATATGACAAGCAAGCAACACAAGTAAGATTGCGGTTCAAGGCTTCCCCTACTCATGCAACTAACTGTCTCAGTGTGCACAGAATTAATACAAGTAAATAAACTATGCATTAAGCTCAAGTCTCAAAGGTAATGCTTCATAGATTCATGCCCGACCAACACTAAGACTTTAGCTAGACATGCTAGTAATAAACATCATAGAATAGTAAATAAGGTCTAATATGTCTGAGAAACACAGTAGCAAACAGTGCGTGCAGGTTGTCTTCTCGGCTGGCGCAGTCGGCTGGCGCAAATCCTCTCAACAAGTCCGTGTGTTTTCAGTGTTGCCGCTCTCTCTGATGTGCGTTGTCCAATGACGGCTGTGATGTCTCTCTCTCTAGAAACCCTAGACTTCCTTCGTTTATATATTGCCCGGGAAGTTCACCTTTGGCAACTTCCAAATCTGGTCACTGGATGTTGCGCCTGGCGCACGGCATTCGGCTAGCGCATCGGCTAGCGCACCGCTACTGACTCTCGCCAACTTCTCCTCTGCTTGTGCTGCTATCTCCGCAGGCGGATCTCTCACTCCTAGGACGCTGCCTGTTAGCGCGTATCCGACTCAAGGACTCGTTTTGCCCTGTAACACAAAAACACTAGAAACGAGTAATCTTGCTCATAAAATATTGCAAACAAGCATAGGGTTATGATCTAAATAATGCGTACAAATAGCCTCTATCAAACCCCCCACACTTGCCCCTTGTTCGTCCCGAACAAGCACTGAAGCGCGGATACAATTACCTCTTCTGGAGTCTAGCGCACAGTCTTGCACTCTGATGCGAATGCGCAATTTGCTCAACTCGCACTGCTCTATCACCTGCGCACAACTACTTTCAACAGTTCTAATATAATAATTTCAAAATTCATTACCTCTCAGCCGGGATGAAGATTTTTGGATGGCTGGGAGATAGCTCTTCTTAGGCTCCTGGCTGCCAGCTCCTACTCCGAAGATAGGTATATGGTGGATAACGCAGCTTCTTCCAGTGCGTGATTTGCCCGCGCACTTCCTCGGAACCTGAGCTCTCTGATGATTTCCTTATGGTCTTTGCGCATTTTGATGTTTGTGCGCATGCTGATTCTTTTGTAGCGTGTATCATCTGCTGGTATTTTTCTTTTGTGCAGCTTCATCTTTAATTTCTTACATTCCCAGAGCAGTTCCAGTCTCAGCCTTCGGATAGCTGCTATGGAACTCGCCCCGCTCTCTCTCCTTTGGTCTGTCTGCGCCGGTCAGCGCACGCGTTTACATCCGCGCCTGCCTTCCTTAGCTCGATTTCCAGAGAGAAGGTGGTCTGTTTTCCCACCTCGCCACGCATTGGGTGTTTTGCCTTTGGCATCTGCGTGACTGAGCGCGCTCTTTTGTCCCGAAGGCTGCGAGGCACCGACCTCCACTAACGCTCTCGACCATATACCTTGCCTTCGACCATATGGATAGCGCAAAACAAGCTGGAGCGCATGCGCATCCTGCACTCTAGCGCACTGCTGCTACTATTCTCTTCAGTTAAAACTAAGGTCTACTAAAAATGCTCAAAAACATGAAATGTAAGCGTAACGCCCCCCCCCCCCCCCCCCCCACACTTGAACAGAGACGTGTCCCCACGACTCAAGCGCAAGCGCACGGAGAGCGCACACATGCAGGTAATGCAAAAAATAAAGAACATGAGAACAAAAACAAATAGTCACACAGCACAAACAATAGCACAGGGTCACAAAAATATGCGGCACAAATATTCAGCACATAATATCCAATAAGACGCAGCAAAAATAAAAGACACCACCCTAAAGAAAACTAATGCGGCTGCCCCGCGGCCTTAGAAGGTCCCCGAGCTAGACGCAGCTGCTGATCCAAGCGCCTCATCCTCTGAAGAATCAGTCACGTAGTCGTTGCTGGATGCTGGTGGCACTATGGTGAGGGGGTCAGGCTGCTCGTCCTCGGAAAGTGAATCCCAAATGGAATCGGAGTCTACGCTGGGATAGGCTATGGGGGACTCCGAAACAGAAGGCCGGGCAGGGGAAGCTACTGGTGGTGGTATCGGTGCTGGTTCAGGGGTGGGCTCTGCTGCTGGGGCTGCTGGTTCTGGTGCTGGCGCGGGGGACGGCGCTGCTGGATGGACTGAGGCTGCCGAGGCTGCTGGGGTTCGGGTAGGAGGTGGATGGTGCAGGCTGAGGAGAGGGGGAATAGGGTCTCCAAATTTCCACCCTGATGGTGGGCTCATATTCAAATCTGCCCCCTCGGGTGCCAAGTACTCAAGCACGCGCATGACGTTGAACAACATGCGCTGCTCGGGCGCCTCCTCAGCCTCAGTCCTTGGGCGCTTGGCACGTGCACGAGGGGGAGAATCCTCGATAGAAATGGTCACTGGCTCCCCTTGTGGTGCACGGGCCCGCTGGTGCGCTCCAGTCTGCGCCCGGGTCCTTGGGCGCGACCAGAGGCACTTCTGGTTCTTCATCCTCCTCCATGGCTTGCGCGGCTGCTGCTGCGCCCTGCGCACTGCTCTCTGCTCTGGGTCGCGGCGCTCTGGCCGGCTGCACTGGGTAGCACCACTCTAGTGTACCATCTTCCTTCAGAGCTACCGCCCTAATCTGCAGCATGTGGGCACGGTCTAGAGGGACAGCCTGTACCAAAGTGTGCTCTGGCACCTCGGGCTCTCCATGTAATCCCCGCAGCAGGTGCGTTATGACTCCTCCGCAAGTCAGCGGCCCCTTCATGCTGACGCGGCTCCAGTGGTGCACCATGTTCAGGATAAATAGCACCTTCCGTCCATAGTACAGCCCCTTCAGAATGTCCAAATCCAGGAGGCTGATCTTTGGTGCGCCGTTGAAACGGCCAATGACTGCATAGGCGACTATGCGCCACAAGTAGAACAGCCACGGGTCGCGCAGCTCTCGACCCCTGCTGCGCCCCGCGGCAAATGCTGGCCTAGTCGCCATCTCGCTCCAGGCCTCCTGGTTAGTGTGCGTGTCTAACTCCTCTTCACGCACCTTGGCGCACCCGAATGCGCGCCTCAGCCTCCTCTCCAAAGCTATGAACCAGACACCCCTGTGTCTGTACCTGATCTCCCTGTCTCCTGCCTCCAGAGATGCCAAAAACTCACACGTATCTTCCTGGTCAGATGCGCTGTTGAGGTCCAACAGCGCCTCCCAGCCTGCGATCGCCAGCCTCTGCGCCACAAGGTCCTCCAGTCCCACCTCGCGCAGGAACTCTCTGCTGATGTACGGGGTCCCGTACATCTCCAGGCTTATAAACGCGGCATATTTGTTGCTGAACGCAGCTGGGGTCTCCTGGTCTGTGGCAGGTCTCATCTTGTGCTGGTTTTCTGGTCAACTGTGGTCAACGCTCCTTAGAAACTTTCAAAATCGAAACTTCCCAGAAATCTCCGAAACTTGTACCGAACGAACGCCTACGACTCGCCGACGCAATGCACTAAACACTGCTCTGATCTGCGCACTCTACCCCGGTGCGATTTCAAAACCCTAAAAACTGCCTCCACTGCGCAAACCCTAACTGGAACTGCTCAAATCGGGGAGGGAAGGTTACCTGGGTGGTGTGCGGTCGTGTGGCCCTTGAATCACTCTAAACGGACGCTGGGTAGGGCGCTGATCGACGGGCAGAAGTCTGACGGCGGGAGCTCGTGTGCAACGGTCGAGTGAAAAAGTGTTGGAATATTTTTTTTTTTTAAGTCCTGCCTTATATACCCCCTGGCTAGCGCTTCTGACCTGCGCATTAGGCGCACGGTCCCGCGCACTACTGTGTGACTCAAAAAACTACCAAGTCCTAAACTAGCCAAAAACTCAAAAAACACAAAACAAACAGAAAAATAAAATAGGCGGAAATAAAACGTGTCGGGTTACCTCCCGACAAGTGCCTTTGTTTAACGTCGTTGGCTCGACTGTACCTCGTTACGTGCCAAAACGTGTGTCTGCAACCTCCCCCACTCTTGCTCCTGAGTGTTCCGGCGCCAGCGTGTGTGTCGCGATCTCATTGGTCAGTATGTGATAAATTATGCGTAACGAGGGTAGATGCAGAGGGAGAAGAAATGTGAGCTATGATCTTCGGTTCTCCCTCTGGTGCATCTGGTGGTGCCTCTGGCGCGTCAGCTGGCGCATCGATTATCTCTGGTTCTGCCAGCTCAAGGTCGCGTGCTGTGTTATCCCAAGGTTCTCCTAAGTACCGTTTGACTCTCTGCCCATTAACCTGAAAACGATGCCGGTGCCCGTCTTCTAACTCGATTGTTCCGTAGGGGAAAACCTTGGTGATGGTGTATGGTCCCGTCCACTTGCTGCGCAACTTTCCAGGCATGAGCTTCAGGCGTGATGAAAATAACAATACCTGGTCTCCCGGTTCAAATGTGCGCCGGAGGATATGCTTGTCATGATACGCCTTGGTGCGCTCCTTGTAATCGCGCAGTCCCTCATAGGCGTCCAGGCGCAGCTCTTCTAGTTCGCTCAGCTCAAATGCGCGTTCTTTTCCTGCCTCATCCAAGTTCAGGTTGCAAATACGCAAGACCTAATATGCCTTGTGCTCGAGCTCTACTGGCAGGTGGCATGCCTTCCCATAGACCAGCCGAAATGGCGAAGTCCCAATGGGCGTCTTATGCGCAGTGCGGTATGCCCATAGCGCATCATCCAGGCGCTGGCTCCAATCTTTGCGCGATGGCCTCACAGTCTTTTCCAAGATGCGCTTGATTTCTCTGTTAGACACTTCGGCCTGCCCATTCGTTTGTGGATGGTAAGCGGTGGACGTCTTGTGGCGCACCCCATAGTGCTTGAAAACTTGCGCCACAATCCTGTTGCAGAAGTGCGTCCCCTGGTTGCTGATGACTGCCTTAGGTACACCATACCTGCAAAATATGTTAGTTCGGAGAAAGTCAGCGACAGTCTTACCATCATCCTTGCGCGTGGCCTTAGCTTCGACCCATTTGGATACGTAATCCATGGCCACCAGTATGTACTCGTAGCCGGCAGATGGGGGAAATGGACCCATGAAGTCGATTCCCCAAACATCGAACACTTCATCCACCAGAATCGGGGTCTGCGGCATCTCGTTGCGCACGGATATGCCTCCTGTGCGCTGGCACCTGTCGCAATTCCGGCAATGGTCATATGCGTCTCTGAATAGGTGCGGCCAGTAGAATCCGCAGTCCAAGATTTTCCTGCTCGTGCGCTTGGGACCAAAGTGCCCTCCACAAGCGTGCGCATGACAAAACATCAAGACAGAGTTAATCTCATGGTCAGGAACGCAACACCTTAATATCTGATCTGGACCTATTCTAAGCATGTAAGGATCATCCCAAAGGTAATGCTTGGACTCATGTTTCAATCCCATGCACTGAGTTTTATTGAAATGCGGAGGAAACGCACCTGTGACCAGGTAATTTGCGATATGCGCATACCATGGTACCTTACCTGTCAGCGCCATCAAGTGCTCGTCAGGGAATGTCTCCTTGATCTGCCCTGGCTCGTCCTCCTTGACGATCCTGCTCAGGTGATCAGCGACTGTATTTTCCGTGCCCTTCTTATCTTTGATCTCCAAGTTGAATTCCTGAAGCAGGAGCACCCAGCGCATCAGGCGCGGCTTGGTCTCCTTCTTGGACATGAGGTAGCGGATAGCTGCGTGGTCAGTGTAGATGATGACTCTTGCGCCTAGGACATAAGCTCGGAACTTCTCCAGCGCAAATACAATTGCCAGAAGCTCCTTTTCCGTGGTGGTGTAGTTCCTCTGCGCAGAGTCCAGCGTGCGCGATGCATAGTAAATGGCGTGCGGCTTCTTGTCCATGCGCTGCCCCAAGACTGCACCCACTGGGTAATCACTTGCGTCACACATCAGCTCAAATGGCAGGTTCCAGTCTGGTGCGCGCATCACTGGCGCACTGGTCAGCGCTTCCTTCAGCTTATCGAACGCCGCCCTGCACTCATCAGTAAAATCGAAACACACATCTTTTTGCAACAGGTTAGACAGGGGTATACAAATTTTAGAGAAATCCTTAATAAAACGCCTGTAAAACCCAGCATGCCCTAAGAATGATTTCACGTCGCGCACGTTGGTGGCATAAGGCAGATTAGAAATGAGATCTATTTTAGCCTTGTCTACCTTAATACCCTCCTCTGAAATGATATGTCCTAGTACTACTCCGTGCGTGACCATGAAATGACATTTTTCGTAATTGAGCACTAAATTCTTAGAGATGCAGCGCGCTAAAACTTTATCTAGATGAGTTAAACATGCATCAAAGGTACTCCCATATACAGTGAAATCATCCATGAACACTTCTATGCATATACCAATCATATCAGAAAAAATGCTCATGACTAAGCGTTGGAATGTACCTGGCGCGTTGCACAGCCCAAAAGACATGCGCCGAAACGCAAACGTACCGAACGGGCATGTGAATGTGGTCTTCTCTTGATCCTCCGCAGCTATGGGTATCTGGTTGTACCCTGAATATCCATCCAGAAAACAAAAATAAGGCTTACCTGCTAAGCGATCCAGCATCTGGTCCATAAAGGGTAACGGGAAGTGGTCCTTGCGCGTGACAGCGTTCAGCTTCCTGTAGTTGATGCACATGCGCCAGCCAGTTTGAATGCGCTTGGGAACTAGTTCGCCCTGCGCATTCTCTTCCACTATGATTCCTCCTTTCTTTGGCACAACATGCACCAGGCTGACCCATTTGATGTCCGAAATTGGGTAGATGACCCCTGCGCTAAGCAATTTTAGGACTTCCTTTTGCACTACCTCCATCATATTTGGATTCAACCTGCGCTGAGCCTCCCTGGATGGTTTGGCACCATCTTCCAACAGAATTCTGTGCATGCACACGTCTGGGCTCACTCCGCGCAGATCAGCAAGAGTCCATCCTATAGCGCGCTGGTTCCTGCGCAGTACCTGTTGTAAGCGCGCCTCCTGCTCTTCTTCTAATCCCTTCTTGATGATCACTGGCAGGGTGTCCTCATCTCCCAAGAAAATGTACTTGAGGTGCTCTGGGAGTTGCTTCAGTTCGATCTTGGGTGCCTGTTCAATAGAGGGCAAGATTTTGTTAGCGGTGCAAATATGAACTATATCAAGTACCTGTGTGGGTGCTGGTTCAGCACTGCTTAGCTCCTCCTCTTGCTCCTCCAGCTCTGCCTGTGTCAGTAGCTCTGGTCCTATGGTTGCGCTCGCACACTGCGCTTCTGTGACTAAATCGTCAATGTTGTCCATCGCGTGCACGGTAGCGTCCTCATGTGGGTGCTGCATCCCCTTGAATATGTTGAAATGGATTTCTTCGCCATCTACCTCCATGGAGAGCGTGCCCCTCCATACGTCTATCTTCGTGCGCGCGGTCATCAGAAATGGTCTGCCTAGGAGGATTTGCGCACTGCTGGCGCTTGATTCATCCTCCATTTCGAGCACATAAAAATCTGCTGGGAAGACCAGCTCTCCTACGCGAACTAGGACATCTTCTATCATGCCTGCAGGTTGTTTGCACGATCTGTCTGCTAGCTGAATGGTGAGACCTGCAGGCTTAAGTGGTCCAAGGCGCAATGTCGTATATAGAGAATAAGGTAGCAAATTGATGGATGCGCCTAAATCGATCATGCAATTACTCACTGTGGTCTTACCTAGCGTGCATGGGATAGTAAATGTACCTGGATCTCGGCACTTGGGTGGTACCTTTTGTTGCACGATCGCTGAGGCCTGCGCATTTAGCATTACCTGTGCGCATTCACCTTTCCTTCGCTTGTTTGTGCACAGCTCTTTTAAAAACTTCGCATACCTGGGGATCTGTCGAATAGCTTCTATGAGAGGTATGTTGATTTCTACCTTGCTGAATAGCTCATATAATTCCTTGTCCAGCGCTTCTTTTCTCGCCAGTGGTGCCTGCACAGGGAAGGGAGCAGGTATGTTAGTACAATTTTTGTCCTTGTGTTTCGAGTGAGACATACCTTGCGCTTTGCCCTGCTGGTCTGTGGCCGGCGCTTCCGGTTGCGCATCTTGCTCTGGTTGCGCATTCTGATCTGCTGGATCCGGGATTTGCGCAACTGGTTGCGCGGGCGCCTGTGCGGTCTGCTCTGTTCCTACTGTGCGCCCAGTCCTCAGTGTCACTGCATTGACTCCTCCTTTAGGGTTCTGAATCACTTGCGAAGGCAGGTTGCCATCGCTCTTTTTCAGCTCATACACCGTGGTTGCTATTTGTGATAGCTGCTTTTCTATGGACTCGAACCTTTTGTCATATTTCTCGTCATTTTTGCGCACTGTATCTGCTAGCTGCCCCATGATGTCTTCCAAGGAACGCCGCGGCTGTTGGTTGTTCTGCGCTGGTGCGTCATTTCGGCGGTGCGGCGGATTGTAGGGCGCAGCTTGTTGCGTCTGCTGTGGTGCGCGCTGATCTGTGGGCTGCCTCTGGAAATTGTTCTCCTCCTTCCATCTGAATCCATTTGCGGCAAGCCCAAAGCGCGGCTGATTCTGCCTCTGCGGTCCTCTGTTGTCCCATCCTCCAAGAGCATTGACATCTCCAGTCTCTTCGAAAAGTGTTGGGCATTCGTCTGTCTTGTGCTCAGTGGACCTGCAGAATTCACATACCTTTGGTGCAACTGGTTGTGCGCTCTGCGCACTCATCAGCTTCTGTAGCATGGCCTTCATTTCCTTGATCTCAGCGCTTGTTTCTACCTGATGCACAGAACGATTACGGCTACTTTCAAGCGTCAATTGATGTCTTACCTGCCCAGCAGAATCTTCTATCAGCTGCCACGCATCCTCTGGGTACATGTTGCAAATGTCCCCTCCTGCGCATGCATTCAGTAGTCGCAGCTCCATGGGCAGCAGTCCATTTAGAAAGTTCTCTATCAGCACATTCTGGGGAAGCCCGTGATTGTAGCAGTTGGCTTCTAGCTCCCTGAAACGTTCATAGTATTCTGGCAGAGACTCCCCTGCGCTCTGCCTTGGAGCGGCCAGTTCCCTTCTGAGCAGCGCAATCTTTGCTGCTGGATAGAATTTATCTAGGAATTTCTTCTGCAGCTGCTCCCATGTGTGAATAGATCCTGCAGGTAAATTCATTAGCCAGTGTTTAGCTGTATCACATAATGAAAATGGGAATGCCTTCATTTTCAGCGCCTCATCACTCTCCCCTTCGGTCTTCATGTTCTCGCAAATGACTAGGAACTCTCGCACATGCTTGACTGGATTTTCATTGTTCATCCCGTGGAACTTGGGCATGTGATGGATGAGCGAGCTCCTTAGCTCAAAATGACCGCCTGGTGGAAGCACGATGCACCATGGCTGGTTAACAGTGATAGGGGCCGACATCTCGCGCACTGTTCTGCGTCGCGCGGCTTGTTGCACGGGTGGCGCATGATACACTTCAGCGGCCCTCCTTGCTTCAACCTCGCGCTGCACTTCCTCTCTGAACAGGGCTGCGCGGTTATGTGCCCTTGCTTCCTCTGGGGTTCTGTCCCCCAAGTTGTCTCCTACGACACTGTTATCCTCCATAACCTGTTCCGAATCTCAAGAAAAATGAAATTAAAAGATAACTAATGTTGTTGCGGCTGTCAGTGCGCAACTAGAATCTGCGCAGCGCAACTGTTTCAAGGTTGCGCAGGCTGATGTGAATGCGCGCTGTCAGAACAAACAACAAAACAAAACAAACTGAAAGAATTACTATAATAAAAACTCAGACTAAAGACTTAGCTGTGTTGCTCCCCGGCAACGGCGCCAAAATTTGATCGCGCGTCGTTGTGCGCGTCAAATATAATCCTTCCTCTTCCACCAGTACAGCGGTTAAGTAAGGGTCGATCTCCACAGGGAGCAAGTAGTTCAGTCTTCAATCCTGTCGTCTATACTAAAAATGGGGGTTGTGTGAGATTGGGGTGCGCGATGCGCAAATGAACAGTAGCTAGCGTAACGCAGGAAATTGAACTAGACGTGCGCAAGCAGTAGAGATTAGATACTATGACTATGAGAAGTATTGGGCAGACAATCCTCTATGCGTGCATTCCTTATCATCGACTCTAAACGTCTATAGTTTGTGTTTTACTCGGGTTAGTGTCCGGTAAAGGCTTCCTAACACGTGCGCATGTTCCGTTCAAAGTTCATGTGCTATTAATCCTAGAACTAGACTAAAACAGCTGCGAATCCTGTCACAGTAGCAACTGCTTACCCTAGCTCGTTACTCCTAGTCGTCACCGTAAGATTGCGGTTCAAGGCTTCCCCTACTCATGCAACTAGTTTAACATATGACAAGCAAGCAACACAAGTAAGATTGCGGTTCAAGGCTTCCCCTACTTATGCAACTAACTGTCTCAGTGTGCACAGAATTAATACAAGTAAATAAACTATGCATTAAGCTCAAGTCTCAAAGGTAATGCTTCATAGATTCATGCCCGACCAACACTAAGAGTTTAGCTAGACATGCTAGTAATAAACATCATAGAATAGTAAATAAGGTCTAATATGTCTGAGAAACACAGTAGCAAACAGTGCATGCAGGTTGTCTTCTCGGCTGGCGCAGTCGGCTGGCGCAAATCCTCTCAACAAGTCCGTGTGTTTTCAGTGTTGCCGCTCTCTCTGATGTGCGTTGTCCAATGACGGCTGTGATGTCTCTCTCTCTAGAAACCCTAGACTTCCTTCGTTTATATATTGCCCAGGAAGTTCACCTTTGGCAACTTCCAAATCTGGTCACTGGATGTTGCGCCTGGCGCACGGCATTCGGCTAGCGCATCGGCTAGCGCACCGCTACTGACTCTCGCCAACTTCTCCTCTGCTTGTGCTGCTATCTCCGCAGGCGGATCTCTCACTCCTAGGACGCTGCCTGTTAGCGCGTATCCGACTCAAGGACTCGTTTTGCCCTGTAACACAAAAACACTAGAAACGAGTAATCTTGCTCATAAAATATTGCAAACAAGCATAGGGTTATGATCTAAATAATGCGTACAAATAGCCTCTATCAATCGTGCAACATAAGGTACCACCTAAATGCCAAGACCCAGGTACATTTACCATTCCATGCACTTTAGGTAAGACCACAGTGAGCAATTGCATGATTGACTTAGGCGCGTCTATAAATGTGCTACCCTATTCCCTATATGCGTCATTGCGCCTTGGACCACTTAAGCCTGCAGGTCTCACCAGTCAGCTAGCAGATCGGTCGTGCAAGCAACCTACGGGCATGATCGAGGACGTTCTAGTGCGAGTAGGAGAGCTGGTATTCCCAGCAGATTTCTATGTCCTAGAAATGGAGGGAGAGTCGAGCACCGGCAGTGCGCAGATCCTACTGGGCAGACCATTTCTGATGACCGCGCGCACAAAGATAGACGTGTGGAGGGGCACGCTCTCCATGGAGGTTGATGGCGAAGAAATTCATTTCAATATATTCAAAGGGATGCAGCACCCTCATGAAGACGCCACAGTGCACGCAATGGACAGCATAGATGACTTGGTCGCCGATGCGCAATGTGCAAGCGCAGCAGAAGAACCTATAACACTGGCACAGGCAGAGTTGGAGGCGCAGGAGGAGGAGCTGAGCAGTGCTAAACCAGAACCCAGACAGGTACAAGCCATAGTTAAAGTCTGCAATGCTAATAAAATCTTGCCCTCTATTGAACAGGCACCCAAGGTCGAGCTGAAGCAACTCCCAGAACACCTCAAGTACATATTCTGTGGAAATGAAGACACCCTGCCGGTGATCATAAAGAAAGGATTAGAAGAGGAGCAGGAGGCGCGATTACAGCAGGTGCTGGGCAAGAACCAGCGCGCTATAGGATGGACACTTGCTGATCTGCGCGGAGTGAGCCCCGACGTATGCATGCACAGGATTCTGTTGGAAGATGGTGCCAAACCATCTAGGGAGGCTCAGCGCAGATTGAACTCGAATATGATGGAGGTGGTGCAGAAGGAGATCCTGAAGTTGCTTGACGCAGGAGTCATTTACCCCATTTCAGACAGCAAGTGGGTAAGTCCAGTGCACGTTGTGCCAAAGAAGGGAGGAATCACAGTAGAAGAGAATGCGCAGGGCGAGCTAGTTCCCAAGCGCATACAGACTGGATGGTGCATGTGCATCGACTACAGGAAGCTTAACGCAGTCACGCCCAAGGACCATTTCCCGCTACCCTTCATGGATCAAATGCTAGATCGGTTAGCGGGGAAGCCCTACTTTTGTTTCTTGGACGGATATTCAGGGTACAATCAGATACCCATAGCTGCGGAAGATCAAGAGAAGACCACGTTTACCTGCCCATTCGGTACGTTTGCGTTTCGGCGCATGTCATTTGGGCTGTGTAATGCGCCAGGTACGTTCCAATGCCTAGTCATGAGCATCTTTTCTGATATGATTGGTATATGCATAGAAGTGTTCATGGATGACTTTACTGTACACGGAAGTACCTTTGACGCATGCTTAACTCATCTTGATAAGGTCTTAGCGCTCTGCATTTCAAAGAACCTAGTGCTCAATTATGAAAAATGTCATTTCATGGTATCGCATGGTGTAGTACTAGGACATATTATCTCGCAGGATCAAGGTAGATAAAGCCAAGATAGATCTTATTTCTAATCTGCCTTATGCCACTAGCGTGCGCGATGTGAAATCATTCCTTGGGCATGCTGGGTTTTACAGGCGCTTCATAAAAGATTTTTCTAAAATTTGTATACCCCTGTCTAACCTCTTGCAAAAGGATGTGCATTTCGAATTTACTGATGAGTGCAGGGCCGCGTTTGATAAGCTGAAGGAGGAGCTGACAAGTGCGCCAGTGATGCCCGCGCCAGACTGGAACCTGCCATTTGATTTGATGTGCGATGCAAGTGATTATGCCGTAGGTGCAGTCCTGGGACAGCGAGTGGACAAGAAGCCGCACGCCATTTATTATGCATCGCGCACACTGGACGCTGCGCAGAGGAACTATACCACTACGGAGAAGGAACTTCTGGCAATTGTGTTTGCACTGGAGAAATTCCGTGCATATGTTCTTGGCGCCAGAGTCATCATCTACACAGACCACGCAGCAATCCGTTACCTAATGTCCAAGAAGGAAACTAAACCGCGCCTGATCTGCTGGGTGCTCCTACTTCAAGAATTTGACTTGGAGATCAAAGATAAGAAGGGCACGGAAAACACAGTCGCGGACCACCTGAGCAGGATCATGAAAGCGGAGGAGCCAGGGCAGATCACGGAGACGTTCCCTAACGAGCATCTGATGGCGCTGACAGGTAAGGTACCATGGTATGCGCACATTGCAAATTACCTGGTCACAGGTACGTTTCCTCCTCATTTCACTAAAACCCAGTGCATGAGATTAAAACATAAGTCCAAGCATTACATTTGGGATGATCCGTATATGCTCAGAATAGGACCTGATCAGATTTTAAGGCGTTGCATGCCTGACCATGAAATTAACTCTGTTTTGATGTTTTGTCATGCGCACGCATGTGTAGGACACTTCGGTCCGAAGCGCACGAGCAGAAAGATCCTGGACTGCGGATTTTATTGGCCGCGCTTGTTTAGTGACTCATATGACTACTGCAGGAGCTGTGACAGGTGCCAGCGCACAGGAGGCATATCAGCGCGCAATGAGATGCCGCAGACACCAATTCTAGTGGATGAAGTATTCGACATTTGGGGGATTGACTTCATGGGGCCATTTCCTCCATCTTCCGGATACGAGTATATTTTGGTCGCGGTGGATTATGTCTCCAAATCGGTTGAGGCCAAGGCTACACGGAAGGACGATGGTAAGACGGTCGCTGACTTTTTAAGGACTAACATATTTTGCAGGTACGGAGTGCCAAAGGCAGTCATCAGCGACCAGGGGACGCACTTTTGCAACAGGATTGTGGCGCAGGTTTTCAAGCATTATGGAGTGCGCCACAAAACATCCACCGCTTACCACCCTCAGACGAATGGACAGGCCGAGGTTTCCAACAGAGAGATCAAGCGCATTCTGGAGAAAACTGTGAGACCGTCGCGCAAAGACTGGAGCCAGCGCCTTGACGATGCGCTGTGGGCATACCGCACTGCGCATAAGACGCCAATTGGGACTTCACCGTTCCGGTTGGTTTACGGAAAAGCCTGCCACCTGCCAGTGGAATTAGAGCACAAGGCATACTGGGCATTACGCATTTGCAACCTAAACCTAGACGAGGCCGGAAAGGAGCGCGCATTTGAGCTAAGCGAATTAGAAGAGCTGCGCCTGGATGCCTATGAGGGACTGCGCGATTACAAGGCACGCACAAAGGCATTTCATGACAAACATATCCTCAGACGCACTTTTGAGCCAGGAGACCAGGTATTATTATTCTCATCACGCCTAAAGCTCATGCCTGGAAAGCTGCGGAGCAAATGGACGGGACCGTACACAGTCACCAAGGTTTTCCCCTACGGAACAATCGAGTTAGAAAACGAGCACCGGCATCGTTTTCAGGTCAATGGGCAGAGAGTCAAACGGTATTTAGGCGAACCTTGGGATGGCACAGCGCGCGAAATTGAATTGGCAGAACCTGAGATAGCAGATGCGCAGGTTGCTGCGCCAAAGTCATCACCAGACGCACCAGAGGGAGAACTGGGAACTATTGCTCATATTTCTTCTCCCTCTTTACCTAACCTCGTCACTTATAATTTATCACAGACTATTAACCATGCTAACATCCCCTCCTATCCTTTGCGCAGGACCAAGAAGAACGCAACACATGCACGGGCGCAAGGTCACTCAGGAGTAAGTGTGGGGGAGGTCGCTGGTGTACTTTCACGCAAGTAACGAGGTACGGTCGAGCCAACGACGTTAAACAAAGGCACTTGTCGGGAGGTAACCCGACACGTTTTACTTTTACATGTTTTTCTTTTAGTTTCTTTAGTGTCTTTCAGCTAGTTTAGGACTTGTAGTTTTTTTTAGTCGAGCAGCAGTGCGCAGGTCCGTGCGCACTTCAGTGCGCAGGATAGCTGCGCCAGTCAGAGGGGTATATAAGGGCAGTACTTAGAAAATTTCAGCACTTTTCACACTCGACCGTTGCAAGAGAAACTCCTGCCCTCAGCAGCCGCTCACCGTCCGGCGCTCAACCCAGCTTCCGTTTAGAGAGATTTGAGGAGCACCCAGTCGCACACTCACCAGGTAACCTTTCCCTCCCGATTTGAGCCGATTGCATTAGGGTTTGTGCGAGAAGAGGGGTAACCTAGGTCTGAAATCGCACCAAGCTAGCGTGCACCGATTGGAGGTTTGGTTGGTGGGTTTTGTAGGCGGGCAGTAGGCGCCCATTTGGTGAAAGTTTCAGGGCATTTGGAGGAGTTTGGATTTTGAGCTTTAGAGAGTGTTGATCGTAGTTGACCAGAGAGACCTGAGCACGATGCAGCCTGCCGAGGACCAAGCGACCCCAGCTCACTTCGCCAGCAAGTACGCGGCCTTCCTGAGGCTTGAGATGTACGGGACCCCGTACATCAGCAGGGAGTTCCTGCGAGAGGTCGGTATGGAGGACCTCATCATGGAGAAGCTCGCGCTGGCGGGCTGGGAGGCGCTGTTGGAGATCAACAGCGCAGCAGACAAGGAGGACACCTGCGAGTTTCTGGCGTCGCGAGAAACGAGTGATATGGAGATAAGGTACCGGCACCGAGGGGTGTGGTACATTGCCTCGGCTAAGAGGCTGAAGCGCACACTGAGGTGCGCTAAGGTGCGAGAAGCTGATATGGACGCGCACACGAATTAGGAAGCGTGGCGTGAGATGGCGACCGGCCCAGTTTTACTTGTGGCGCATGGTCGCCTATGCGATCATTGGGCGTTTTAATGGTGCGCTGAAGATCAGCTTACTGGATATGGAGATTTTGAAGGGCTTTTATTATGGGAAGAGGGTGCTGTTTGTTTTGAACATGGTGATCCACTGGAGCCGGGTCAGCACCAAGGGGCCGCTGACTTGTGGAGGGATCATAACGCACCTGGTGCGTGCGTTGCATGGAGAGCCAGAGGTGCCAAAGCACACAGTGGTGCCGGCTGTTCCCTTGGACCGTGCCCATATGCTGCAGATAAGAGCGGTAGCCGTGAGAGAGGATGGCACATTGGAGTGGAGCTACCGTCTGCAGCCGGCCAGAGCGCCGAGGCAAAGAGCGGAGAGCAGCGCGCAAGCAGCAGAGGCTGCGCAGGAGATGGAGGAGGACGAGGCCCCAGAGCCAGTTGTGCCTCCAGTCAGGCGCGCGAGGACTCGCGCGCACCGAAGGGCCCGTGCACCGCAGGGGGAGCCAGTTACCATTTCCATTGAGGATTCTCCCCCGCGTGCACACGGGAAGCGCCCCAGGATGGAGTCAGAGGAGGCGCCAGAGGAGGTACCAGAGGAGCGGCGCATGATGTTGAACGTCATGCGCGTGCTCGAATATTTAGCGCCCGAGGGGGCAGACTTGAGCATGAGCCCACCATCGGGGTGGAGATTTGGAGATGCTATTCCCCCTCTCCTCAGCCTGCGCAGGCCGCCTCCAGGATCCCCTAGCTAGCCGCACCAGCCAGCCAGCCAGCCCTCCTACCCAGTCCCCAATGCATACCCCAGCGCCAGAACCCACCCCAGCAGCAGACCCAACACCAGCACCTGCACCACCCCCTGCTCAGCCGTCCATTCCGAGGTCCCCTGAAGCCGATCCCATCATTAGCACCAGTTCAGATTCGCTATGGGATCCTATCTCAGAGGATGACCTCTCGGCTCAGTCCGCCCCCATTTCTGTAGTACCGCCAGCCTCCAGCACCGAGTACGTGACAGATTCTTCAGAGGAGGAGGCGCACGGATCCGAGGCTGAGTCCAGCTCTGAGGACATCTAGGGCTGCAGGGAGGGCGTGCATTTCTTTCGGGTGGTTTCTTTCTTATCGTTTTGAAAATTGCTACTATATGTTGCTATATTTTGCTGACTATTGTGCTGAATATTTTGTGACCCCCATGCTATATTGTGCGCTGCATTGACTATATGTTTTTATGTTCTTTCTTTTGCTTGCATGCATGTGTGCGATCTCCGTGCGCTTGAGCTTGAGTCGTGGGGACACGTCTCTGTTTAAGTGTGGGGGGGGGGGGAGCGTAGCATTTTCATTTCACGTTTTTTTTAGCTTTATAGTGTACCTTAGTTTAGTTGAAGAAAACAGTAGCAGTAGTGCGCTAGTGTGCGGCTTGCGCACACTATTCAGCTTGTTTTTGCGCTATCCATTTTGCATGCGCTGCTATCAACTGTTTTAGTATTGTTTTTCATTTTTTCTGCTCTTGTTAGTTGGGATATACAAGGGATGTGGAGTTGACAGAAACGCTCTAGAGAGGCGGTTAGTCGTTAGAGCTTCGGAGGTGAGGTATATGGTCGAGAGCGCTAGTGGAGGCCGGTGCTTCGCGACCTTCGGAACAAGAGAGCGCGCTCAGTCACGCAGATGCCGAAGGCGAATACCCAAAGCGTGGCGAGGTGGGAAAACAGACCACCTTCCCTCTGGAAGTCGAGCTAAGGAAGGCGGGCGCGGGTGTAAACGCGTGCGCCGACATGCGCAGATAGACCAAGGAGAGAGAGCAGGGCGGTGTTCCATAGCTGTTATCCGGAGGCCGAGACTGGAACCGTTCTGGGAAACATAGAAACTGTAGACAAAGCTGTAGAAAAGAAAAAATACCAGCAGATGATATGCGCTACAAAAGAATCAGCATGCGCACAAATACGTACCAGCGTGCGCAAAGTCCACAAAGAAAATCATCAAAGGCTTGAGTTCCCAGAAAGTGTGCGGAAGAATCACGCACCGGAAGAAGCTTGCGCTGTTAACCATATACCCATTTTCGAAGTGAGAGCTGACAACCCGGAGCCTATGAAGAGCTATCTCCCAGCCATCCGAAATGATCTTCATCTTAGCTGAGAGCTAATGAATTGCGAAATTATTATATTAGAACTGTTGAAAGCAGTTGCGCGCAGGTGGTAGAGCAGCGCAAGGTGATCAGTAGTGCAGATCGCCCCAGAGTGCAAGACTGTGCGCTAGACTCTAGAGAGGTAATGGTATCCGTGCTTGAGTGCTTGTTCGGGACGAACAAGGGGCAAGTGTGGGGGGTTTGATAGAGCCTATTTATACACATTATTTAGATCCTAACCCTATGCTTGTTTGCATTATTTTGTGTACAAGATTACTGGTTTCCAGTGTTTTTGTATTTCAGGGCGAAACGAGGGCCTAAGTCGGATACGCGCTAACAGGCAGCGTTTAGGACGCGCATCACACAGCCTGCGGAGCTAGCGGCGCAAACAGAGAAGTTAGCAGAGTTGACAACGGTGCGCTAACCGATTGCGCTACCGAGGTGCTGTGCGCCATGCGTAGATAGTGGTGTTTCCAAATCCTAACACGACCAGATTTGGAAGTTGCCAAGGATGAGCCTCTTGAGCAGTATATAAAGAGGAGAAGCCTAGGGTTTGAAAAACACATACAGACACTCACGAGACAATTGAGAGCATCCATCATCATCACAGCACACGAGAGAGCAGCGAAGCAGGAAAACACACGAGCTTACTGAGAGGACCTGCGCTAGCCGACTGCGCCAGCCGAGACCCTGCAACCTGCACGCACCTGCTAGTTGCTGTTTCTTTGATACTTTAGATATTATTTACTGTTTCTATGATGTTTACTACTAGCATGTCTAGCTAAACGCTTAGTATCGGTTGGGCATGAATCTATGAGTATTTCCTTTGAGACTTGCTCTTAATGCATAGCTTGTTTGCTTATATTAATTCTGCGCACATTGTTGGCAGCTAGTTGCATAAGTAGGGGAAGCCTTGAACTGCAATCTTACTCTTGTTGCTTGTTGTTATATGTTAAACTAGTTGAATAGCCTGACGGTGCCGACTAGGAGTAACGCGCTAGGATAATGAGTTGCTACTGTGATAGGATTCGTAGCTGTTTAGACTAGTCTTAAGAATTAATAACTCATGAACTTTGATCGGAACATGCGCACATGTTAGGAAGCCTTGATCGGACACTAACATTAGCAAACGTAACTGTAGACATTTAGAGTCGATGATAAGGAATACACTCATAGAGGATTGTCTGCGCCGATACTTCTCATAGTCATAGTACTTAATCTCTACTGCCTGCGCACGTCTAGTGCAATTCGTGCATTTTACTACTGTTTACTCGCGCATTGCGCAACCTCAATCACTCACACCCCCAGTTTTCGTAAGTGCAGGATTCTAGTTAAAGCTAATCTACTACCTCCCTGTGGATTCGACCCCGACTTAACCGCTGTACTAAGTGGAAGAGGAAGGAATTAATTTGACGCGCACAACGACGCGCGATCACTCACCCCTCATAACTTGAAGCACCAACCTCCACAAACTCAGCGCGCTACGCGACTAATCCCTCGAACCTTCGAATTTTTGCAAAGTCCCTCTAGGGCATTTTCTATCAACTCCACATTCTATAATATCTCAACTCAAAGGAACATATAACATCACGTCACTAGCATCACAAAATTTCAGAAATCATGCAAACCATACATATCAAAACCTCATAGCATCGAACATCATCTCATATAATCAGTGTCTTCATCGTAGCATATGATGGCATAAAAAACTAGCAGCATATAGTCACACAAAATCAGCAGCATCGCAGCACCTAAATTTTTTTTTTAAAAAAATGTGCTCTAACTTCTACTAATGCAAGCTAACAAAAGTAAATGTGCTGACACATACTAACTCCCCCTCCTCATGGTACAATAAAATCGTCGGGAAGGGTAGTCATGCAAGACTCAAAATAAAAGAAACGAAACAATAAGAAATGCACAAGAAAACTATCCTAACTCAGCAAGTTAAGCTCCCCCCATGCACACATTAAGTTGCGCGCCCCAAGCATACACTAATGTATGAACCCGGAGCGGAACTAATGTTGCCTTGGGGCACCGTATTCAATGAGGTACGCTAAAAATTTAAATAAATAAAAATCGGGTTGCCTCCCGCAAAGCGCACTTGTTTAACGTCGTTGGCTCGACAGTACCTCTCAGCCTTAAGCATTTACCAGCTCAGCCAATTCGAGCTCCTCGTCGGGTGGTATGACCTCTCCGTGGTAGTGTTTCACCCTTTGGCCATTCACCATGAACTTCTCCCCCGTTCTCGTTTTTTCCAGCTCAAGTGCACCATGAGTGAGCACTCGTATCACCGTGTATGGGCCTGTCCAATGCGAACGCAACTTCTCAGGCATTAGTTTTAATCTTGAGGAATAAAGTAGTACCTTCTGTCCCTCTTCAAATGAACGACGCAGGATGAATTTGTCGTGATACATCTTTGTCTGCGCCTTGTAGTTTGTTTGGTGATGTGCGCGCAAAGTGCATAGTATTTATGTGCATTCCCCTTTTAGTTCTTGTTCATTCCGTGATGTTATATAAGTCTTTTGATGCTTTTCGCGTGCGTTTCAGGTTTATATCGAGTAGTTGGAGTCATGCAGCAGCTTAGAAGAGTTTCGGACAAAATCCAGTCGATTGCGGGCGAAAGCGCAAAAGAATCATGATAATGAAGATTCGCTCGAGTCACATTGTGACTCGCCCGAGTCAATGTGACTCGGCCTGGACTAGTTGACTCGCCCGGATCAAAGCACTCGGGCAAATTGGAACTCTCTGGAAAGTTGACTCGCCCGAGTCAACTATTTGACTCGCCCGAGTCAGTTCTGCCCGAGTCACGAAGCGCAAGACCGAGTCAAGAAGTGACTCGGCCAAATTCGAACCCTCTGGAAAGTTTACTCGCCCGAGTCAACTATTTGACTCGGTCAACTCGGTCAACGCTGGTCAACTCGGTCAATGCTGGTCAAACCTTCTAGGTATAAATGAAAAGCTTTGAAGAGAGAGAAATGGATCTCAATTTTAATGAAAACTCAAGAACTCTCTCAAACCCTAAAGAGCAAAGATCAAACCTTTGGAGAAGATCAAGCTTGGTTGAAGATTGGAGCTTGGATTGAAGATCATTCAAGACCTAGACTACTTTTTCTAAACACTTAACTTTGTATTTACATTCATGTTTCACTTATTAATCATGTATTTGTGCACACTCATTATGAGTGAGTAGTTGTTCTTGTGGTTGGGGATTAAATGGATCCCCTAGGATTGGATATGATGTAGAACACTATTGTTATTGCATTGAATGAAGGTTGGTTTGATTATATTGTGCCCTAGCTATGTATTCATTGTATGCACACCAAGTGTTTGACGAAATGCTTAAGTGAGTATGCTTGGTTAGAACCCCTAAGGAAGGAGCGAGAGTTGAACTTAGGATGTTTCACAGCTATCGTATGATCATAGATGGAGTGTTTGTGCTTGAGAGTGACATGCATTCTTGACATTAGGCTAAGTTTTGAGCGGATTTGAGTAACCGGCCAATAGACCGAGAGGGTGCGGTTATGGGACTCAAATTCTACACGGTTCAATAGAATGAGAGTTTGAGAACCATGTCATTTATGTATCCTCTCCATTCTAGGGAAGGAGCGAGAGTTGAACCTAGAGCGGACGATGCATTAGCCTTGCTTTTATCAACCAAATGTAGTTCATGCATGTATTAGTGAGTTATTTCATTTCCTCATATCTTAGGAGAGAAGTTGAATCCCTAGTCACCCTTTTTATTCATTAAGCAAAACCCAAAAATATCATTTATCTTTAGTGCTTGCTAGAGATACCTCTATAGGAGGACAAACTCCCCCCCCCCAAAAAAAAACCGTAGACTTACAATAGTATCATTAATTAGTTGTCAATTAGTCTAAGCTTTTCTCTTGGGTTCGACCCGAGGTCACTCGGTTATAAATATTGTTTGATATTTGCGTGACTAGAATAGCACTTCATTTTGCTTGCCTAAAACGCCAACGTCATTTGGCTCTTGTTAGCCTCTAGGCATAGCTCCTCAAGTTCGTTTAGTTGAAGCATCCTCTCCTTGCCTGCAGAAGTTAATAGCCCAAAATGCTTTATGTTCTACCTCGACCGGCAGGTGGCACGCCTTGTCATAGACAAGTCTGAATGGAGAGGTCCCGATAGGCATTTTGTAGGCCGTGCGATACGCCCACAATGCCTCATCTAGTCGTGTGGACCATTCTTTCCTAGATGGCTTAACCATCTTCTCCAAAATCAGCTTTCTCTCTCGGTTAGAAATTTCTGCTTGCCCATTAGTCTGTGGATGGTACGCGGTAGAAGCTCGGTGATGCACTCCAAAGTGTTTGAAAACGGCAGCCACGGACTTGTTACAGAAGTGAGACCCTTGATCGCTTATTACGGCCTTCGGAACCCCGTACCTACAAAAGATGTTAGTACGCAAGAAATCCACAACTGTTTTGGCATCATCCTTTCGCGTGGCCCGTGCTTCTACCCATTTAGATGCATAATCAACAGCAAGCAAGATGTATTGATACCCAGTAGATGAAGGGAAAGGTCCCATAAAGTCGATGCTCCAAATATCAAACACTTCATCAACAATTATCGGCATTTGTGGCATCTCATTCCTAGCAGATATAGTTCCTACACGCTGGCATCTATCACAATGTTTACAATGGTTATACGCATCCTTAAACACATGAGGCCAATAAAAACCACAATCCAGAATTTTCCTAGCGGTCCTACGAGGTCCGAAATGGCCTCCACAAGCATGCTCATGGCAGAAACTAAGCACAGAATGTATATCATCATCCGGGACACATCTCCTAAGTATTTGATCAGCCCCAATCTTCCACAAAAAAGGTTCATCCCATATATAAAATCGAGAATCATGCTTGAGTTTCAATCTTTGAGGTCTAGAGAAGGAAGGGGGAAATTTACCTCCTACTAGGTAATTCACTATGTGAGCGTACCATGGCGCTTTGTCCGGCACGGCGTAGAGATGCTCGTCGGGGAATGTCTCCGTGATGGCTATCGGTTCCTCCTTTGTGACAATCCTACTCAAGTGGTCGGCCACCGTGTTCGGCCACCTTGTTCTCCATCCCCTTTTTGCCTTTTATTTCTACGTCGAACTCCTGGAGTAGTAAGATCCTTCTTATCAACAGAGGTTTGGACTCCTTCTTCGACATTAGGTACCTAGTCGCTGCATGATCAGAAAATACAATGACTTTAGCACCAAGTAAATAGGGACGAAACTTCTCTAATGCAAACACTACGGCCAGGAGCTCTTTCTCCGTAGCGGAGTAATTCTTTTGCGCCACGTCTAAGGTCCTCGAGGGGTAGTGGATCACCACTGGTTTTTGCTCCTTCCTTTATCCAAGGACAGCCCCTACGGCGTAGTCGCTCGCGTCACACATGATTTCGAAGGGCTGCGTCCAATCGGGTGCTTGGATGATGGGTGCACTAGTCAATACGTGTGTAAGCTCATCAAACGCCTCCTTGCATTTTTCTAAAAATTCAAAAGGAACGTCTTTTTGCAAAAGGTTAGTCAATGGCAGCGCCTACTTAGAAAAATCTTCAATAAAACGACGGTAGAAGCCCGCATGCCCAAGAAAAGACTTAACATCATGCACATTCAGAGGGTAAGGAAGACTAAAAGCAAGTCTATCTTTGCCTTGTCTACCTGAATTCCCTCTTGCGACACTATATGTCCTAGCACCACACCATGTGTGACCATGAAATGACACTTCTCATAATTCAAAACAAGGTTCATCGACACACATCTCTCCAGCACCTTGTTCAAATTCTCTAAACACGCATCAAATGTGTCACCATGTACAGTGAAATCATCCATGAACACCTCAATGAAACTACCTAACATGTCAGAAAAAATACTAGTGACTAACCTTTGAAAGGTTCCCGGTGCATTGCATAAACCAGATGACATACGCCTAAATGCAAATGTACCAAAAGGACATGTAAAGGTATTTTTCTCTTGATCCTCAGGAGCTATGGGATCTGATTATATCCAAAAAAACCATCAAGAAAGCAGAAGAATGACTTACCTGCTAGCCTATTCAACATCTAATCAATGAAAGGAATGGGGAACTGATCCTACGAGTGACTGCATTCAGCTTCCTATAGTCGATGCACATCCTCCACCCATTCTGAATCCGCTTGGTCACCATCTCGCCGGCTGCATTTTCTTGCACTGTTATGCCGGTCTTCTTCGGGACCATATGTACTGGACTCACCCATGGGCTATCTGAAATAGGATAAATGATGTTAGCGTCTAATAATTTCTGAATTTCTTTTCTTACCACTTCCATCATTATCGGGTTGAGTCGGCGTTGTGGTTCTCTCAACGGTTTAACTCCCTCTTCCAGCAAGATCCTATGCATGCAAACTGTGGGGCTGATTCCTCTAATGTCGCCGAGTGTCCATCCAATTGCTCGGCTATTGCTCCATCAGTCTTGGCCTGGTTCCGTTGCATGGTATTCTCCAAGTCCTTGAGCGCCTCTTCCCATGACTTACCAGTGCTCGGGGCTGCTTGGTGGAAATTCTTCCTTGGGTACTCATTATTCTGGTTATTGTACCTCTCCTGTTGTTGGAATGAGGGCCGGTAGGGCTGGCCTTGATTTAGATTTTGAGGTTGCCCTTGGTTCTGCACTGGGGGCTGCTAAAATCCTCCCTCGTTTCTCCAGCTGAAGCCATTTGCTGCCAGCCCAAACTGCCTCTGCTGCGGTGGCCTGTTGTTGAAGTTCTGATAATTGCCTACCGCGTTGACATCCATTACTTCATCCTCTTGGAGTGTAGGGCACTCAACTGTTCTGTGGTTGGCAGTGCGGCAAAACTCACAAACCTTCACTGCGCTGGCTTGGCTCTCCTTCAGCTCCTTGATCTCCCTCACCAGCTGGCTGTTATTTGCTCTACTTAAGACATATTCCTTATTTTCTCATCCCTTCGACTCGTCTCCTCTCGGAACCTTGCGCTCTCTGCGGTCTCGGTGAGCAAATCACGTACTTGTCCGGGTGTCAGGTTGAGCACGGTGCCACCAGCTGCGGCATCCAAGAGCATCCTCTCAAGAGGTCTCAATCCATCTAGCAGATATTCCACAAGCATCTTCTCCGGAACACCCAAATTGCAACAGCTTTGTTCCAATGCATTGAACCTCTCCATATAGTCATACATCGACTCACTCGATCCTTGCTTGATCATTGATAACTCTCTTCTGACTTGAGTCGCTTTAGCAGGAGGGTAATATTTGTCGAGGAACTTTCTCTGCATTTGATCCCATGTTCTTATACTACCTGAAGGCAAAGAAAGAAACCAAGATTTCGCTAGGTCAGTTAAACTCAAAGGGAACACTTTTAATTTGAACCTGTCTTCAGAGGCTGCGTATGGTCTCAATGTTTAGCAGATTCCGGTGAACTCTTGTAGATGCCTCGTCGCAACTTCTCCCGGTAATCCTCCAAACTTGGGCAGATGGTGCACCACTACGGTTTTGATCTCGAAGTTGTCCTCTTCCGGGTCAGTGTTGATGCATGATCGCGCGTCGTTGTACGCGTCAAATTAATCCTTCCTCTTCCACTAGTACAGCGGTTAAGTCAAGGTCGATCTCCACAGGGAGCAAGCAGTTCAGTTTTAACCAGTGACCTACACTTACGAAAGCTGGGGGTGTGAGTGATTGGGGTTGCGCTATGCGCGAGTAAACAGTCGTAAACGCAGGAATTGCACTAGACGTGCGCAGGCAGTAGAGATTAAGTACTATGACTATGAGAAGTATCGGCGCAGACAATCCTCTATGAGTGTATCCCTTATCATTGACTCTAAACGTCTATAGCTTGGTTTTACTTAAGTTAGTGTCCGGTCAAGGCTTCCTAACATGTGCGCATGTTCCGATCAAAGTTCATGTGCTATTAATTCTTGAACTAGACTAAACAACTACGAATCCGATCAAGGTAGTAATTGCCTATCCTAGCGCATTACTCCTAGTTGGCACCGTCAGGCTATTCAACTAGTTTAACATACAACAACAAGCAACACGAGTAAGATTGCGGTTCAAGGCTTCCCCTACTCATGTAACAAGCTGCCAACAATGTGCACAGAATTAATATAAGCAAGCAAGCTATGCATTAAGCGCAAGTCTCAAAGGAAATACTCATAGATTCATGCCCAACCGATACTAAGCGTTTAGCTAGACATGCTAGTAGTAAACATCATAGAAACAGTAAATAATAACTAAAGTGTCCAAGAAAACAATAGCAAACAGTGCGTGCAGGTTGCAGTCTTGACTGGCGCAGTCGGCTAGCCCAGATCCTCTCAGCAAGCTCGTGTGTTTTCCAGTTCTGCTGCGCAGTGCCTCCTTGGTGTACGAATTGTGAATTCCTCTAACCCTAGCCTCCAGTTTTCCCACCTCGCCACGCTTTGGGGTATTCGCCTTCGGCATCTGCGTGACTGAGCGCGCTCTCTTGTTCCGAAGGTCGCGAAGCACAGGCCTCCACTCGCGCTCTCGACCATATACCTCACCTCCGAAGCTCGAACGACTAACCGCCTCTCTAGAGCATTTCTGTCAACTCCACATCCCCTGTATATCCCAACTAACAGGAGCAGAAAAACGAAAAAAATACTAAAACAGTCGATAGCAGCCACGCAGTATAGGTAGCGCAAACAAGCTGAACAGTGCGCGCAACCCGCACACAAGCGCACTACTGCTACTATTCCCTTCAATTAAACTAAGCTACGCTAAAAATGCTCAAAAAAACGTGAAATGTAAGTAACGCTCCCCCCCCCCCACACTTAAAAAGAGACGTGTCCTCACGACGCGCACATGCATGCAAGCAAAATAAAGAACATAAAAATGAAGAACATATAGTCAAAGCAGCGCAATATAGCATACGGACACAAAATATTCAGCACAAGAGTTCAGCACACAAATATAGCAACAGAATATCAAATAAAGTTCAGCATATAAAAGAAAAATAGACACAGCCGCTGAGCTCTCTATATGTCCTCCCTACAGCTCTATATGTCCTCTGAGCTGGACGCAGCCGCTGAACTATGCGCCTCCTCCTCTGAAGAATCCGTCATATAATTGGTGCTGGAGGAAGGTGGTACAACTGAAAGGGCGACAGGCTGCGCCACATATTCGTCCTCTGAGACGGGGTCCCATAGCGAGTCTGAGCTGGTGCTAATAATGGGTTCGGCTACAGGGGACCTCGAAATGGATGGCTGGGCAGGGGAAGGTGCAGGTGCTGGTACTTGTGCTGGGTCGGGGGTGGGTTCTGTTTCTAGGGCTACTGGTGCTGGCTCTGGTGCAGGGCTGACTCTGTTGCTGGTGCTGGGACTGGAGAGGGCTCTGCTGGATGCACTGGGGGCTGAGTAAGAGGACTGGCTGGCTGGTGTGGCTCACTGGGGGAACCTGGAGGTGGTCGGTGCAGGCTGAGGAGAGGGGGAATCGCGTCTCCAAATCTCCACCCTGATGGTGGGCTCATGCTTAAGTCCGCCCCCTCTGGCGCTAAATACTCGAGCACACGCATGACGTTGAACATCATGTGCTGCTCTGCTGATGCTTCCTCAGGCGCCTCCTCACCCTCGGTCCTCGGGCGCTTTCCGCGTGCACGCGGGGGAGAATCCTCGATGGAAATGGTAACTGGCTCCCCCTGTGTTGCACGGGCCCTCCGGTGCGCTCCAGTCTGCGCGCGGGTCCTCGCGCGCCTGACTGGAGGCACAACTGGCTCTTGGGCCTCGTCCTCCTCCATCTCCTGCGCAGCCTCTGCTGCTTGCGCACTGCTCTCTGCTCTTGGCCGCGGCACTCTGGCCGGCTGCAGGCGGTAGCACCACTCCAATGTGCCATCTTCCCGTACGGCTACCGCCCTAATCTGCAGCATGTGGACGCGGTCCAGAGGGACCGCCGGCACCACAGTGTGCTCTGGCACCTCAGGCTCTCCGTGCAGCACACGCAGCAGGTGCGTAATAATTCCTCCGCAAGTCAGCGGCCCCTTGGTGCTGACTCGGCTCCAGTGGTGCACCATGTTCAGAACAAAGAGCACCCTCTTCCCATAATAAAACCCCTTCAAAATCTCCATATCCAGCAAATTGATCTTCGGCGCGCCATTAAAACGCCCAATTATCACATAGGCGACCAGGCGCCACAAGTAGAACATCCACGGGTCATGCAGCTCTCGTCCCCTGCTGCGCCCCGCGGCAAACACTGGCCCGGTCGCCATCTCGCGCCAAGCCTCCTGGATTCGTGTGAGTGTCCATGTCAGCTTCTCGCACCTTGGCGCACCTTAGCGCGCGCTTCAGCCTCTTAGCCGAGGCAATGTACCACACCCCTCGGTGCCGGTAGCTTATCTCCATCTCACCTGGCTCGAACGACGCCAGGAACTTGCAGGTGTCCTCCTTGTCTGATGCGCTGTTGAGTTCCAACAGTGCCTCCCAGCCTGCTAACGCCAGCCTCTCCACAACGAGGTCCTCCAGTCCGACCATGCGCAGGAAGTCCCTGCTGATGTACGGAGTCCCGTACATCTCAAGCCTCAGAAATGCGGCATACTTGCTGGCGAAAACAGCTGGGGTCTCTTGGTCCTCTGCAGGCTGCATTGTGGCTGGGTCTCTCTGGTCAACGCTGGTCAACACTCCTCAAACACTCCAAAAAATCCAAACTCCTCCGAATGCCCTGAAATTTTCACCAAAGGGGCGCCTACAAAACCCTCTAAACAACACGCCAATCGGCGTACTCTAACCTGGTGTGATTTCAAAACCCTAGAACACTCCTTCACCGTACAAACCCTACTGGAATCTGCTCGAATCTGGGGGAAAGGTTACCTGGGGGGAGTGCGGCCGTGTGCTCCTCAAATCTCTCTAAACTGATGCTGGGTTGAGCGTCGGACAATGTGAAGGCGGGAGCTGCTTGGAGTGCTGAAATTTTCTAAGTCCTGCCCTTATATACCCCCCCTGACTGGCGTAGCTATCCTGCGCACTGAAGTGCGCACGGACCTGCGCACTGCTGCTCGACTAAAAAAACCACAAGTCCTAACTAACTAAAAGACACTAGAACAACTAAAAGAAAGACATGTAAAAGTAAAACGAGTCGGGTTACCTCCCGACAAGTGCCTTTGTTTAACGTCGTGGGCTCGACTGTACCTCGTTACGTGCCCCAATGTGTGCCAGCGACCTCCCCCACTCTTGCTCCTGAGTGATCCCGCGTTTGTGCGTGTGTTGCGCATTCTGTGGTCCTGCGCAAAGGATCAAAAGGGTAGTCAGCATGGTTAATAATATGCGAGAAGTCTGCTGACACGCGTCGTTGTGCGCTCCAAACTTGTATTTACAATTCCAAGCTCTAGCTAGTGTAGCGGCAAGCAAGGGTCGAACCCAAGAGAACTGACTGTGAAGCGGTTTCCTGTGAATACGGAACTAAAGGGGGGGTTTTGAGTGAGTGGTCGCAAGAACGAATGTAATAAAAGTGCGAATGTCAATCGAGAGAAACATTCAGCTCAGGGAATTCAATAGTGACTGTTATCATTGACTTCTAAGGATAGCTATTCTAATCAAACATGCGATCATCCCGACAAAGGTAATAATCTAGAGTATCCCGACAAAGGTGATACGGAGCCTGGATTCTACTACTTGTTTCCACGACAAAGCTTCAACAAGAGTTAATAATCAGAATTGTTAAACGGATAGTTTCACGACAAAGTATACGCTAACCGTGCAATACAATTCAGGCAAATTAAGATCCAGAACTTACGAATGAAATAGAAATATGCATTGAACCAAGTCTCAAACATGAATGTCACCAATTGAAAACCCTAAACTGAAATAAAAGTTTAGCTACTCATGTTCATAACTGCAAAATACATTAAACTGAAAAACATAAAAAATACTGTTCACGATCACTGTTCACCGCCGGAAACACTGTTCACGCCGGAAGTACTGTTCACGCAATCTGCAAAATTCCGTACGTCCTCCGTCTCCTCTGTCGTCCCAAACTCTTCTCTCGTCGTCGTCGTTCACTGCCGTCCCAATCTTCCGAAACCCTAATTGAGATCGGGCTGTAAAATTGATTTCGGGCCGCGGGCCCGACTGCTGACGTCATCATAAGCCTAGCGCGCCCCATGAAGACATTATTCCGCGCGCCCAACGAATACATTAACTCTCGGCGCGCGACACTAATGTTGCCTGCTGGCGCGCGACTCACTGCAGTGCACTCCCATTTCCGCCAATGCCGATTTCTTCCATAAAAACACCGTTTTGAGCCGCAAATCTCTTCTCATGTATTCCGAACACCTGAAATGCAAACAACACTAAGAGGTAACTGTTCACATGAAAACATGTCGAAATAGTTGGGTTTAAATGGTTTAGCGAGTCGTATAAATACTCCCCATCAAACCACCCCACACTTAAACTTGTTCGTCCCGAACAAAGAACGAAAGCAAGACTCGCGACACCAAAACAATTCTAACATGCCAACGACTAAACACTGACTTTACTCGAGATGTTGTCACTAATCAGTTCATCAACATATACTCACATTCATTCTTCAATAAAGATCAGCAAGAAACCGTAATGATACATGTTACCTGAGAGGTCAAGATGTAATTTAAGGGATGACTGGGAGATAGTCCTCTTTAGACTCCTGACTCCATTCTTCAGCTCTAGGTCATAGTCGCGCGCATGTACTGAGTTTGCTTTCTCTGGCACGTGAGAAATCCAAGCTACGAGGACTCAACTTTTCTTATCCTTCTTCTTTTGGTCGGACAGCTTTTGAAACCTTCTTGTTTTGTTTGGTCCGAAGACTTCAGTCAACTCGATTGTTTATTTTTCTGACTTTTCTTTCTTTCACGTTTGACTGGATTTTCCTTTTGAGCTTTGCTCTCCAATGTGAATTGCTTGTCCCCCTTATTTCTTTGAACCGTTCCAATCATCGCCTTCGAATAGCAGCATATGGAGCGCGTCCCGCTCTTTCTCATCATTATCCTTTCAGCGCGACGTAGGATAGGGGTTACCCACCCATTCCTGGTTACTAGGACTAGAGATAGGACGGTTTGTTTTCCCGTCCCACCATTGCATAAACACTGCAATGATGGAGTGAAAGTCTCACCCCTTATAACTCAGAGTGCCAACCTCCACAAACTCAGCGCGCTACGCGACTAATCCCATGAACCTTTGAATGTTTGTCAAGTCCTTCTAGGACATTTTCTGTAAACTCCGCATCCTGTAATATCTCAACTCAAAAGCACATATAACATCACGTAACTCGCATCACAAAATTTCAGAAATCATGCAAGGCATTACGCGTCAAAACCTCATAGCATCAAACATCATCTCATAAAATCAGTATCTCCATCGTAGCATACACAAATTTGAGAAACAAAAACGTGCCCCCTAGTTACCACTAATGCATGCTAAAAAAAGTAAACGTGCTGACAAAAGTAAACGTGCTGACACATACTAACTCCCCCACCCCACACTTTTGAAACAGACCGTGTCCTCACGGTACAATTAGATCGTCGGGAAGGGTAGTCATGCAAGACTAAAAAAAAAAAGAAAAAAATAAATAAAAATCGGGTTGCCTCCCGCAAAGCGCACTTGTTTAACGTCGTTGGCTCGACGGTACCTCTCCTCCTCAATCGTTCACCGGCCCAGCCAACTCTAACTCCTTATTAGGTGGAACATCCTCTCCAAACGGAACATCTTTTAGCAAAAGTCGAGACACTGGCAATGAGGTCTTCAAGAATCCTTTAATGAACCTGCGATAAAATATGACAAATTTGTGATAAAATCCACCATATACAAGGGAAGACACGATACCTCGCTGGTCAGTAGGAAAAGGCAATCCACGAATTAAATCAGTTTTTCCTTTGTGAGGTTGGATGCCTTCCTCATGCTGTCTACCCAACTCAAACGCCGCATCCTCGATGATATCCAACGCATGTATTCCTGCAATGTTAGGTGGGTGCTGCATAGATTTATACATGTTAAAATGAATTACTTCCCCGTCTACCTCCATGGAGAGATCACCCGTGAATGTATCGATCTTCGTCTTCGCGGTCACCATGAAGGGTCTCCCAAGTAAAACGGGCGAAGTGTCTATCGCATCACCCTCCATTTTCATGACATAAAAATCTGCAAGGACTGCAAGCTTTCCTATGTGTACTAATACGTCAATAATCATACCCTCTGGCTTACTATATGATTTATTCGCTAGTTGAAGAATCAAATCAGTGGGTGTCAGAGGACCAATACGCAATGTTTGATATAAGAGTAAGGCAACACATTAACTAACGCACCCAAATCCAGCATACAATGATCAATTTTGAATTTACCAATGACGCATGGAACTGTAAATGTACCTGGATCCTTACACTTTGGTGCTGCCTTGCACTGAACAATTGCAGGGATGTTCTGCCTCAAATTTACCTGCTCGGGCTTCAGTTCTCCTCTTAGGTTAGTGCGCAATTCGTCAAGGGCCTTAGCATATTTTGGGATCCGCCTTATTGCGTCGAGAAGTGTGGTTGAGATCCCAACTCTCCTGAACAACTCCAATAAAATTTGATACGCTGTTGGATCCTCCTTAGGCTTTGATATCTGCATAGGAAATGAAAAAGGTGGGTCAGAACGGCGAAATTCGGAATTTTGGTCAGTGGGTAACGCGCCAGTGGTAGACGTTGGTGTCGCGCGCTGGGAGATAACGTTCTCTTCGGGCGCGCTATTATTGTTGGCTTCAGGCGCAGTCGTTGCGTTGACCGCGCCCCCTTCATACATTATTTGCGCTCCGGTGGAAGACATTACCGCGCCGCGCGTCTGGATAATGTTTTCATCCGGCGCGGAACTCACTGTTCCAGTCTGCTCTCTCGCCTCATTTGCACTCTCGGCCTCCTGTCCTCGCGTTAGGGTAATTGCACTGACATTTGCCGTCGGGTTAGGAACTGTTTGAGATGGTAATTTGCCCTGGTCATTCTTCAACTCATTGACGACCGTGATCAACTGTGACATTTGCTTTGATAACTCCGCAAGAGCACCATCCGTCTTCACTTGGTATTGTTGAAGATTCACTGCAAGATCATTGACAGTTAGCGGGTTAGTCTGACCTGGCTGATTATAGTTCCTCCTTTGTTGATGCTGATCAGCATTGTTGTAACCCTCTTGTTGCTGACGAAATGGTGGCCGATAAAACTGGGTCTGCTGTTGATGCTGATTCTGCATTTGATTCTGCTGGTTCTGCCCAACCATCATACTCCGCATCATTTCCTTGAGCTCCTTGATTTCATTGGCCATCTGATTGGTGTTGGAATCCACCTGTGAAACGTTCCTTGTTCTGCTCGTATCCTCCCTTCGACTGGTCTCCTCCCTGAAACGAGCACTTTCAGCGGTCTCATTAATCAAATTACGTACCTCAGATGGTGTCAAGTTCAACACCGTGCCACCAGCTGCAGCATCTAACATTATACGCTCGAGAGGTCTCAATCCATCCAGAAGATATTCTACCAACATCCTTTCCGGGACTCCTAAGTTACAGCAGCTTTGCTCCAATGCGTTGAACCTCTCCATGTAGTCATACATCGACTCGCTTGGTCCTTGTTTGATATTAGAAAGTTCTCTGCGCACTTGTGTTGCCTTTGCTGGCGGGTAGTATTTGTCTAGAAATTTCCGCTGCATTTGGTCCCAAGTGCGAATACTACCTGAAGGAAGAGACAGAAACAACGATTTTGCTAAGTCAGTCAAACTCAAAGGAAATACTCGAAGCTTAAACCTGTCCTCCGAAGCTGCGTAGGGTCTCAATGTTTGGCAAATTCCGGTGAACTCTTGTAAATGCCTTGTCGCGACCTCTCCCGGTAATCCTCCAAATTTGGGTAAGTGATGCACCACAGTAGTCTTTATCTCGAAATCGTCCTCTTCTGCGCCAGCATGGATGCACCATGGTTGCTCATTGAAGTTTGGTGCAGCCAGCTCTCTCATTGTTTGTTCCGGTCTTTGGGCACGCCTGTAGGGCTGATGCCCGTAAGGTTGCTGTTGCACATATTGCTGAGGCGGTGGGTTAGGCTCATTGAAACCTTCTGCTTGTGCCCCTGCATCCCTAGCCAGAAATTCCCTTTCGCGAAGTTCTCTCTGGCGCGCTCTAAATACTCGCTCCGGCTCTTCATAAAATGGTGGAACCTGCACATCCGGATTTCCCGGTGGTGGTAAAGGATGGTTGTTGTTGTTGTTGACCTGATTTCGTTCATTGTTTTGGTGGCCATCACCATTAACACTACCTGCGTGCGACATGCTGGGAAGAGCAATTTATCGCAACAAAAAAAAAACACAAAGAAATAATTGAAAACTAAATATAAAAAGAAAAGAAAGTCTTCACCGTGCAATTCCCCAGCAACGGCGCCAAAATTTGACGCGCGTCGTTGTGCGCGCCAAACTTGTATTTATAATTCAAAGCTCTAGCTAGTGTAGCGGCAAGCAAGGGTCGAACCCAAGAGAACTGACTGTGAAGCGGTTTCCTGTGAATACGGAACTAAAGGGGGGGTTTTGAGTGAGTGGTCGCAAGAACGAATGTAATAAAAGTGCGAATGTCAATCGAGAGAAACATTCAGCTCAGGGAATTCAATAGTGACTGTTATCATTGACTTCTAAGGATAGCTATTCTAATCAAACATGCGATCATCCCGACAAAGGTAATAATCTAGAGTATCCCGACAAAGGTGATACGGAGCCTGGATTCTACTACTTGTTTCCACGACAAAGCTTCAACAAGAGTTAATAATCAGAATTGTTAAACGGATAGTTTCACGACAAAGTATACGCTAACCGTGCAATACAATTCAGGCAAATTAAGATCCAGAACTTACGAATGAAATAGAAATATGCATTGAACCAAGTCTCAAACATGAATGTCACCAATTGAAAACCCTAAACTGAAATAAAAGTTTAGCTACTCATGTTCATAACTGCAAAATACATTAAACTGAAAAACATAAAAAATACTGTTCACGATCACTGTTCACCGCCGGAAACACTGTTCACGCCGGAAGTACTGTTCACGCAATCTGCAAAATTCCGTACGTCCTCCGTCTCCTCTGTCGTCCCAAACTCTTCTCTCGTCGTCGTCGTTCACTGCCGTCCCAATCTTCCGAAACCCTAATTGAGATCGGGCTGTAAAATTGATTTCGGGCCGCGGGCCCGACTGCTGACGTCATCATAAGCCTAGCGCGCCCCATGAAGACATTATTCCGCGCGCCCAACGAATACATTAACTCTCGGCGCGCGACACTAATGTTGCCTGCTGGCGCGCGACTCACTGCAGTGCACTCCCATTTCCGCCAATGCCGATTTCTTCCATAAAAACACCGTTTTGAGCCGCAAATCTCTTTTCATGTATTCCGAACACCTGAAATGCAAACAACACTAAGAGGTAACTGTTCACATCAAAACATGTCGAAATAGTTGCGTTTAAATGGTTTAGCGAGTCGTATAAATACTCCCCATCATCTGCAGTAACGAGGGTAGATGAAGAGGAAGAAGAAATATGAGCAATAGTCCCCTGTTCTCCCTCTGGCGCGTCTGGTGATGACTCTGGCGCAGCAACCTGCGCATCTACTATCTCAGGCTCTGCCAAGTCAATTTCGCGCGTTGTGCCATCCCAAGGTTCTCCTAAATACCGTTTGACTCTCTGCCCATTAACCTGAAAATGATGCCGGTGCTCGTTTTCTAACTCGATTGTTAAGTAGGGGAAAACCTTGGTAACCGTGTATGGTCCAGTCCATTTGCTGCGCAGCTTCCCTGGCATGAGCTTTAGGCGTGATGAGAATAATAATACCTGGTCTCCTGGCTCAAAAGTGCGTCTGAGGATATGCTTGTCATGAAACACCTTTGTCCGCTCCTTGTAATCGCGCAGTCCCTCATAGGCATCCAGGCGCAGCTCTTCTAATTCGCTGAGCTCAAATGCGCGCTCCTTTCCGGCCTCGTCTAGGTTCAAGTTGCAAATGCGTAAGGCCCAGTATGCTTTGTGCTCTAACTCCACTGGCAAGTGGCATGCTTTTCCATAGACCAACCGAAACGGTGAAGTCCCGATGGGCGTCTTATGCGTAGTGCGGTATGCCCACAGCGCGTCGTCCAGGCGCTGGCTCCATTCTTTGCGCGATGGTCTCACAGTCTTCTCCAGGATGCGCTTGATCTCTCTGTTGGAAACCTCGGCCTGTCCATTTGTCTGAGGATGATAAGCAGTGGACGTCTTGTGGCGCACTCCATAATGCTTGAAAACTTGCGCCACAATCCTGTTGCAAAAGTGCGTCCCCTGGTCGCTGATGATCGCCTTAGGCACCCCGTACCTGCAAAAGATGTTAGTTTTCAGAAACTCAGCGACCGTCTTACCATCACCCTTCCGTGTGGCCTTAGCTTCGACCCATTTGGAGACATAATCCACTGCGACCAATATGTACTCGTATCCTGCAGATGGAGGAAATGGCCCCATGAAGTCAATCCCCCATATATCAAACACTTCATCCACTAGAATCGGCGTCTGCGGCATCTCGTTGCGCGCTGATACGCCTCCTGTGCGCTGGCACCTGTCACAGTTCCTGCAGTAGTTATATGCGTCTCTGAACAGGTGCGGCCAATAAAATCCGCTATCCAGGATCTTCCTGCTTGTGCGCTTGGGACCAAAGTGTCCCACATGCGTGCGCATGACAAAACATCAAAACAGAGTTAGTTTCATGGTCAGGCACGCAGCGCCTCAATATCTGATCTGGTCCTATTCTGAGCATATATGGATCATCCCAAAGGTAATGCTTGGACTCATGTTTCAATCTCATGCACTGGGTTTTATTGAAATGAGGAGGAAACGTACCTGTGACTAGGTAATTCGCAATGTGCGCATACCATGGTACCTTACCTGTCAGCGCCATCAGTTGCTCATCAGGGAATGTCTCCGAGATCTGCCCTGGCTCCTCCTCCTTCACGATCCTGCTCAGGTGGTCCGCAACTGTGTTCTCCGTGCCCTACTTGTCTTTGATCTCCAAGTCAAATTCCTGAAGTAGGAGCACCCAGCGCATCAGGCGCGGCTTAGTTTCTTTCTTGGACATTAGGTAGCGGATGGCTGCGTGGTCTGTGTATATGATGACCCTGGCGCCTAGAACATATGCACGGAACTTCTCCAGCGCAAACACAATTGCCAGAAGCTCCTTCTCCGTGGTGGTGTAGTTCCTCTGCGCAGCGTCCAGTGTGCGCGACGCATAATAAATGGCGTGCGGTTTCTTGTCCACTCGCTGCCCCAGGACTGCACCTACTGCGTAATCGCTTGCGTCGCACATCAGTTCAAATGGCAGGTTCCAGTCCGGTGCGCGCATCACTGGCGCACTGGTCAGCGCCTCCTTCAGCTTATCAAATGCGGCCCTGCACTCATCAGTAAAGTCGAAGCACACATCCTTTTGCAAGAGGTTAGACAGGGGTATAAAAATTTTAGAGAAGTCCTTTATAAAACGCCTGTAAAACCCGACATGCTCAAGGAATGACTTCACATCGCGCACGTTAGTGGCATAAGGTAGATTAGAAATAAGATCAATTTTAGCTTTATCTACCTTGATCCCCTCCTCTGAGATGATATGTCCTAGTACTACACCATGTGATACCACGAAATGACATTTTTCATAATTGAGCACTAGGTTCTTAGAAATGCAGCGCTAAGACCTTATCAAGATGAGTTAGGCATGCATCAAATGTACCTCCATACACGGTAAAATCATCCATGAACACTTCTATGCATATACCAATCATATCAGAAAAAATGCTCATGACAAGGCGTTGGAACGTACCTGGCGCGTTACACAGCCCAAATGACATGCGCCGAAACGCAAACGTACCGAACGGGCAGGTGAACATGGTCTTCTCTTGATCCTCCGCAGCTATGGGTATCTGGTTGTACCCTGAATATCCATCCAAGAAGCAAAAATAGGGCCTTCCTACTAATCTGTCCAGCATTTGGTCCATGAAGGGTAGCGGGAAATGGTCCTTGCGCGTGACTGCGTTAAGCTTCCTGTAGTCGATGCACATGCGCCATCCAGTCTGAATGCGCTTGGGAACTAGCTCGCCCTGCGCATTCTCTTCCACTGTGATTCCTCCCTTCTTCGGCACAACGTGCACTGGACTGACCCATTTGCTGTCCGAGATGGGGTAAATGACTCCTGCGTCAAGCAACTTTAGAATCTCCTTCTGCACTACCTCCATCATATTTGGATTCAATCTGCGCTGAGCCTCCCTGGATGGTTTGGCACCATCTTCCAACAGAATTCTATGCATGCATACGTCTGGGCTCACTCCACGCAGATCAGCAAGTGTCCATCCTATGGCGCGCTGGTTCTTGCGCAGCACCTGCTGTAAGCGCGCTTCCTGCTCCTCTTCTAATCCTTTCTTTATGATCACTGGCAGGGTGTCCTCATCTCCTAAGAAAATGTATTTGAGATGTTCTGGAAGTTGCTTCAGCTCGACCTTGGGTGCCTGTTCAATAGAGGGCAAGATTTTATTAGTAGTGCAAATATGAACTATAGTGTCTACCTGCTTGGATTCTGATTCAGCACTGCTCAGCTCCTCGTCCTGCTCCTCCAACTCTGCTTGTGCCAGTGGCTCTGGTCCTACCGTTGCGCTTGCACATTGCGCATCTGTGACTAAATCATCAATGCTGTCCATCGCGTGCACTGTGGCGTCCTCATGTGGATGCTGCATCCCCTTGAATATATTGAAATGGATTTCTTCGCCATCAACCTCCATGGAGAGCGTGCCCCTCCACACGTCTATCTTTGTGCGCGCGGTCATCAGAAAAGGTCGGCCCAGTAGGATCTGCGCACTGCTGGTGCTTGATTCACCCTCCATTTCTAGCACATAACAATCTGCTGGGAACACCATCTCTCCTACTCGCACAAGAACATCCTCTATCATGCCTGCAGGTTGTTTGCAAGACCGATCTGCTAGCTGAATGGTGAGACCTGCAGGCTTTAGTGGTCCAAGGCGTAATGTCCCATATAGGGAATAGGGTAACAAATTGATGGATGCGCCTAAATCAATCATGCAATTGCTTACTGTGGTTTTACCTAAAGTGCATGGGATAGTGAACGTACCTGGATCTCGGCACTTAGGTGGTATCTTATGTTGCACGATTGCTGAGGCCTGCGCATTTAGCATTACCTGTGCGCACTCGCCTTTCCTTCGCTTGTTTGTGCATAGGTCCTTCAAAAACTTGGCATACCTAGGGATCTGCCGAACTGCTTCAATAAGGGGAATGTTTATTTCCACCTTACTGAATAACTCGTATAGCTCCTTATCCAGCGCTTCCTTCCTAGCCAAGGGTGCCTGCACAGGAAAAGGTGCAGGTATATTAGTACGATTCGTGCCCTTGTCTTTTAATTGTGTTATACCTGGCGCTTCGCCCTGCTGGCTTGTGGCTGGCACTTCTGGTTGTGCGTCTTGCTCTGGTTGCGCATTCTGCTTTGCTGGATCCGGGACTTGCGCAGCTGGTTGCGCGGGCGCCTTCGCAGTCTGCTCTGCTCCTATTGTGCGCCCAGTCCTCAGTGTCACTACATTGACTCCTCCTTTGGGGTTCTGAATCACTTGCGAAGGCAGGTTGCCATCGCTCTTCTTTAGCTCATACACCGTGGTAGCGATCTGTGATAGCTGCTTTTCAATGGATTCGAACCGCTTGTCATACTTTTCGTCATTCTTGGGCACTGTGTCTGCTAGCTGCCCCACGATATCTTCCAAAGACCGCCTAGGTTGTTAGTTGTTGTGTGCTGGTGCGTCAGTGCGGCGATGCGGTGGATTGTAGGGCGCAGCTTGTTGCGTCTGCTGTGGCGCGCGCTGATCTGTGGACTGCCTCTGGAAATTATTTTCCTCCTTCCATCTGAACCCATTTGCGGCCAGCCCAAAGCGCGGCTGATTCTGTCTCTGTGGTCCTCGATTATCCCATCCTCCAAGAGCATTGACATCTCTTGATTCCTCGAAAAGCGTGGGACACTCATCAGTTTTGTGCTCGGTGGACCTGCAGAATTCGCATATCTTTGGCGCAACTGGTTGTGCGCTTTGCGCACTCATCAACTTCTGCAGCATGGCCTTCATTTCCTTGATCTCAGCGCTTGCTTCTACCTGATGCACAGGACGAGCACGACTATTTTCAAGTGTTAGCTGATGTCTTACCTGCCCAGCAGAGTCTTCTATCAGCTGCCACGCGTCTTCTGGATACATTTTGCAAATGTCGCCTCTTGCGCATGCGTTCAATAGCCTCAACTCCGTGGGTAGCAGTCCATTCAGGAAGTTCTCTATAAGCACATTCTGGGGTAGGCCATGATCGTAGCAGTTGGCCTCTAGCTCCCTGAAACGCTCGTAATACTCTGACAGTGACTCTCCTGCGTTCTGCCTTGGTGCGGCCAGTTCCCTCCTGAGTAGCGCGATCTTTGCTGTGGGATAGAATTTGTCAAGGAACTTCTTCTGCAGCTGCTCCCATGTGTGAATTGATCCTGCTGGTAAGTTCATCAACCAATGTCTGGCTGTATCACACAGTGAAAATGGGAATGCCTTCATTTTCAGCGCTTCATCGCTTTCCCCTTCGGTCTTCATGTTCTCGCAAATGACTAGGAACTCTCGCACATGCTTGACTGGATTTTCGTTGTTCATCCCGTGGAACTTGGGCATGTGATGAATGAGCGAGCTCCTTAGTTAAAAATGACCGTCTGGCGGAAGCACGATGCACCATGGCTGGTTAACTGTAATTGGGGCTGACATCTCGCGCACTGTTCTGCGTCGCGCTGCTTGTCGCGCGGGTGGCGCATTATACAATTCAGCGGCCATCCGTGCTTCAACCTCGCGCTGCACTTCCTCTCTGAACAGGGCTGCGCGGTTATGTGCTCTCGCTTCTTCCGGGGTTCTGTCCCCTAAGTTGTCCCCAACGACACTGTTATCCTCCATGACCTGTTCTAAATCTCAAAGAAAACGAAATTAAAAGATAACTAATGCTGCTGCGTCTGTCAGTGCGCAACTAGAATCTGCGCAGCGCAACTGTTTCAAGGTTGCGCAGGCTAATGGTGGTTGCGCGCTGTCAGAAACAACAACGAGAAAACAAAACAAACTGAAAATAACTAGTTACTAAAAAGGAAAAACGTAAACTAACTAAAACGCCAAAATTTGATCGCGCGTCGTTGTACGCGTCAAATTAATCCTTCCTCTTCCACTAGTACAGCGGTTAAGTCAGGGTCGATCTCCACAGGGAGCAAGTAGTTCAGTTTTAACCAGTGACCTACACTTACGAAAGCTGGGGGTGTGAGTGATTGGGGTTGCGCTATGCGCGAGTAAACAGTCGTAAACGCAAGAATTGCACTAGACGTGCGCAGGCAGTAGAGATTAAGTACTATGACTATGAGAAGTATCGGCGCAGACAATCCTCTATGAGTGTATCCCTTATCATTGACTCTAAACGTCGGTAGCTTGGTTTTACTTAAGTTAGTGTCCGGTCAAGGCTTCCTAACATGTGCGCATGTTCCGATCAAAGTTCATGTGCTATTAATTCTTGAACTAGACTAAACAACTACGAATCCGATCAAGGTAGTAATTGCCTATCCTAGCGCGTTACTCCTAGTTGGCACCGTCAGGCTATTCAACTAGTTTAACATACAACAACAAGCAACACGAGTAAGATTGTGGTTCAAGGCTTCCCCTACTCATGTAACAAGCTGCCAACAATGTGCACAGAATTAATATAAGCAAGCAAGCTATGCATTAAGCGCAAGTCTCAAAGGAAATACTCATAGATTCATGCCCAACCGATACTAAGCGTTTAGCTAGACATGCTAGTAGTAAACATCATAGAAACAGTAAATAATAACTAAAGTGTCCAAGAAAACAATAGCAAACAGTGCGTGCAGGTTGCAGTCTTGGCTGGCGCAGTCGGCTAGCGCAGATCCTCTCAGCAAGCTCGTGTGTTTTCCAGTTCTGCTGCGCAGTGCCTCCTTGGTGTACGAATTGTGAATTCCTCTAACCCTAGCCTCCTTCTCTTCTTTATATACTGCTCGAGAGGCCCATTCTTGGCAACTTCCAAATCTGGTTGTGTCAGGATTTGGAAACACCATCATCTGCGCATGGCGCACGGCATCTGCTTAGCGCAATCGGTTAGCGCATCGTGGTCGACTTTGCCAATTCTTCTGTTTGCGCCGCCAGCTCCGCAGGCTGTGTGATGCGCATCCTAAACGCTGCCTGTTAGCGCGTATCCGACTTAGGCCCTCGTTTTGCCCTGTAATACAAAAACACTGGAAACCAGTAATCTTGTACATAAAATAATGCAAACAAGCATAGGGTTATGATCTAAATAATGCGTATAAATAGGCTCTATCAATGCACCATGGCTGGTTATGGAATGTGGTGGCTGAAAGCTCTTTCATGGTTGGCTCGTGACGAGGCGGCTGCCTATGTAGTTGCTGAAGTGGCGGCTGCCCGTTCTGATGACGCGCATATGGTTGAGGTGGGGCATAATCATCAAACTCATCCATCCTTCCACCTCTACCATTGTGTCCTCCCTGGAACTCCATCCTTTGACGATTAGCTCTTTGCCTTTGATTGAATACCCGTTCTGGCTCGTCATAGAATGGTGGGATTATCTGTGGGGGCACTTCCGCATTGAATTGGTCAGGGGCATGGTCGACCTAGACACTCTGGTGGAACTTCCTGCATGGGACATACTGAAAAAGCAAGAGAAATGCAAAAACAGACAAATACTGGAAAAAAACCAAAATGCAAAATATGACGTGCTTTAGTTTTTTTTTTTATCTGCACCACAAAATGTAAAACAAAGCAAAAACAAGAAAAATAAAGTTCAAATCGTATACTGAATGTTGCTCTCCCCAGCAACGGCGCCAAAATTTGACGGCACGTCGTTGTGTGCGCCAAACTTATATTTATAATCTCCTATTAACACTCAGCAAGCGGTAAGCAGGGTCGAACCCACGAGAGAGCAATCAGCTATAAAGTTCTACTAATTAATTGTCACGATGAAAAGGGGGTTGCAGGAATAACGTTTGTTGTTATCAAATTCAGAGAAAAATCAGTTCAGGGATATGCATTGCAATTGGTAATCATCGATTGTGACGTGCATCAACGAGTAAACTACCGTTCCTAGTCTAACAATCCCGCTAGAGTAATGCCGACTCTACTGTTTTACCTAATCTCAACCGCTAGGTTCTCGAATAGGGTTAACGATTACTCGATCAACAACACCGATTAGGTTACACCGCTAGGCTTAGCTAATAGGGAAGTCAATCCAATATCATGCAGTAGACATCAACTCAGTTTCACCGCTGGGATATGCTAACTTGATAATCAGAGCATGCAATTCAAACGAAGAACAGGAATTTACTGAGTTGAATTACGAAACATAAATATCTCAAACCGTTCGTTGCAACACAAAATCCCCAAACTGAAATTAAGGGTTTAGCTACTACGAGTCATCTAAAATTATGGAAATAACCTGAGTTTAGGAATAATACTGTAGCGGTGAATAGTAATCTGCGTGAATAGTAATTCCGGCCGTGAATAGTGATCCGCCTCGAAATCCGCACGTAGTAGCCGCTTCTCTGAATTCGTCTTCTGGGTTCTCGTGCTGAAGATTCTCTCTAAGAATCGATGCTCAATTGTGTTGTGGCAGGTCTGTATTTATAGGATGGAGAGACTTCTAAATCTTGAAAACTTTTAAATCTAATTTTGGGCTGTGGGCCCAATGCTGACGTCATCAATTGCATTCCACTCCGGATGAAGACATTAGTCGCGCACCTCATGAAGACATTAAAAGCGCGCTCGAAGAATACATTAACTCTGCTAAAGTGTGCTACGGGCGCGGTATTGTATGCAGTGTCAGAAACTTGCTTTTTTGACCCTTTAGACCTCCGAATCTCGTCTGGACGTAAACCAGAGAATTGTAGGCCTTTGAGTTAGCTTTCCAATAAGGTATAACATGCTTAAGCACTCTCTGTATCTTTATGTGGAATCACTCTATTGTCAGAATAATAAATACATCCTAAGATGGTTTATTATTTGACACATCTTCTGATCAATGTTTTGATCACTTCAACAAGATATTCACTCACAGTTACTAACATTGTCCTAAGATTTGCTATTAATGTTGTGGCCTGTATCTTGGAATGTCAGATTTTTCTTTTAAATATTTGTGGTGTACATTTATAGTATATATTTTGTGAGCCTAACCTTATTCGACTTAGGATATGTTCTTTTGGACTTATAAAGTACTTATTTAAGTACATATAAGTAAATATAAGTACATATCAGTAAATATCAGTAAATATAAATACATATAAGTATATATAAGTATATATAAGTACATATAAGTACATATAAGTAAGTATAATTATTCATCATCTCTTTCATCAACAACCCACCACCACTATTCATCACCACCACCATAACAACAACACCACCACCACAACCACTACTTTTCATCATCTCTTTCATCAACAACCCACCACCACTATTCATCACCACCACCATAACTACAACACCACCACCACAACCATTACTATTCATCATCTCTTTCATCACCAACCCACCACCACTATTCATCACCACCACCATAACAACAACACCACCACCACAACCACTACTATTCATCATCTCTTTCATCAACAACCCACCATCACTATTCATCACCACCACCATAACAACAACACCACCACCACAACCACTACTATTCATCATCTCTTTCATCAACACACCACCACTCTTATTCATCACCACCACCACCATAACAGCACCACCGCCACTATTCATCATCGCTTTCATCAACACATCACTACTATTCATCATCTTTTTCATCAACACACCACCACAATCACTATTTATCATCTCTTTCATTATTTTAAGTTAAGTAACTTAAAAATTAAATTAAGTTAAATTTTTATTTTTTATTAGTGGTGTGTTATTTTTGTGTTGGTGAATTGTTGTGATTTTGAAAGTGTCATGGTAATGGTGGTAGTAGTCAGTGGCGGATCGATAGAGTCGAGAGAGGGGAGTCACAAAATAAGATTGTATGGATTTATTAATATTTATTTAAAACTAATTAAATAATAATTAAATAATAATTTTTTATAAAATATTTGGGGTGGGGGGGTGGGGGCACTGGTGGTAGTCGTGTGGTGGAACTGATATTGTGGTGGTGGTGATAGTAATGATGTTGTGGTGGTGGTGGGTTGTTGTTGTGATGGTGGTGGTGGTGTTGTGATAATGGTGGTGGTAGTGGAGTGGTGGTGTTGTTGGATTTTTTTTTTATTGGTGGTGTGTGTTTTTGTGATGATGGTGATTAATAGTACATATAAATACGTATAAGTAATATAAGTACATATAAGTAACTATCAGTAAATATAAGTACATATAAATAAATATAAGTAAATATAAGTAAAGCAATAAGTTTAAGTACAAAATATAAGTCCAAAAGAACCCACCCTTACATGTCAATGTCTTCCGCAATTACCAACATAAACAAAACTCCTAAGTTGAATGGATCTAGAATTAACTATTCGTATGCTTAAATCGGATGATCTCACTAAAGAGAGTAATGACGGCGTTGTCCTTTATTCAGAGAAGTGGGACCGTTGAAACATGAAATTTCACAGTGTCTTAGTTCGACAGATTTGTGAACAAGCAGTTGCTGCAGCACACTCTTGTTCACTCAGAAATTGTCTCAGCAAACAATGAACAAGGCACAAGTTTGTTCACCCAGTTCGGCCGACTGCCTACGTCTGGGGAGGACTATTCTCTAGTCCTCAATCCACTAACTCGAAGGTCTCCACGTACACATGGTTACAACTCACGCAACCTATGCTACTCAACCTTGTGTGGATCACTCAGCACAATCAGAACAAGCTCTGACTTGTGCCTGCACACCCTCTTCAATATGTCAATCTAGAATAGCTACAGACTTCTCAAGACTCGGCCTATTCTAAATTACACTTGACACAGCAGGGTTGCTGTAGCAACTGCTGTAACACACAGCTGAAGCACAATTTGTCTGCGTCGCTCCAAAGCCTTCTGCCGAGCCGATCGAACGATTCCACGAGCGCTGCACACTCTGGAATACTCCCCCTCACTCAGTGACCACCTGCCACTAGCGAGTGCTGCCGCACGACACTCGACCGAGCCAACAACTCGTCAGTTCTTCCGCGGCTTCCCTTGATCAACCAACAAGCTCCGCAGCTCTGAATTGGCTTCCAGATCAAGGTCGAATCAGACTGCAAGTCCTGATTCTCTTCTGCTACAATCACCACAGCTCTGCGCTCACGCTCTGTTCTTGGGTGATGATCGAAGAATTTGTCCGCCGCACACCAAAGATTGCACTCTCTGAAATCAGTGTATGCACTAGTGTATCCCTCAGCTTCGATCAACCTCTCTGCTCTAAACCCCTTCTGCTTAAATAGCATCACCAGCTTTTAGCAATGTCCAGGTTTAGGCAATGTCCCAACAAGAACAATTATCTCCTAAAATCTAGGAGATTAGATTTGATCTTTATCTTTAATGCAAATCTCCTTCTCTGATTAGTAAACCTCACTGGAATATACTCTTCAGCAGTTTAGAAATTCTTCAGAGGCAATCCATAGAGTTTCCAGCCCTTCTGGACCAACCCAGGTTGCTGCTGCTTTCGGACGGTTGAAACAGCCAGTTGAACAAGCTCCTGCTGCAGCATCCCCTGCTAGTTCACTTCTGGTCGCCTGCTTAAATACTTGAGCTGCAGCAACTCCTTGTTCACTTGTGCTGGTTTTGTCAAACACTGCCATACTCATTATCAATCTCCCCCTTGGCATTTTGACAAAACCTCAACCTCTCCTTCTTCGCCTTATCTGCTCCTCCCCCTTTTTGGAACAAATGACAAGGGGGGGCGGTCTCCTAGCCATCCTAGGGAGGTAAAACACAGAGCCCCAGAGAGGCTCGCAGGTCTTCAAACCGGGCTGCATCCAGGGCTTTTGTGAAGATGTCAGCGAGTTGTTTGGCAGTTACCACATGCTGTAATGATACTCTTTTCAACAAGATCACAGATGAAGTGATGACGAATGTCAATGTGCTTGGTTCTGCTGTGCTGAACCGGATTCTTAGATATGCTAATGGCACTCATATTGTCGCAGTAGAGGGTCATTTCATCTTGAGGAATCCCATACTCACTCAGCATCTGCTTCATCCACAGCATTTGTGCACAGCAGCTCCCAGCAGCAATGTATTCAGCCTCGGCAGTGGATAGAGAAATGATGTTCTGTTTTCTGCTAAACCAAGAGACCAGGTTATTTCCTAGAAAGAAACACCCTCCCGAAGTGCTCTTCCTATCCTCTGAGCATCCTGCCCAGTCTGCATCACTGTATCCTACCAGATTAGCATTTGTGTCTTTAGTATACCATAGGCCATAGTCCACAGTACCCCTCCAACATACCGAATGATGCGCTTGACCAACTGCAGGTGGCTATCTTTGGGACACGCTTGAAATCTGGCACAGACTCCTACTGCAAAAGAAATGTCCGGGCGGCTGGCAGTAAGATATAGCAAGCTCCCAATCATACTTCTGTAGATAGTTTGGCTCACTTCCATGCCAAGCTCATCTTTAATGGCTTTAACGTGAGTGGCAGCAGGAGTTCGTTTGTGACTGGCCTTGTCTAGCTGGAATTTCTTCACAAGGTTCTTGCTGTATTTGCTTTGAGTAATAAAGATGCCATCTGCTTTCTGAGAAATCTCCAGACCAAGAAAGTATGACAGTTCTCCTACCATGGTCATTTGAAATTCTTGCTGCATGTGATGCACAAACTGCTTCACCAGGTGCTGAGACTTTGATCCAAAGACAATATCATCCATATCTTTGTTTTCAAACTCCCTGCCATGATCACTGCGAATGCTGCTGATCCTGAGGTTTTTCACTTGCTCAAGACGAGACACCAGTGACACAATGACTCTCACAGTGTCTGATTTTTCTCTGATAAAATCTATCCAGGTGAATCTGGAGTAGTCATCAACACAGACAAAAGCATACCTTTTCCTGCCCAGACTCTCGACTTCCATTGGTCCCATCAGATCCATGTGGATCAACTGTAGAGGCCTGGTGGAACCAATGTATTTGACTCTTGGATGCGAGGCCTTCTTTTGTTTCCCAATCTGGCAGTCACCACAGATAGAATCTGTCTCCCCTTTTAGCAGCGGTATTCCTCTGACTAGACCTTCTGTAGCAATTCTCTTCAGAGTTCTCAGGTTAACATGCCCCATCCTCCTGTGCCATAGAGTCATTTCCTCGGCCTTTGTCAGCATACATCTCTGAATCTGCGAGTTTGAACTCACATTGAGAAGATAGCAGTTGCTCTTTGATCTGGCTCCTTCCATTATGCATTTTCCAGATTTGTCGAGAACCTGGCATGTGTCTTTCGTGAACTTTGCCTGTTTAGTCCCATCACACAGCTGACTAATGCTTATGAGATTTGCCTTTAGCCCTTCCACTAGAAGAACATTACTCAGACTCGGCATTCCTTCAACTGCCAAAATTCCCCTTCCCAGAACTCTTCCTTTGAGGCCGTTCCCAAACTTCACACGTTGTTCCGAACAGGGTGTAATGTTTTTCAAGAAGGATCGTTCTCTTGTCATATGTCCTGAACAACCACTGTCAAAGTACCAGCTTATCTTGTCCGAGGTGCTGGCTATGCTGACAAGAGCGAGGAGCTGAGTCTGCGCATGATTCTGCCTGGCCGATTTCCTGGCTGAAGCTACTCCGGTGTAGGCTGAGAAACAGTTTCTCTTTATGTGGCCTTTGCGACCGCAGCTGAAACATTTTTTGTGCTTTGACGCTCTCTTGTTACGGTGATACAAAGGTTGCTGTAGCAAGTCCTGGTTCACTCTTCCTTGTGATTTTCTGCCTCTTCTGACAGACCTGTATCTAGCCAAGTTGCATTCATCTTCACTCAGCTCTTTCTCGTCTTCACTTCCACTGGCAGAGAGAGCCCTCTTTTTCATCGGTTTGCTAGTGCAGCTGATTTGACGATGACCGTACCCTGCACAGTTCCAGCATTGGACTCCCTTCTTCATTTCTTTCTTTTCCTCTTCATTCTGAGCCAGTTCCTTCCCTTTTCTGTTACTTTCACTTCCTCTTCTGAATTGCTTTCGTGAGGAAGAGTTTTTCCCATTTCTTGAGTCCATGTTCTTCAGGAGCTTTCCAAGATTCTTGACAAGCATACTCAGCTGATCATCTGGAACTGTCTTCTTGGCTTCTGTTTCAGCTTTCAGACCAACATTCTTGTCCTTGGGAGTGGTGTCTTCTTTAGCCAGTTTCATCTCAAATTGTTTGAGAGACCCCATCAATTCTTCCAACCTCATGAATCTGACATTTTGAGCTTCTTCAATGGCTGTCACTTTCATGTCAAATTTTGTGGGCAGCGATCTGAGAACCTTCCTGATCAGCTTCTCTTCAAGGATAGGTTCACCAAGGGCATGTGCTTCATTTGCAAGATCACAGAGTTTGGCATTAAACTCAGTGACAGTCTCCTCTTCCAGCATTCTCAGATTTTCAAACTGTTTGGCAATGATCTGCAGTCTCGACAGCTTCACTCTATCAGTTCCTTCATGTGCAATTTGCAAGATTTCCCATGCTTGTTTTGCCATGTCGCAGTTTGATATCAACCTGAAGTTGTTAGCATCCACTGCCGCAAAAATTGCATTCAAAGCCTTTGAATTACCAGTTGCTGCAGCACCTTCTTCAGCAGTCCATTGCTCTTCAGGTTTTATCCTTGTCACTCCTTGCTCATCCATGGTGATTGGGGGGACCATTGGATTACGACAGCTCTCCATGTCTTCTCATCAATAGCCTTGAGAAAAGCTTTCATTCTCGCTTTTCAATATCCATAGTTGCTCTCTTCCAACAATGGAGGTCTGCTTGTGCTCTGTCCTTCCTTCATTGTCTTGGCTTCTTCAGAGACACTGTAGGATCTTTTACTCTGTGTGTTGAGCTCCCGCTCTGATACCAATTGAAATTTCACAGTGTATTAGTTCGACAGATTTGTGAACAAGCAGTTGCTGCAGCACACTCTTGTTCACTCAGAAATTGTCTCAGCAAACAATGAACAAGGCACAAGTTTGTTCACCCAGTTCGGCCGACTGCCTACGTCTGGGGAGGACTATTCTCCAGTCCTCAATCCACTAACTCGAAGGTCTCCACGTACACACGGTTACAACTCACGCAACCTATGCTACTCAACCTTGTGTGGATCACTCAGCACAATCAGAACAAGCTCTGACTTGTGCCTGCACACCCTCTTCAATATGTCAATCTAGAATAGCTACAGACTTCTCAAGACTCAGCCTATTCTAAATTACACTTGACACAGCAGGGTTGCTGTAGCAACTGCTGTAACACACAGCTGAAGCACAATTTGTCTGCGTCGCTCCAAAGCCTTCTGCCGAGCCGATCGAACGATTCCACGAGCGCTGCACACTCTGGAATACTCCCCCTCACTCAGTGACCACCTGCCACTAGCGAGTGCTGCCGCACGACACTCGACCGAGCCAACAACTCGTCAGTTCTTCCGCGGCTTCCCTTGATCAACCAACAAGCTCCGCAGCTCTGAATTGGCTTCCAGATCAAGGTCGAATCAGACTCTGCAAGTCCTGATTCCCTTCTGCTACAATCACCACAGCTCTGCGCTCACGCTCTGCTCTCGGGTGATGATCGAAGAATTTGTCCGCCGCACACCAAAGATTGCACTCTCTGAAATTTGTGTATGCACTCGTGTATCCCTCAGCTTCGATCAACCTCTCTGCTCTAAACCCCTTCTGCTTAAATAGCATCACCAGCTTTTAGCAATGTCCAGGTTTAGGCAATGTCCCAACAAGAACAATTATCTCCTAAAATCTAGGAGATTAGATTTGATCTTTATCTTCAATGCAAATCTCCTTCTCTGATTAGTAAACCTCACTGGAATATACTCTTCAGCAGTTTAGAAATTCTTCAGAGGCAATCCATAGAGTTTCCAGCCCTTCTGGACCAACCCAAGTTGCTGCTGCTTTCAGACGGTTGAAACAGCCAGTTGAACAAGCTCCTGCTGCAGCATCCCCTGCTAGTTCACTTCTGGTGGCCTGCTTAAATACTTGAGCTGCAGCAACTCCTTGTTCACTTGTGCTGGTTTTGTCAAACACTGCCATACTCATTATCAAAACAGACTAAGTCCATTGATCATGAAGCGCCGCATTCCAGAGACCTTTAAAAGTGCAATGACTGATGACTTCCTTGTTGCAAGTGAGTTCCTTGCCGAGATTGAGCAGCGTTTTATGAAGAATGATAAGGCTGAAATAAGCATGCTTTTAGCTAGATTGATTTCAATGAAGTACAAAGGCAGGGGAAATGTTTGGGAGTACATCAAGGAGATGATTTGCTTGAGTTAAGGCACTGAAGCTTGAGTTATCTGATGATTTGCTTGTGCATTTGGTTTTGATATCTCTTCCTGCACAGTTCAGTCACTTCAAAGTCAGTTACAACTGTCAAAAGTATAAATGGACTCTTAACGAGCTAATTTCTTATTGTGTGCAAGAGGAAGAGAGGCTGAAGCAAGATAGCCCCGAGAGTGCTCACTTGGCTCGCATATCAAAAGGAAAGGGCAAAGATAAGGTTAAAGAAAGGAAGGCTGCTGCACCTTCCAAGGGTCCAGACTTTACGAGGCAGAAATCTAATTCTACCTGTCACTTTTTCAATTAGCCTGGACACTTTAGGAGGGTTTGCTTCAGTATGCCAAATGGCGTGCTAGGAAGGGTAAGTTTCTCAACTTGGTTTGTTCTGAAGTTAATTTAACTTCGGTACCTAGAAACACATGGTGAATAGACTCTGATGCTACTACTCATATATGTATTTCTATGCAGGGTTGCCTGAACCACTAAAAGCCAAATGATGTTGAAACACGCATATATGTTGGAAATGGCGAGTCGGTGCAAGTAGAGGCAATTGGTCGCTTTAGATTATTAATGACATCTGGTCAATTCTTAGATTTACTTTTGTAGTACCATCTCTTAGTCGGAACTTAATTTTGGTTTCTGTATTGGACAAATTTGGTTATTCTTGTTCATTTGGAAACAATAAGTTTCAGCTATCCATTAATTCTAGAATTGTGGGAACCGGTGCATTAAATGTCTTTGATAATCTATACTCGTTGGATGTTGTTCCATCGTATTCTGAGACCTTGCACATGGAAACACGTGGTACGAAGCATAAATTGACTAATTCAGCTTCATTGTGGCACAAGCGTCTGATTCATATCTCGAGATCTCGGATTCAGCGTCTTCTGACGATGACATTTTGGATTCACTCGACTTTTCTAATCTTGATACTTGCATCGAGTGCATCAAGGGAAAACAGACTAAGGTTAAAAAATTAGGTGCCAACAGAACTTCTGGCGTCTTGGCACTGATTCATACCGATCTACGTGGGCCGTTCCCTACTGCTTCCTAGAATGGTCAACGGTACTTCATAAGTTTCATAGATGATTACTCACGTTTTGGCTACCTATTTCTTATACATGAGAAATCACAGTCTTTGGACGTGTTCAAAGCCTTTAAGACTGAGGTTGAGATGCAACTCAGCAAGAAAATTAGGAGGTCAGATCAGACCATGGTGGTGAGTACTATGGTAGATATGATGGCTCAGGAGCACAGCGTCCAGGACCGTTCGCTTTTTACCTAGAGGAATGCTGGATCGTACCTCAGTACACCATGCCAGGTTCACCTAGCATGAACGGTGTAGCTGAAAGACGAAACTGGACATTGAAGGATATGGTAAGAAGCATGAGTAGTCATTCTACATTACCAGAAAGCCTCTGGGTGAAGCATTTAAGACAACAGCATATCTCCTTAACCGTGTGCCAACCAAAGTGACTGCTAAATCACATATTGAGCTTTGGTGTGGGCGTAAGCCCAGTCTAAAACATTTGTATGTTTGGGGATGTCCAGCTGAGGCAAGCCTCATGAAGGTAAATTAAACTTAAAGACAGTTAGCAACTACTTTATTGGCTATGTGGATCGATCGAGGGGTTTCAAATTTTATGATCCTACTTCTAGAAATAATTTTGAGACTGAAAATGCAACATTTTTTTAGGATGTTGCGCTGGAGGGGGGGGGGGGGGAGGGGGAATTTAGCCAGAAACATTGTCTTTGAGGAAGACGGATCAACTACTGCTTTTGACAATGATCAGGTTCTTTTATCCATCATTGATAAGAAGTGGACTTCGATCATCAACCTACTCACAATGTTGTTCAAACCTCAGTTCTGGATTAGGAAAACGTTCCTGATGTTCAAACTCAACAACCTCAAGAGACAGTGCTACTTTGTAGATCCATTAGAGAGGAGAAATGCGATTCCAAAAGATTACATCGTATATCCCTTTGAACATGAGGAAAATGGATTATTGAAACTTGATCCAATCAACTTCCAGCAAGCCATGGATAGTTCAAACTCTCAAAAATGGATTGATGCTATGAATGAGGAGTATAAGTCTATGCAAGATAATGGAGTTTGGGAACTTGTCCCATTAACAGACCATGCAAGAACCATTGGTTGTAAACTGATATTTAAAACCAAGAGGGACTCTATTGGTAATGTGGAGAGATTCAAAGCTCATCTTGTAGCTAAAGGCTTTACTAAGAAGGAAGGGATTGACTTTAAAGAGACCTTCTTCCTTGTTTCTTTGAAGGACTCTTTTAGGACAATCCTGGAACTAGTTGCACACTTTGATCTTGACCTGCATCAGATGGATGTTAAGATAGCATTTCTCAATGGTGAACATTGACGAAACAATTTATATGGTACATCCAGAACACTTTGTGTCTGAGGATGCAAAGAATATGGGTTGTGAGTTGAGGAAATTCATTTATGGGATCAAGCAAGCTTCTCGTCAGTGGTACTTTAAGTTTCATCAGATTGTTGTCTCGTATGGCTTTGAGGCAAATCCGATGGATGAGTGTCTGTGTACCACAAGTTCAGTGGGAGTAGGCATATTTTCTTGGTTTTATATGTCGATGACATACTGCTGGCTACTAATGATATGAGGACTTTAAGCGACACTAAGGAATTTCTATCAAAGCCTTTTGAGATGAAAGACCTTGGTAATGCATCCTTTGTTTTGAGAATCCAGATAATCACAGAGGAATTGTATTGAAAAAGTTCGCGTAAGAGTCGACATGTAGAACTGTAGATCATTGGACACCCCTGTCGCTAAAAGAGACAAGTTTAGTCTCGATCAGTGCCCTAAGAATACTCTGATAATTCAGGAGATGCAGCAGCTTCCATATGCTTCGGCTATAAAAAGTCTTATGTATGTTGTCCTGGTATCACGTAAATTGTTGGCATGTTGGGAAGATATTTGAGTAACCCGGGAGTGGGGTCATTGAAGAGCAGTCAAACGGATTATGAGATATTTGTAGGGAACAAAAGAATATAGGCTCACGTATAAGAGATCGGATCATGTTGAGATCAATGGGTACTTCGACTCTGATTTTGCTGGATGCCAAGACAGTAGACGATCCACGTCAGGCTATATCTATTTATTAGCTGGGGGAGCCATTTCCTGGAGGTCTGCCAAACAGACGCTCGTTGCTCCATCGACTATGATGGTAGAATTTGTAGCTTGTTTTGAGGGATCAAGTCATGGCGTATGGCTGCAAAACTTTGTCACTGAACTGCGCATTTTGAATGATATTGAAAGACCACTGAAGTTATACTGTGACAATAAATCCGCAATGATGCACGCCAACAACAATAGGAGCAGTACGAAATCAAAGCATATTGATATCAAGTTCTTGGTTTTGAAAGAAAAGATACATAGAGAACAGACTCCATGATAGCGGATCCGTTTATCAAAGCATTAACCCCCAAGGTCTTTCATGAGCATTCAACTCACATGGATGTAATCTTGTTTGAGGATATTCATGATTAGTGGGAGTTTGGATTTTCTTGTAATGACGCTCTATGAGATGTATATATTTTTCTATCTATACATTTTGGATTATGTTCTGCAGAAATTATGTTTACACGGTTCACTCGGAATGATTTTGTTGATCTCACTTTTGAGGAGACCAGTTAGAAATCGGCATGTGCAAATCAAATTTCATGTAATTTCCATGCTACACACCACGATGAATCCATGTTATTTAGCTATGTTGGCATACGTGACAAGCACGGTCGAGTAACGATGATGATTACGAAGGCTGCCTTGATCCTAGGTTTGCATAGTTAATGGACCGGATAGTTTTTGATATACCTGTTCTAGCATGATAGCAATTTATGCACACTTTTGTTTATACATTTATTTTGTTACACATGCGGTCCAGTGGGAGATTGTTATATTATTTTGATTAATCTAATTGAGACCGAACGTGTAATTTAGATAATTATATGTATTCTCATCGTGATAAGCTTGAATAATGTGATCTAATATTTTTGAAAATTATCAGATATAATTTTAGTCATGGAATAGATTATGTAGATACCTACAGATAATTATGTTATTCTTTGAGAGACGGAATCCATGATTATCTCGATTATATCTTTTCGTGTGGAAAATATAAATATGGGTTATGGTCCCCGGTCTGTCATATCTTTCTCCAGTTTCTTTCTCTCAAGGAAACTAACCCTAGAGACATACGGTTAGACTGGAAGCACCAACCCAGAGCTTTGCACTACATGTTACTTTCATTCCATATCCAGGAATGAAATCAGGTATGTTTTATTTTGGAGTAATCAGGTATGCTTAATTATTCTGGTATGAGTTTGATCTTGATAAATTCGTTTCCGCTGTATGATTTCGATCCGACAGTGGGTGGGCGGTACTAGTGATAGGATTAATGTGAGTGGTTGTGGTGATGGGATTGAAATGGGTGGTGATGAGAATGGAGTGAGTGTTTATGGTGGTGGTGGTGAAAAATGAATGTTAAGAAAGAGATGATGAATAGTAATTTAAGTACTTAAATTATGCAGTAAAATTAAATTAAATTCAGTTAAATATTACAAGAAATTAGTTCATCTAAAAAGCAAACCCTTAAATATTAAGTTTTTGACAGTGCATATTACCAAAATAAAAGTGCATGCATGTAAAATCATATAAAAAGTGCTTACAAATTCTAACTATTTGATATAATATAATCATAGCTATTTAGACTCTAAGGGTCTGTTCTTTTGACCTTAAATCAGTTATTTAAATACTTAACTTAAGTAACCTTAAGTCTACTTAACTTAACTTAAGTACTTAAATTACTATTCATCACCACAACCCACCACCACCATCACAACGCCCACCACAACCTCTTAGTGAATAGTGGTGGTGGTGATGAATAGTGGTGGTTTTCATGAATAGTGTCGGTGATGAATAGTGATGGTTTTGATGAATAGTGTCGGTGATGAATAGTGGTGGTGGTGGTGATGATGGTGATGAAAGTGGTGGCGGTGATGAATGGTGTTAGGGTGGTGGTGAATAGTGGTGGTGGTGATAAAATGGTGGTGGTTGTGATGGATAGTGGTGGTGATGAATAGTGGTGGTTGTGATGAATACTGACGGTGATAAATACTGGTGGTGATGACTAGTGGTGGTGGTGGTGGTGATGATGGTGATAAATAGTGGTGGTGGTGATGAAAGACGTTATGTATACATGCAGGAATGTACTTAACTTAAGTATTTAATTTAACTTAACGTAACTTAACATAAGTACTTAAAATTTAAGTGCAAAAGAACAGGGCCTAAATGATATATGAAATAATAGATGAATTAAACAATTGGCCTTTAAAAATAAATCCATTGCTCTAAAAATCTGAGTGTAGAAACTACAGTGTTTCTAAAAATTTCAGAACCCTGACATAGTAATGATATTTGATATGAAATAAAGAAGGAAAACTTTGATATTTAAGTCCTTGCAAATGAACACTGCCTAAAACTAAGCCTGTCCCTCTTATCCAAACAAACTGAAAGAAGTTTTTAATGGAGTCATTCACTGTTGGATCGTTAGTTAGTTATCCTTGTGGGGTAACAATGTCGTCCTATACCCGGCAAGTATAGCACCAGCAGAATGTGTTATCCAACAGGTATGGCAGCTGAATATTAAATTTAGGAAAATTAAATTTGCTTACTTAATGGTTTATAGTGGAAAGCTCAGTAATCAATTAAGTACCTGAGTAAAACCACTACCTTCCAGTATCCTCTGGAAGGATTTGTGAAAAGACGAGTTTCTGTATTTAGGATATTCTTGCCAAGTACAAAAGACTAATTGATCACAAGTACGCTTCGTACAAGTTCTAACTTATCTTTGTTTCTCTAGCTCAACCCAACCCTCGAACTGGTCTTCACACTCTCGAACTAAATCGTTTAAGCTTCTTATGCTCACAATAAGGCTTTGATCCGTGTAGCACTTTCTTTCTCTGCTTTTTCCGCCCTGGTTCTCTGCCGCTCTAGCTCGGCCGTCTTGCCCCTTTTAGCATCAAGGATACGCCTAGGGTTTCTTTGATTAAGATTCTTCAATCTAAATCAAATATTCCCCTAATCCTAATATAGATCTCTTTTAATAAATAGGAAGGTTTATCTAATATAATTAGATTGCTTCCATATTAATTAAGTAGATATATTCGTTAAGTCCAAAATGTATCTCATAATATATTTGAACTTGATGACAACTTCTCATAAAGTTGTCATCAAATATCTTCGGATCTCCTTAGGATATCTTCATTGAATTACCCGAATATTCTGATAGAGATTTGTCTTCTTGATTTGATAACATCTTCTCATAAGTTGTCATCAAATATCTTCTGCATATCTTATTGATATTTTATCTTCTTAGGATCTTCTTTTCTATTTGACTTCTTGCAATAAATGAGGTCAAGATCTTCCTTGCACACTAATTAGATTAATTAGTTAAGTGTTTGCTATCATCAAAACCTTAGGAATCCAACAACTCGAGCCATCTTTACAAGATGCAGTTCTCAATATTCCGTATGAGCCATAAAGATAATTAATTAATTTAATTAATCAAGTATTCAAGAAGAAATGAACTGTAATTGTTAGATAACCATTCAATGTCGATTCGTGTGACATAAATAAAGGTTATGGAAGTTAAAATTTGTATTTAGGATAAATTTTGCATTATTACACATTAAGGGATATTGAAGGGAGGTTACCCACCTTAAGGGATGCGGATTAGAGGTTACGAGAAAATAAATAAATAAATAAAGATAATAGTAAATAAATAAACATAATGATTTAAATAAAAGAATGAGATGATTTGAGTTGAGAAAGCAGAAGCAAAAGGAAGATTAAAATCCAAAGGAGAAGTTTTGTAATTAAGGAGGCTTGGTGGCGTCAAAGTGAGTTTTCAGCAACTTTTGTGATGAGTTATTGTGTGTTTTGGTAGATTAGGGTGCGGAATTAATGAATTAATGAGCGGATGTGCGCTGCCCACAATAACAGATGAATGATGTCAAACGAAGGGCTAGAAAAATTAGATGTTAGAGCTTAAAGTATGAACTCATTCGTCGATAAACTATCAACAATGTTTCTATCACTAGGTTTCAATGTTATGGTGTCAAGCTTCTCAAATATTTATTTTAGTTTTATAATACGGAGTTGCTTTAGGGAGATAAACGGCCTAATTCATGATTTCAATGATTTTTAAGTAGATATAAAATAGCTAGTGATGTGCATACAATACATTCTTATATTAAATTTAATACTTCCATAAATAATAGGAGTATGTCCGTGAAGAGGGTCATCAGAAGTCACCAGTTGTAATGAAATGCTTGAATAAATATTAAATGTTAGATGTAATGAATGTATTGAATTATTATCATAATTAAATAACATAGGTATTGTTGTATGTGGCAGCTTTTAGAGGTGACCAACAAAATCGTACAAATTATAACTTGAAGAGAATTTGTGAGTAAATAATATGCTTATTTTATTTTATTTCGTATCATTTATGAAATTTGTAGCGCTCCTGTGTGACTGATAATGTACAAGTAGTTGCTATAGCAACTCATTGTTCAGCCGGATCTGGTGCAACAAGAAACAAAACAGTGAACATCGAATTTGTTCATCTATTTCGGCCAAATTTGCCTACGTCTGGGGAGGACAATACTCCAGTCCTCAATCCACTAGTCTCCAAGGTACTCCGTACAACACAGATTCGACACACGACAATCTATGCTACCCGACCTCAACTAGGTTTTGTCAATTGAATGCCATTTGCATTATCAATCTCCTACTTTGGCATTTTTGACAAAACTTGATGACCAGCGATGCCTTGAGTCGATCCTCCCTTGGTGGCAGACTTCAAACAAAATTTTGCCATGGCTTGCCCATATCTTCAGCCTTTTAATTGGGCACTCTGGACCACTTTCTTCAGGACTAGCTCAATTCTAAGCTACTTAGATCCCTGTCTTAGAGCTAACAATTTTTCTGCTAAAGAACCACTAACTGTCTGGGAAAAATATGACCATATTTGGTCTTAAGGACAGTTCGGCCACGCAGAGCTGCAAAACAATAATAGCTACCTATTACAATCACTTCATTTCAAAAAAATCCTCATAGTGGGCTTTTCTCCCCCTTTTTGACAAAAGATGGCAAATTGGGTATCAGGCATCCTCTTCTTCATTAACAGGGGCAGCTTCCTGGTCTGGATACTCCAAGTCCCTCAGCAGACTACGGACCTGAGCTCTTCTGGCAATGGCCTTCTTGACTTCTGCAGTCAGCATGTTCAGCTCGGTCTTAAGGTGGCTCACAATTCTGGCTTCGAGGATAGCTTGAAGAGATGTGTCTGGGGCAGCTTCATCTACTCCAGGAGCAAGAACAGGTGGAGGAGCAACCAGCAAGGGATCTTCTTGTGCAATGTTCACTACATGCTTTCCCTTGAAAAGTTTGTGATCAACCACAAACACTTGCAGCTCTTGACATCCCTTCTCAGACAGTCTTCAACTCCAGATGTTGTGCAATAGTCAATTCATAAATGAGGGAGGGAAGAACAATGACATTAGTAGACTTGGTACAACCAGCATGTACAGCAATCTGAGGAAACATTACCTTACCCATGTTTACTTTCCTTCTTTTTCCAATGGTGTACAAGAGATCCCCAAAGTCCCTGCTGACCTTTCCTTTGTGAGAGCTAGAAGACCAGTTCCTGATGCCAAGATTGTACAACAATGCACATTTTGATGACAACTCAGAGGCAAACAAGTTTGGTGCTGCCCAAGTCCTGCAAAGCCCACCAGTAAGAATACTGGCAAGAACCTCTTGATCAACAATAGTTGGACCCCTTGATTCATTGCTTATCTCAAGATTTTCATTTATCTTCTCCGGAGAGATCACAACCATCTTTCCCCTTACCCAGCTTTTCCCAAAATGATTACTCCTCTCAACTTTGAACTCATCCTCCATATTTGCCACAAATTTCCTAACCAATGATGTATTGTACTTCTTAGGGAGGGTTAGGGTACTTAGAAGGTTTACCTCTGACAAAAGCTAGACGATTGCAGTAGATTTGTATCTTCCAGGAACCATCCTCTTCTCAGGCACCACAGTCTTTCTTTCCACTGTTCCCCATGATTCTGAGGCAGCCCTGTTCTTGAACCAGATGCCTCCTACAGTGACCTCTTCAGAGAACTCAGGCAGTGTGGACTGCCTCTCAGAAGGTTCTCCATTGTGAGCACCTTCAGAGTCAACAGGGTCCTCTTCTTCTTCCTACTTGTGTCTGGAATGATGATGGGGGACTTCCCTTTGTCTATTGGTGGTGGAGGGGTTGGTTCAGCAGACTCTTGTTCAGATAGCTCCTCAGAGTCTTCATCAGGGGTTGTGACCACAGCCTTGCCAGGCTCTTCTATGCTTTGGGATGCTGCAACAACCTCTGTAGCTTGTACATCTTTGTGGGAGACATCTTCTATTTCAAGGGCAGTCTCTTTTTCGACTGCTGCTGCTATGATCAAGGGATCCCTTCTTGCACTAGCCTCCTCTTCTTGATAGAGGGTTCCTCTGATGGTGTAGGGTTCTGCGATTGTGGTTGAGGGGTTGGTTCTTAAACTACCATGTCTAGACACTGTGCTGTACATTTGAGCCGATCCTTGGTCTCCTTTCTTGCGGGCCGATGCCAAGTTTTTCTTCAGTCTACGTGTGCGAACCATTGTGAGACTAGACCTGTGATCGTGGATGGCAGGAGCTCTTGAGAAGGATGTCGTCGGTCAGTGCTTGCAAAGTGTGCCCTAGAACACAAATTGATTTACCCGTTTTTCTTTTCAAATATTTGCATGTGTCCCTTCTCTCTTTAGCAACCCAATATTCTTGTACAAGCTCCTTTCTGTGCTCGATTGCTAGAGTAGCTCAAGCTTGTGCCACTTAAGATTTTGAATCATCTACGTCAATGGGCGGTTCTTCGTGAATTCCAGATGATTGTTTCCAGATTTGCTAAGATATTGGTACCACCAGGCCTCTACAGCTGATTCACATGGATCTGATGGGACCAATGGAAGTCGAGAGCCTAGGCAAGAAAAGGTATGCATTTGTCTGTGTTGATGACTATTCCAGATTCACATGGATTGATTTTATCAGGGAAAAATCAGATACTGTAAGTGTCATTGTGTCACTGGTGTCTCGGTTAGAGCAAGAAAAGAATCTCAGAATCAGCAGCATTCGCAGTGATCATGGCAGAGAACTTGAAAACAAAGACATGGATGAATTCTGTCAACAAAGGGGTATAACACATCAGTACTCCTCTCCCATTACCCCTCAGCAGAATGGTGTGGTGGAACGAAAGAACCGAACAATCCAAGAAATGGCCAGAGTGATGATCCATGCTAAGAGGATTCCTCTGAAATTCTGGGCAGAGGCCATGAATACCTCATGCCACATCATCAATAGAGTCACCTTGCGAAGAGGAACCCAGCAGACCTGCTATGAGCTTATGAAAGTATCATTAACAGAATGAAACAGTCACTTCCAAAGATATGAAAGTATTTAACCGTGGGCTCTTTGGAAGTGACTGTTTCATTCTGAGAGACTGATGGGGAGTATTTATACGACTCGCTAAACCATTTAAACCCAACTATTTCGACATGTTTTGATGTGAACAGTTACCTCTTAGTGTTGTTTGCATTTCAGGTGTTCGGAATATATGATAAGAGATTTGCGGCTCAAACCGGTGTTTTTATGGAAGAAATCGGCGTTGGCGGAAATGGGAGTGCACTGCAGTGAGTCGCGCGCCAGCAGGCAACATTAGTGTCGCGCTCCGAGAGTTAATGTATTCGTTGGGCGCGCGACATAATGTCTTCATGGGGCGCGCTTGGTTTATGATGACGTCACCATTCGGGCCCGCGGCCCGAAATCAATTTTACAGCCCGATCTCAATTAGGGTTTCGAAAGATTGGGACGGAGTTTTGGACGACAGAGTTTTTTCGACGACGGAAGTTTGACGGAGACGGCGGACGGAATTTTGCAGATTGCGTGAACAGTACTTCCGGCGTGAATAGTGTTTTCCGGCAGCTAACAGTGTTTCCGAACAGTTTTTGTTATTTCTTTCAGTTTAATGTATTTTGCAGTTATGAATATGAGTAGCTAAACTTTTATTTCAGTTTAGGGTTTTCAATTGGTGACATTCATGTTTGAGACTTGGTTTAATGCATATTTCTATTCATTCGTAAGTTCTGGATTTTGATTTGCCTGAATTGTATTGCACGGTTAGCGTATACTTTGTCGTGAAACTATCCGTTTAACAATTCTGATTATTAACTCTTGTTGAAGCTTTGTCGTGGAAACAAGTAGTAGAATCCAGGCTCAGTATCACCTTTGTCGGGATACTCTAGATTATTACCTTTGTCGGAATGATCGCATGTTTGATTAGAATAGCTATCCTTAGAAGTCAATGATAACAACCACTATTGAATTCCCTGAGCTGAATATTTCTCTCGATTGACATTTGCACTTTTATTACATTCGTTCTTGTGACCATCCACTCAAAACCCCCTTTAGTTCAGTATTTACAGGGAATCGCTTCACAGTCAGTTCTCTTGGGTTCGACCCTTGCTTGCCGCTACACTAGCTAGAGCTTGGAAATATAAATACAAGTTTGGCGCGTACAACGACGCGCGTCAAATTTTGGCGCCGTTGCCGGGGAACTGCTACAGTGAAGAGTTTCTTTTTCTTTTCTTTTTATATTTAGTTTTCAATTATTTCTTTGTTTTTTTTTTGTTCCGGTAAATTGCTCTTTCCAGCATGTCGCACGCAGGTAGTGTTAATGGTGATGGCCGCCAAAACAATGAACAAAATCAGGTCAACAACAACAACCATCATTTACCACCACCAGGAAATCCGGATGTGCAGGTGCCACCATTTTATGAAGAGCCGGAGCGAGTATTTAGAGCGCACCAGAGGGAACTGCGCGAAAGGGAATTTCTGGCTAGGGATGCAGGGGTTCAAGCAGAAGGTTTCAATGAGCCTAACCCACCGCCTCAGCAATATGTGCAGCAGCAACCCTACGGGCATCAGCCCTACAGGCGTGCGCAAAGACCGGAACAAACAATGAGAGAGCTGGCTGCACCAGACTTCAATGAGCAGCCATGGTGCATCAATACTGGTGCAGAAGAGGACGATTTTGAGGTTAAGACTTCTGTGGTGCACCACTTACCCAAGTTTGGCGGATTACCGGGAGAGGTAGCGACGAGGCATTTACAAGAATTCACCGGAATCTGCCAAACATTGAGACCCTACGCAGCTTCGGAGGACAGGTTTAAGCTTCGAGTATTTCCTTTGAGTTTGACTGACTTAGCAAAATCGTGGTTTCTGTCTCTTCCTTCAGGTAGTATTCGCACCTGGGACCAAATGCAGCGGAAGTTTCTAGACAAATACTACCCGCCAGCAAAGGCAACACAAGTGCGCAGAGAACTTTCTAATATCAAACAAGGACCAAGCGAGTCGATGTATGACTACATGGAGAGGTTCAACGCATTGGAACAAAGCTGCTGTAACTTAGGAGTCCCGGAAAGGATGTTGGTGGAATATCTTTTGGATGGATTGAGACCTCTCGAGCGTATGATGTTGGATGCTGCAGCTGGTGGCACGGTGTTGAACTTGACACCGTCTGAGGTACGTAATTTGATTACTGAAACTGCTGAAAGTGCTCGTTTCAGGGAGGAGATCAATCGAAGGGAGGATACGAGCAGAACAAGGAATGTATCACAGGCAGACGCACCCAACAATCACATGGCTGCAGAAATCAAAGAGCTGAAGGACATGATGCAGAAGATGACGGTGGGACAAGCTAATGTGGTGAAGCCTTGTGAATTTTGTGGTGCTACCAACCACAAGACTGATTCGTGCCCATCCTTGTACGAAGACAACCCAGCAGAGGCGAATGCTTTAGGAGGATATCAAAATTTCAATAACAGACCACCTCAGAGGAAGTTTGGATTAGCTGCGAATGGATATAGTTGGAAGAATGAAGGTGGATTTCCTAAGGAGCAAGCCGCGCCTCAACAGCAGAACCAGTTTTATCGGCCACCATTTCATCAGCAACAGGAGGGTTACAACAATGCTGATCAGCATCAACAAAGGAGGAACTATAATCAGCCAGGTCAGACTAACCCGTTAACTGTTAATGATCTTGCAGTGAATTTTCAGCAATACCAAGCAAAGACGGATGGTGCTCTTGCGGAGCTATCAAAGCAAATGTCGCAGTTGATCACGGTCGTCAACGAGTTGAAGAATGACCAGGGCAAATTGCCATCTCAAACGGTCCCCAATCCGAAGGGAAATGTTAGCGCTATGACTTTGAGGCGAGGGAAGGTGCTCAAGGGTTCAGAAGAGGGAGATAGGGAAATGGAAACAGTGAGTCACGCGCCGGATGACAACATTATCCAGACGCGCGAATCGGTAATGTCTTCTCCAGGCGCGCCAATAATGTATGAAGACGATGCGGTCAACGAAACGACCGCGCCCGAGGACAACAATAATCGAGCGCCGGATGAGACCATTAACAGCCGGCGCGCCAACATAAAGTCTACTACTGGCGCGTCAACCACTGACGAAAATCCCAAACTTTGCCGTACTGACCCCCATTTGCCGTTTCCATTGCAGGTTAAGGCCCCTAAGAAACAAGTGATCGATAAAGAAGTATGGGACCTCTTCAAAAGAGTTGAAATCAATATTCCTCTACTCGAGGCGATTAAGCAGATTCCACGTTACGCTAAATTTCTCAAGGATTTGTGCACTAATCGCCGCCGTTCAACTCAACCTGAGCAGGTAATGTTTAACGCTAATGTTTCTGCAGTTATTCAAAGGAAGATACCTCCTAAATGCGGAGACCCAGGTATGTTTACCATTCCTTGTGTTATTGGCAACATTAGAGTCGAAAATTGCATGCTTGATCTCGGTGCGTCTATCAATGTTTTACCCTACTCTTTATATTCGAGATTATGCATTGGACCTTTGAAGCCACCTGGACTAACAATTCAATTGGCAGATAGATCTTGTAAGCGACCTGAAGGTATCATTGAAGATGTTTTAGTGCAGGTTGGTGACTTGATCTTTCCAGCTGACTTCTACGTGCTCAGAATGGACAGTAGTGATCCGGCTGATCATCCACCTATCCTACTTGGTCGCCCTTTCTTGAAAACATCAAAGATGAAGGTTGATTGCGACTCAGGGGTGCTGACCATGGAGGTGGAAGACGAGACAATAAAATTTGATTTATTCAAGGCTATGCAACACCCACCCGAGCACGCGACGGTAAATGCATTGGATGCGTTGGACGATGTAGTACATGAAATACAAGGCACCAGCGGCGAAGACCTATTGAGGATAGCACTGGAGAGCGCCATTTTTACACAGGAGGATTCCTACGCTCTCTACGAGGACATACGTGCCATACTCGCACAGCTCGACATTTCTCGTCCTCTGACGCCCAGGTATGAGGTTAATCAAATTCAGTTATTTAAAACTAATTCTTCGTTGCCTTCTTCTGTGCAGGCACCGGTTGTAGAACTGAAACCTCTCCCTGAACATTTGAAGTACGCATTTTTGGGCGAAAATGACACTCTCCCAGTGATCATTAAGAGCGGACTTGAGGATGAACAAGAACAAAAGCTCATAGAGGTACTTAAAACTAACAAGTTGGCTATAGGTTGGACGCTTGGAGACATACGAGGGATAAGCCCGGTGGTGTGCATGCATCGAATTCTGCTAGAAGATGGAGCTAAGCCTTCGAGAGAGCCGCAGCGCCGCTTGAACCCAGTAATGATGGAGGTAGTGCGCAAAGAGGTACAAAAGCTTTTAGATGCTGATGTTATCTATCCTATTTCAGATAGCCAGTGGGTAAGTCCCGTACACGTGGTGCCGAAAAAGACGGGCATCACAGTTGAGAAGAATGAAGCCGGCGAGATGGTCACTACACGTGTTAAGAATGGATGGCGTATGTGCATAGATTACAGGAAGCTGAATGCAGTGACGCGTAAGGATCACTTTCCTCTTCCATTTAGTGATCAGATGTTGGACAAGCTGGCAGGTAAACCATATTTTTGTTTTCTTGATGGTTTTTCGGGTTATAACCAACTTCCTATCGCACCTGAGGACCAAGATAAAACTACTTTCACATGTCCATTTGGCACTTTTGCATTTAGACGTATGTCTTTTGGTTTGTGCAATGCGCCTGGAACCTTTCAGAGGTTGGTTACTAGCATATTCTCCGACATGATTGGTAGTTTCATTGAGGTTTTTATGGATGATTTTACTGTGCATGGTGACACTTTTGATGCATGCCTAGACAACTTGAGTAGAGTACTTGAAAGGTGTGTGTCTATGAATTTATTGTTGAACTACGAAAAGTGTCATTTCATGGTTACACATGGTGTGGTCTTAGGGCATATAGTCTCCCGAGAGGGGATTCAGGTGGATAAAGCGAAAATAGATTTGATTTCTAGTCTGCCTTACCCTTCCACGGTGCGTGATATTAAATCGTTTCTGGGACATGCTGGTTTTTATCGTCGTTTCATTAGGGATTTTTCCAAGAAAGCTTTGCCCTTATCTAACTTGTTGCAGAAAGATGTGCCATTTGAGTTTACAGATCAGTGCAGGGAGGCATTCGACGAGCTGAAAATTGCGCTAACCAGTGCGCCTATTATTCGAGCACCCGATTGGAGCCAGCCATTCGAAATTATGTGCGATGCCAGTGATTATGCAGTGGGCGCAGTGCTCGGACAGAGAGCAGACAGGAAGCCAGTGGTCATTTACTACGCTTCGCGTACCTTGGACGCGGCTCAGAGAAATTATTCCACCACTGAGAAAGAATTGCTAGCTGTTGTTTTTGCTTTAGAAAAATTCAGACCTTACTTATTGGGTACTAAAGTAATTGTGTTCTCTGATCATGCAGCTATTAGGTACTTGATGACGAAGAAGGAGGCTAAACTGAGGCTGATTCGTTGGATTTTGCTGCTGCAAGAATTTGACCTCGAAATCAAAGACAAGAAGGGAGTTGAGAACGCAGTTGCTGACCACCTGAGTCGATTAGTGAGGGAGGAAGAAGTTGGGCAGATTACTGAGACATTCCCAGATGAGCACCTCTACGCCATCACAGGTAAAATTCCATGGTACGCTCATATAGTGAACTACCTGGTCGGAGGTAAATGCCCACCTTCTTTCTCTAAAGCTCAATGTCTGAAACTTAAGCATGATGCTAGATATTATTTATGGGATGATCCATTTTTGTGGAAAATAGGCGTAGACCAAATACTTAGGAGATGCATCCCTGATGATGAGATTTCTTCTGTGCTTAGTTTCTGTCATGAGCATGCATGTGGTGGTCATTTTGGCCCGAAAAGAACGGCTAGGAAAATACTAGACAGTGGATTTTATTGGCCGCATATTTTTAGAGATTCATATGAGCATTGCAAACGATGTGATAGATGCCAACGCGTAGGGAATATATCCATTAAAAATGAGATGCCTCAGATGCCGATTGTCGTTGATGAAGCTGTAGCAGAAATTTAGCTTTCTCGTAGATTGCATTCAAACAACAAATCAGTGGACCGAAGGGCTTCCGGAAAGAGCTGAATATTCAGGAGAATATTTCTGGAGTGTCTCTCAAGAACAAGGGCAGATTTGTTGAAGTGAAGATATGATCTTGTAGAGATCTTGGAGGATCTTCCTTAGAATTGATGGGATTGGTTCCTAATGCATTTAGGAAATTCCAGCAGCAGCAAACAGCTACAACACAAGTGAACAAGGAGTTGTTGCAGCTCAAACAATCAAGCTGGCAGCAGAGGTGAACTAGCAGCAGATGCAGCAGGGGATGCTGCAGCAGGTGCTGGTTCAAGTGCTGGTTCAACTGTCCAAGTAGCAGTTTTGTGCTGGGTGCGATTTTAAGGTATGGCAGCTTTGTGAAAGCTCTTAGAAGAATTTCTAAAATACTAAAGAGCATATTCCAGCAAGGTTTACTTGTCAGAGAAGGAGATTTGCATTGAAGATATTAATCAAATCTAATCTCCTAGATTTTAGGAGATAATTGATCTTGTGGGACTATGGCCTAAACCTGGAAATTGCTTAAAGTGGTGAGGGTATTTAAGCAGAAGGTTTGAGGGCTGTAGAGGGTTATCGAAGCTGAGTGATACACGAGAGTAGACACAGAATTCAGAGTGAGGATTTTTCTGGGTGTGCTACGAGAGTTGTTCTTCGATCAACACACACGGGCAGAGCGTTGAGCGCAAAGCTGTGGTGCGTATTGCAGAAGAGAATCAGGTCTTGCAGAGACTGATTCGTGCATTGATCTGGAAGCCAATTTAGAGCTGTGGAGCTTGTTGGTTGATCAAAGGCAGCCGCGGGAGAACTGACGGGTGGAAGGCTCGGTCGAGGTTCGTGCAGAAGAACTCACTAGTGGCAGGTGGTCGCTGAGTGAGGGGGAGTTACTCAGAGTGTGCAGCGCTCTTGGAGTGGTTCGATCGGCTCGGCAGAAGGCCTTGGAGCGACCCGGACATTGTGCTTCAGCTGTGTGTTACAGCTGTTGCTGCAGCAACCCTGCTGAGTAGAGTAGTATAGAATAGGCTGAGTTCTTTGAGAGAATTGTAGCTATTCTAGACTGACTTATTGTAGAGGGTGTGCTGGCACAAATCAGAGCTTGTTCTGATTGTGTTGTGTAGTCCACACGGGGTTAAAGTAGCATAGGTTGCGTGCGTTGTAACCTAGTGTACTTGGAACCTTTGGTTGAGTGGATTGAGGACTGGAGAATAGTCCTCCCCAGACGTAGGCAGATTGGCCGAACTGGGTGAACAAACTTGTGCATTGTTTGTTGCTTGCTGAGATTAATTCTAGTGAACAAGAGTGTGCTGCAGCAACTGCTTGTTCACAAATCTGCCGAATTGAGACACTGTGAAATTTCAAACTGGACAGTCTTTGTACAACCAATATGGGCAGCTATCTGTGAGAACATTACCTCACCCATGTTGACTTTCTTGATCTCCCAATGGCATACAAAAGGTCCCCGAAGGCTTTGCGAACTTTTCCCCTGTGGGAGCTGGGAATCCAGTTCCTTATTCCAATGTTGTATAGTAATGCATACTTGGAAGATAGTTCTGAGGCACTCAAATTATGGGCAACCCATGTTCTGCACACTCCTCTAGTGAGCGTGCTGGCCAGGACACAGGGACTTATCATGGCAGGGACCCTAGACTTACTATTTATCCCTAAGTATTAATTTATGACTGCTGGATTAACTACTACCTGTTTAATCTGATTTACTATTGGTAATCATCCATGTGCTTGAACCAAATCTGATTTCCAATTGAACCAGCAGAGTTGACTGCTGTTGACTTTTTGGTCTTGGGTGAATGCTTCAAATATGCGATAAAATCCGATGCGATCTTGAACACACCTACGATACGAAAACACTACAAAAGAGTAATCGATTCACGCAAAATGTAATAAAACAATGGGAATAAATAAGTCAATGGAGCGTATAAATACGCTCCATCAAATATCAGCGCGCAATGAGATGCCGCAGACGCCAATACTAGTGGATGAAGTATTCGACATTTGGGGGATTGACTTCATGGGGCCATTTCCTCCATCTTCCGGATATGAGTATATATTGGTCGCGGAGGATTATGTCTCCAAATGGGTTGAGGCTAAGGCCACCCGGAAGGATGATGGTAAGACGGTCGCTGACTTTTTGAGAACTAACATCTTTTGCAGGTACGGGGTGCCTAAGGCAATCATAAGAGACCAGGGGACGCATTTTTGTAATAGGATAGTGGCGCAGGTTTCAAGCATTATGGAGTGCGCCACAAGACGTCCACCGCTTACCACCCTCAGACGAATGGCCAGGCCGAGGTTTCCAACCGAGAGATCAAGCGCATCCTGGAGAAAACTGTGAGACCGTCGCGCAAAGACTGGAGCCAGCGCCTTGACGATGCGCTATGGGCATACAAAACTGCACATAAGACACCGATTGGGACTTCACCTTTTCGGTTGGTTTATGAAAAAGCGTGCCACCTGCCAGTGGAGTTGTAACACAAGGCATTCTGGGCATTGCGCGTTTACAATCTGAACCTCAACGAGGCTGGTAAGGAGCGCGCATTTGAGCTAAGCGAGTTAGAGGAGCTGCGCCTAGATGCATATGAGGGGCTGCGCGACTACAAGGCGCGCACAAAGGCATTTCATGATAAAAATATCCTCAGACGCACCTTTGAGCCAGGAGACTAGGTACTATTGTTTTCCTCGCGCCTAAAGCTAATGCCTGGGAAGCTGCGCAGCAAATGGACAGGACCAATTGAGTTAGAAAACGAGCACCAGCATCGTTTTCAGGTCAATGGGCAGAGAGTCAAAAAGTATTTAGGAGAACCTTGGGATGACACAGCGCGCGAAGTTCACTTGGCAGAGCCAGAAATAGAAGATGCACAAGTCGCTGCGCCAGAGTCGCCACCAGATGCACATGAGGGAGAACTGGGAACTATTGCTCATATTTCTTCTCCCTCATTAACTAACCTCGTTACTTATCATTTGTCACCTGCTATTAACCACGCTGATCACCCTTCCGATCCTTTGCACAGGACTAAGAAGAACGCAACGCGCACACGTGCGCGGGGTCACTCAGGAGCAAGAGTGGGGGGGGGGGGGTCACTGGCACACTTTTAAGCAAGTAACGAGGTATGGTCGAGCCAACGACGTTAAACAAAGGCACTTGTCGGGAGGTAACCCGACACGTTTTTCTTTTACACGTTTTTTTATATAGTTTTTTCTAGTGTTTTTAGCTAGTTTAGGACTTGTAGTTTTTCTTATTCGCGCAGCAGTGCATAGGTCAGTGCGCAAATTCAGTGCGCAGAACAGATGCGCCAGACAGGGGGTATAAAAGGCAAGGACTTAGAAAAATTTCGGCATTTTCACATTCGACCGTTGCAAGAAAGCTCCTGCCCTCAGCCTCCGCTCACCGTCCGACAATCAACCAGGCCTCCGTTCAGAAAGATTTGAGGAGCTTACCGTCGCACATACACCAGGTAACCCTTCCCTTCAGTTTGAGCCAATTCAGTTAGGGTTTTGTGCGATATAGGAGTTGCCCTAGGTTTGAAATTGCACCTAGTTCGACCACACCAATTGGAGTTCTGGGTGCTGGGTTTTGTAGGCGGAGGATAGGCGACCATTAGGTGACAGTTTAAGGGGGTAATTCGGAGTTTGGATTTTTGGGCGTTTGTCGAGCTTTGACCGTAGTTGACCCGACCATGAGGCCCGCAGAGGATCAGGAGACCCCAGCGTCGTTCGCCAGCAAATATGATGCCTTCATGAGACTGAAGATGTACGGGACCCCGTACATCTGCAGGGACTTCCTGCGCGAAGTCGGGTTGGAGGAGCTGATTGTGGAGAAGCTCGTGCTAGCGGGCTGGGAAGCGCTGTTGGAGGTCAACAGCGCGGCTGGTAAGGAAGATACATGCGAGTTCTTGGCGTCGCTGGAGACTGCCGACTTGGATATCAGATATCGGCACCGAGGGGTTTGGTATATTGCCTTGGCCAAGAAGCTGAAGCGCACGCTGAGGTGCGCCAAGGTGCGTGAGGAGGATGTGGACACGCACACAAATCAGGAGGCATGGCGTGAGATGGCGACCGGCCAAGTTTTTGCCGCGGGCCGCAGCCGAGGACGCGAGCTGCGCGACCCGTGGATGTTCTACCTCTGGCGCATGGTCGCCTATGCAATCATCGTGCGCTTTAATGGTGCGCCCAAGATTAGCCTGCTAGACATGGATATACTGAAGGGGTTCTACTACGGGAAGAAGGTGCTGTTTGTCTCAAACATGGTGGTGCATTGGAGTCGGGTCAGCACAAAAGGGCCGCTGACTTGCGGAGGAATGATCACGCACCTGCTGAGTGCGCTGCATGGAGAGCCGGAAGTGCCCGAGCACACGGTAGTGCCAGCCGTCCCCCTGGATCGTGCCCATATGCTGCAGCTCCGAGCGGTGGCTGCGAGAGAGGACGGGTCCTTAGAATGGTGTTACCAGCTGCAGCCGGACAGAGCGCCGAGGCAAAGAGCAGAGAGCAGCGCGCAGCCAGAGGAGGGCGCTGAGGAAAGGGAGATGGAAGAGGCCCCAGAGCCAGTTGCGCCTCCAGTCAGGCGCATGAGGACTCGTGCGCAGACTGGAGCGCGCAGGAGGGCGAGTGTGCCGCAGGGGGAGCCAGTAACCATAGCCATTGATGATTCTCCCCTGCATGCACAGGGAAAGCGCCCTAGGACAGAGGCAGAGGAGGCGCCTGAGGAAGTGTCAGAAGAGCAGCGCATGATGTTCAACGTCATGCGCGTGCTAGAGTATTTAGCGCCAGAGGGGGCAGACCTGAGCGTAAGTCCACCATCATGGTGGAAATTTGGAGATTCTATCCCCCCTCTTCTCAGTCTGCGTATGCTGCCTACAAGGTCCCCCAGCGAGCCGCGCAAGCCAGTCAGCCCTCCTACCCTATCCCCGGTCCATTCAGTAGTGCCCACCCCAGTAGTAGACCCGGTACAAGCACCAGCAGCACCCCCTGCGCAGCCCTCTGTACAGAGGTCCTCTGAGGGCAATCCCATCATAGGCTCAAGCTTAGATTCGATATGGGACCGTATCTCGTAGAATGATTTCTTGACCCAGCCCGCAGCAGTTTTTGTCGTGCCGCCAGCCTCCAGTTCAGAATACGTGACAGGTTCCACAGATGAGGAGGCGCAAGGATCCGCGGCTGAGTCCAGCTCCGAGGATGTCTAGAACGCAGGGAGGGCGCTCATTACTTTCGGGTGATTTCTTATCTTTTTGAAAACTATTGCTCGATGTTATTTTACTATCTTGTGCTGAATATGTCGTGACCTCCTGACTATGTCTTTGCTGCGATGACTATATGTTTTTCTTTCTTATGTCTTTTTTTTTTCTTGCATGCATGTGTGCGCTCTCCGTTGCGCTTGAGCATGAGTCGTGGGGACACGTCTCTGTTTAAGTGTGGGGGGGAAGCGTTACATTTACATTTCACGTTTTTTTTTTAGCTTTGTAGTGTAGCTTAGTTTAGTTGAAGGGAATAGTAACAGTGGTGTGCTCGTGTGCGGGTTGCGCACACTTTTCGGCTTGTATTACCCTATTCATCTTGCATGCGCTGCTATCAACTGTTTAAGTATATTTTTTTTTGATTTTTCTGCTCCTTTTAGTTGGGATATACAGGGGATGTGGAGTTGACAGAAAAGCTCTAGAGAGGCGGTTAGTCGTTTTTGCTTCGAAGGTAAGGTATATGGTCGAGAGCGCTAGTGGAGGCCGGTGCTTCGCAACCTTCGGAACAATAGAGCGCGCTCAGCCACGTAGATGCCGAAGGCGAATACCAAAAGCGTGGCGAGGTGGGAAAACAGACCACCTTTCCTCTGGAAGTCGAGCGAGGGAAGGCGGGCGTGGGTGTAAACGCGTGCGCCGACCTGCGCAAATAGATCAAGGAGGGAGAGCGGAGCGCTAATCCATAGCTGCTATCCGGAGGCCGAGACTGGAACCGTTCTGGGAACTTAGGAACCGTAGATAAAGTTGTACGAAAAGAAAAACACCAGCAGATGATATGCGCTAAACAAACCAGCATGAGCACAACTCCGTACCAGCATGCGCAAGTTCACAAGAAAATCATCAAGAAGGCTCGAGTTCCCAGGAAGTGCGCGAAAGAATCACGCACCGGAAGAAGCTTGAGCTATTAACCATATACCCGTACTCGAAGTAGAGACTGGCAACCCCGAGCCTATGAGGAGCTATCTCCCAGCCATCCGAAATAATCTCCATCCCAGCTGAGAGGTAACGAATTTCAAAATTGTTATATTAAACTGTTGAAGGCAGATGCGCGCAGGTGATAGAGCAACGCAAGGTAAACGGTCGTGCAGATCGCGCCAGAGTGCGCTAGACTCCAGAGAGGTAATTGTATCTGTGCTTGAGTGCTTATTCGGGATGAACAAGGGCAAGTATGGGGGGTTTGATAGAGCCTATTTATACGCACTATTTAGATCTTAACACTGTGCTTTTTTGCATTATTTTGTGTACAAGATTACTGATTTCCGGTGTTTTTGTATTCCAGGACAACACAAGGGCCTAAGTCGGATACGCGCTAATAGGCGCGTTTAAGGAGCGCAACACGGCCTGCGGAGCTAGCAGCGCAAACAGGATAGAAAGTGGCAGATTCAGACTGCGGTGCGCTAACCAACTGCACGAACCAACGTGCGCAGTGAGCCATGCGCAGGGTAGCGGTATTTCCAAATCTTGAACACCATATCCCTACAAAATCTCCTAGGATTTGGAAGTTGCCAAGACTGTCCTCGGGCCTCATGAGCAGTATATAAAGAGAGGAAGGCTAGGGTTTGGGATATATCAAGGAGAGAGAGCCAGAACTGAAAACACACGAGCTGCTGCGAGGACCTGCGCTAGCCGACTGCGCGAGCCGAGACAACAGCAACCTGCACGCACCTGCTTGTTACTGTTTCCTTGGACACTTTAGCTTTTATTTACTATTTCTATGATGTTTACTACTAGCATGTCTAGCTAAACGCTTGGTATCGGTTGGGCGTGGGTGTAAACGCTTGTATAAATTCTGTGCATACGGTTGACAGCTAGTTGCATGAGTAGGGGAAGCCTTGAACCGCAATCTTACTCTTACTACTTGTTGTTATATGTTAAACTAGTTGATAGCTTGACGGTGACAACTAGGAGTAACGCGCTAGGATAATCAGTTGCTACTGTGACAGGATTCGTAGCTGCTTAGACTATTTTCAAGAATTAATAGCTCATGAACTTTGATCGGAACATGCGCACATGTTAGGAAGCCTTGATCGGACACTAACTTCAGTAAATCGAGCTATAGACGTTTAGAGTCAATGATAAGGAATACATTTATAAAGGATTGTCTACACCGATACTTTTCATAGTCATAGTCCTTAGTCCCTACTGCCTGCGCTCGTCTAGTGCAAATTCTGCTTTCACTACTGTTCATTCGCGCACCTGCACAACCCAATCACTCACAACCCTAATTTTCGTAAGTTGTAAGTTGCTAGCTAGAACGAGTCTGCTTGCTCCTTGTGGGATCGACCCTGACTTAGCCGCTATACTAAGTGGAGAAGGAAGGATTAATTTGACGCGTACAACGACGCGCGATCACCGAGCCTTCTTTTTATAGCGACCTACCGGCCCCATCAAAAACAGAATAGGAAATACTCGTTAGAGATAAGGACACCCACCTTCCAAAACATCATTATGTTGTGGCCGACATCATTATCTCGTAACTGACTTGTTGTGGCAATTAGGCGCTTCTGAGAATATTCTGAGCTGAATCTGGAAAGCTCTCGATGCTCTTCTATTCAATTATGGGCAGCTTGTACTTCACGCGGCTCAGGATGCTACAACTCTTCTGCTACAGTGGAAGTTGTAATAACCCCTTGTGCACTTCAGCTTGATCACTCTGGAGGGTTTTGTCAATTTCAATGCCATTACCATAACACATAGTTTTCTCCAAACAAACTACAAAGCTTCAACTTAATAAAATTTGACCTAAAACAAAATTAACATGGTAAAATGACAGTAAAAGTCTGGGGAAACGAACAAAATTCTAGTATTAATTAGGTGAATAATTGATCAATAATTCGACCGATCATATACCAGTCAACTTTTCATCCAATTCTCGTGCATATTCTTTTGAGTTAATGTCATTACCATCTTTTGTCTGATTACACACTTTTGAAATCATGCTTTGAACTTGATACTAGTAGGCACCGGTCTTAAATAATCTTTTTGAAAACTTACGCATTGTTAGTGATTCCGGTTGACTTTAGTTCTCTTATCATGTATTCTCGTGGATGCTGTTACTCACGCACACCCGCCTTCATTTTTGTATACTTTGTCAGTCTTTAAATTGAAGTCCCTCGAATGAGAGGGTAAATAAAGAAAGTCAAAAGGGTGCGCAAAATAGGCCCCAACAAAAAAAAAATTGTTTCTGAAAAAAAAGGAGAAATAAAATGCAAAGGAATGGAAGAAAAGCTCCCTTTTAAGAATAATAAGACCGAAGGCCTTATTGTTTGTGATTTCATCATGTATTGGAAGTCATATAACATGAGTAAAGGAACGACCCTTGTGCTTGCCGGAAATCACTGCCTTGTTTATGCAATTTTGTAAAATGCCTAGCCAAGCTCCTCTTCTTTCATGGGTTAAAGCTTGGACTTTAAGACTTGAGAATGAGTTTTGCGCCAAGAGCCCGTGGACTATCCCTAGATAGCACAGGTGAATGGCGGGCATGTTGTGTAACCTGGATCCATGTTTCGGATGCATAGCTTGAAAAATTTGTTAAGACATGTGGTTAGTCATTTAATGATTTTAGTACCGACTTTTTTGAGTGCAACATCTTGTTTGAACAATGAAGGTTTGAAAAATCATTTGAAGATAATTTGACTTGCATATTGATTTGGCGCATGAGTTTGAAATTGTTGCAATAATGCTGTGATTTTTGAGCACCCATTTCATACATTCATAAAGGATACCTGCATTAGAAATTTGTAGGTTTTCACTCTACTGAAAACCTTCACGAAACTATAACTTGTCCAATACGGTAGCCTAGGAGTTTAAAGGGTTGATGCATATGCTAAATGCATTCATGATTCCTACAAAAGTGAGTTAGGAGTAAATTATGTTTATAACTTTTCAATGACAGTTAAGTTAGAAATAAGCTACATAATAATATGAGTTGAGGAACTAAAATGAATGGTTGTAAATTTTAATTGTTTATAAATCCTACCATTAGCATTTTTGACATGATCTTAATGTTTGTTCGAGAAGATAATAATATAGTTCGTCATCCAGTTCGGTCAGTGCCTACCTTTTGGGGAGACAACTCTCCAGTTCATAAGATTCTACTATAACCAGTTAAAGTACAATGAAACCAGCTCTCAGTGTATACTAGAACAGCCTTTACTTCTAACCTAGCTAGAATCTTTGCTCAGTCTGATCACACAGACTAGCTATCTGAGCTCAATTTGATCACATAAGTTAGCCTACGCTGTTTACTACACTTCTCGATGTATAAAGGCTGCTACAACAACTAACTCAATCAAACTAATCTGTCGCAGCACAAGTCTTGCGACTCTCCAAGCTCTTCTAGCTACTCAGTCATACCTCTACGAGTTCTCTCAACTCCGGTGACGCTCCCCCTTGATCTGTGACCTCCAGCAGCTTACGGGAACATTGCTCTGCTCTTTGATCATCCATGATCAGCGCAACCGTGATGCTTTTTCAAATGGTATATGTACTTGATCTTCAACGGGACTACTCTCCAGTTGAACTCAATGATCAAGCTTCGATCACACTCATCTAATAGTGATCTCTCTCAGCCTTTCCCAGTGACAAAACTCTTGCTCTCGCTCTTGGCTTATTGCCCTTTATCCGTGCTTATGCGTACTTGTGCGTGTTATGCGTGCTCTCTACTCATAGAGACGCTACCTTTATTTATTGGCAGCCCACTATGGACTATAGAAATCCAGATTTAGGACTCTTCCTAAATTTCTTTTAGCAATCCCAATCTTCTCTAAGATCTTCGCAAGTTGTTTTGAAATTTTGTTACAACCACTTCTTTCCGAAAACCAATTTAGGAATCATATCTTCTCCAAGATCATCTCAAGTTGTTTTGAAATTTGGTTGTGTTAAGGTAATGACATCCTTGACAAAACAAAACAACCGCAAGAAGCTAATACAGCATCCCGTACAAACAATAGCTGGAGCAAGTTTCTGAGGCTGTCAAAAAGAAGATGATATAGCAACTAGTTGCGACAGAAGCTGGACCAAGTATCGAAAGCTGTCACCCGAGCACTGGAAGTTGGTATAGCATACCATGGAGACTCAGAGCTAGAGCAGAGTAGCCGTTCGACATGAAGTAGAACGGAGAGCGTCCGGAGGGTTGTTGAAGGCGTCACAACAAGTTAGGGAGTCTCCTAGTCGATCACAATTGATCAGAAGTCTTCATCAAGCGATCAGAATCTATTTTATTGTATGGCATCCACGACAAAACAGCACAAGATTCTGCTACAACACTCCCTGAAGATTTGGAGCTGGAGCACAATCTGGAGACTGACAAAATAGCAACACAATTTAGCGACAAAGAACCAGAATCTGTTATAGCACTCTGTGGACCATAAAAGCTGAGGCAAACTGGGCAACAAACAGAGGACAGAATCTTCTACAACAAACCGTGTTGATCTAAAGCTAGAGCAGAATGACAGACCAACTTGAAGCCTCACAAAATGATTTCGGCGAGGTGCTGCATGCGTCATGGAAGTTCAGAGTGCGCCACAAACGTCATCAAGTGGTCTACAGTTGTCATCACGCGGTCGGAGGAACTCAAAAAGATAAGGATTCTAAATTCTGATTTAGGAAATAGAACCTTCAATAACTTCAGAAGAATCTAGGAGAAGATTCTTGATATCCAAGGATTGGATTTCTAAAAAGCCTAGAGGCAGATCAATCAGACACAGAGAATCAATCGAAGCAGAGAACACACAACTAGAGAATCGCAGAAGGTAGAGATACAGAGTTGGGTCATGCGCAGAGGAGATCAGTACTCGTTGAGTGCGGTCTAGTGTTGATCCGCAGAATTCAACTGGAGCATGGCTCGTTGAAGGATTACACAGTAGCTTCGGAGAACGGCTGCAAGCAAGTTGTGTTGCAGGTTGTTGGAGAGCTGATCGCTGCTGCCCGATATTGACAGACTGTCATTGATCGAGGGGCAGCAAGGTCTGAGTTTTGCATGTCTCAGGGAGTGTGCAACTTTTCGGCAAAGTGTGCTAGGATAGTTATCGTCTGAACTTACAACAACTCTGGTACAAAGTGTGCTTCCGTCTACTACACATTGCAATAGAATAGGCTAAGTCTGTGAGTCAGGTCTGTAGCTATTTGTTACTAGAAGTGTGTTGGTAGCACGAAGCGAATCTGTGTGATCAGATTGCGAATAGATATTTCAGATAGGTGAGAAGTAGAGGTTAGAGTCCTTTGTACTTTAAACCATGATAGTAAAATCTTGAGGATCGGAGTGTGATCCTCCCCAGATGTAGGCAAGTTGCCGAACTAGGTGAACAAATTATTTGTCTTTCTTATTCGGCTAGAAGAACAAATTCCGCAGAAAGATTTAGCGACTGCTACAGCAGAAGCTGTAACTCCAGAAGTTGTAACTCGTAATCAGCAGCGCAATCAAATTTTAGTATCGATTGAAGAAGATAAGGTTCCAAATTGGTTTTAGGAAATCAATTCTCAACAACTTGTAAGAATCTAGGAGAAGATCCAATGTGCAAAGTTGGTTGGAAAGATCTGCGAATCCTAAGGGAATTTGGATTCCTATGTTTGTTTAGTGTTGTGGCTATATATGGGGTGGAGCACACACACACAACCACAGACAGATACGCATAAGCAAAGAGCGGGAGCTAAAGGCTAGAGGGCAAAGTTGTGGGTGCATGAGCTCATAGAAGATCACAACTAGAGGAGTCTTATCTAAGCTTTATCTAAGAAATTCAACTGGAGCGTAGTCTCGTTGAAAGATCAAGTACTTGCTTTGGAGGATAGCCACGGAGAGGAGGTGTCACGGAATGTCGGTGATCAAAGCAGAGTTCCCAATATTGACACGAAGTCATTGATCAAGGGGGAGCATCATCAGAGACAGGATAACTGGTGGAAGTCTAATTGCTCAGCAGGGAGTGCTTGGAGAGTCGTGGATAGAAGTTACAGCAACTTGGCAGAGTAAGTTGCTATATCATCTTCCTGCTATACATTGTTTTAGAATAGGATGAGTCTGTGAACTGTAGCTATTTATTACTGGAGTGTGTAGATAGTGTGAGCAAGTCTATGGGATCAGACTGTGTTGCTAATCGGTGTGATTAGATTGAGCACTGATTTCGACTAGGTTAGAAGTAGAGGTTAAACTAGCATTGGTTGAGTTTTGGAATCCTTTATACTTGAACTGAGATAGTGAAATCTTGAGGACCGAGAGAAGTCCTCCCCAGACGTAGGTAGCTGCCGAACTAAGTAATCGAAGCTTGTGCGTTCATCAAGTTTGGCCGAAGCAAAGAAATTCCACAAAATGACCTAGAAGTTGCTATAGCAACCTGTTGTAACCTGTCACCAGCAGCGCGCATAATTTCAGGTTGCAATAACTTCATTCATAAAAACAATTTAGGAATCATATCTTCTCCAAGATTTTCTTAGGATGATTGGCAATTCTGTTGCAGCGTCTATTTACGAAAACCATTTAGGAAACTTGCTCCGATTAGAAACCTTTAACCATCCGCCGGTTGTCTTCAAGTTGACTTCCTCAAGGTTGCTCCATATTTGCTTCACTGTTTGCTGAGAAACTGCATGGGATTGTTCAAGGATGCCATAATCCACAATCTTCCCTTGGCATTTTTGACAAAATCCAAGGATACTGATGAACGTCTTCAGATTGCTCCGCTGACTGTCTTCAGGTTGCATTAGCGTCTTGCTTCACTGTTTGCTGTAGCACCTCCTGGATCAAGTTGCACAGGTTTTGTCAAGGATGCCACAATCCTTAACAATCTCCCCCTTGACATTTTTGACAAAACCCAAGGACTCTTCTGATCTCAATCTATCTCAAGCTAGAGCCCAAGGACTCTTCTGACTCTTCTGATCTCAAGCGATCCCAAGCTTGTCTTTAGGCTCCTTTTCTGGCAGCTTCCTCAGCTTCTTTATGATTCATCTCTAGATGTGTCTTCAGCATCCCGCTTGTAGCAATAGCTTTCCAAATTTGTCAGCAACTCGCACTATGTTGGATGTTCTCTGGTTTCTTAGTGACACAACAGTAAAAACAACCTTTACTCCCCCTTTTTGTCAACAAATGACAAGGGTTCTCAAACTAAACTCAGTGAGTAGACCAACGCCTCTTTTTCATCCACAGGAGGTGTGATCTGTCGTCCACACCTCATAGAGGGCTAACAATATGGGCTCTTCGGGTAGCATTCCTCTTGGCTCTAACATTTAATTGAGCAAACTCAGCCTTCAGGTGTCTGAAACTCCTTGTACATGATGCTGCCTGAATTGCTTACAAACGTGTTTCAGCAGTTGCTACAGCGTGTTTCATAATTGCTGACAAATGTGCTTCCCTTTGAATAACTTATGATCCACTAAGAAAGCCTGGGGTTCTTCAGATAACCCTTCAACCAGCGCCTTGAGGTCAGGGTGCTGTGTGGTGAGTTTTTAGACATCATCTCTAGACTCTTCCTCAAACTCCTCGCTAACTTCAACTGTTGCTTCATCTTCCATTGAGGCAACATCAAGGGCATTATCCAGATGCTCTGACTAGTCTGCACTAGCAGTTTCTATATCAATTGGCTCCTCTTTTGTCTGGTCAGCTACAGCCACATCTTCGCTAGCTTCATCATCTTCAGTCTTAGTCATCAGAAAAGTTGATGCAGTGGTTGCTATACCATTTTCTAGTAGATAGCATTTGTTGGCGCATCTTGCACCATTCATTATGCATCTGCCTGCTTTGTCAAATACTTGGCATAATTCTCGAGTGAAATTGACAATGTGTGTACCATCATAGAGTTGAATTATGTTGATAAAGGTTTGCCTTTAATCCATTCACTAGCATAACATTCATCAGCTTAGGCAGACCTTGAACGCATAGGGTTCCTTTTCCCAATATCTTTCCTTTAGCCCGTTTCCAGGTTACACTTAGTTCTTTGCATGGTTAGATGTTAACCAGACAATTTCGATCCCCGGTCATGTTTTTTGAGCATCCACTGTTGAAGTATGATCGCGCGTCGTTGTACGCGTCAAATTAATCCTTCCTTCTCCACTTAGTATAGCGGCTAAGTCAGGGTCGATCCCACAAGGAGCAAGCAGACTCGTTCTAGCTAGTAACTGATAGAGCCTATTTATACACACTATTTAGATCCTAACCCTATGCTTGTTTGCTTTATTTTGTGTACAAGATTACTGGTTTCCAGTGTTTTTGTATTTCAGGGCGAAACGAGGGCCTAAGTCGGATACGCGCTAACAGGCAGCGTTTAAGACGCGCATTACATATCCTGCGGAACTAGCAGCGCAAACAGATAGTGGCAGAGTCGACCACGGTGCGCAGACCGATTGCGCTAACCAAGATGTCGTGCGCCATGCGCAGAATAGTGGTGTTTCCAAATCTTGACACCACCAGATTTGGAAGTTGCCAAGGTTGGGCCTCATGAGCAGTATATAAAGAGAGGAAGGCTAGGGTTTGTTTATCATCAGAGAGAGCATCACTAGCACCATGAGAGGACCACAGCACACGAGAGAGCGGAAGAACAGAAAAACACACGAGCCTACTGCGAGGACCTGCGCTAGCCGACTGCTCCAGCCGAGACTCTGCAACCGCACGCACCTGCTTGTTGCTGTTTTCTTGGATACTTCAGATATTATTTACTGTTTCTATGATGTTTACTACTAGCATGTCTAGTGATCCGCGCGTCGTTGTGCGCGTCAAATTAATTCCTTCCTCTTCCACTTAGTACAACGGTTAAGTCGGGGTCGAATCCACAAGGAAGCAGTAGATTAGCTTTAACTAGTATCCTGCACTTACGAAAACTGGGGGTGTGAGTGACTGGGGTTGCGCAATGTGCGAGTAAACAGTAGTAAACGCAGGAATTACACTAGACGTGCGCAGGTAGTAGAGATTAAGTACTGTGACTATGAGAAGCATCAGCGCAGAAAATCCTCTATGAGTGTATTCCTTATCATCGACTCTAAACGTCTACAGTTTGGTTTGCTAATGTTAGTGTCCGATCAAGGCTTCCTAACATGTGCGCATGTTCCGATCAAAGTTCATGAGCTATTAATTCTTAAGACTAGTCTATACAGCTGCGAATCCTGTCACAGTAGCAACTGATTACCCTAGCGCGTTACTCCTAGTTGGCACCGTCAGGCTATTCAACTAGTTTAACATACAACAACAAGCAACAAGACTAAGATTGTGGTTCAAGGCTTCCCCTACTCATGTAACTAGCTGCCAACAATGTGCACAGAATTAATATAAGCAAACAAGCTATGCATTAAGCGCAAGTCTCAAAGGAAATACTCATAGATTCATGCCCAACCGATACTAAGCGTTTAGCTAGACATGCTAGTAGTAAACATCATAGAAATATTAAATAATATCTAAAGTGTCCAAGAAAACAATAGCAAACAGTGCGTGCAGGTTGCAGTCTTGGCTGGCGCAGTCGGCTAGCGCAGGTCCTCTCAGCAAGCTCGTGTGTTTTTCAGTTCTGCCGTTCTCTCCTCCTTTGTTGTATATCTCGTGTGTGTCTCTCTGATGCCCTAGCCTTCTTCTCTTTATATACTGCTCAGAGACTTATCTTTGGCAACTTCCAAATCTGGTGGTGTCAAGATTTGGAAATACTACCATCTGCGCATGGCGCACGGAGCACTTGGTTAGCTCACTCGGTTAGCGCACCGGTTGACTCTGCCAATTCTTCTGTTTGCGCCGCTAGCTCCGCAGGCTGTGTGATGCGCGTCCTAAACGCTGCCTGTTAGCGCGTATCCGGCTTAGGCCCTCGTTTTGCCCTGAAATACAAAAACACTGGAAACTAGTAATCTTGTACATAAAATAATGCAAACAAGCATAGGGTTAGGATCTAAATAATGTGTATAAATAGGCTCTATCAAACCCCCCACACTTGCCGCTTGTTCGTCCCGAACAAGCACTCAAGCACGGATACCATTACCTCTCTGGAGTATAGCGCACAGTCTTGCACTCTGGCGCGATCTGTACTACTGATCACCTTGTGCTGCTCTACCACCTGCGCGCATCTGCCTTCAGCAGTTCTAATATAATGATTTCGCAATTCATTACCTCTCAGCTAGGATGAAGATCATTTCGGATGGCTGGGAGAGAGCTCTTCATAGGCTCCAGGTTGTCAGCTCTCACTTCAAGGATGGGTATATGGTTGATAACGCAAGCTTCTTCCTGTGTGTGATTCTTCCGCGCACTTCCCGGGAACCTGAGCCTTTTACTGAGTAGTGCGCATGCTAGCTTCTTTAGCGCATATCATCTGCTGGTATTTTTTCTTTTGTACAGCTTTCTCTGCAATTTCTTACGTTCCCAGAATGGTTCCAGTCTCGGCCTTCGGATAGCAGCTATGGAACATCGCTCCGCTCTCCCTCCTTGGTCTGTCTGCGCAGGTCAGCGCACGCGTTTACACCCGCGCCCGCCTTCCTTAGCTCGACTACCAGAGGGAAGGTGGTCTGTTTTCCCACCTCGCCACGCTTTGGGTAATCGCCTTCGGCATCTGCGTGACTGAGCGCGCTCTCTTGTTCCGAAGGTCGCGAAGCACAGGCCTCCACTAGCGCTTTCGACCATATACCTCACCTCCGAAGCTCGAACGACTAACCGCCTCTCTAGAGCATTTCTGTCAACTTCACATCCCCTGTATCTCCCAACTAACAGGAGCAGAAAAACGAAATAAATATACTAAAACAGTTGATAGCAGCGCACGCAATAATGGATAGCGCAAAACAAGCTGACAGTGTGCGCAGCCCGCACACAAGCGCACTACTGCTACTGTTTTCTTCAACTAATCTAAGCTACACTATAAAGCTCAAAAATACGTGAAATCTAAAGGTAGAGGTAGCGCTCCCCCCCACACTTAAACAGAGATGTGTCCCCACGACTCAAGCTCAAGCGCATGGAGAACGCACACACATGCATGCAATCAAAATAAAGAACATAAAAACTAAAAAAAAATAGTCAAAGCAGCGCAATATAGCAAAGGGTCACAATCCATTTAGCACAAAAGTTTAGCACAAATATAGCAACATAATATCGAATAATGTCAGCATATAAAAGAAAAATAGACACCACCCGAAAGAAATAATGCGCCCTCCCTACAGCTCTATATGTCCTCTGAGCTGGACGCAGCCGCTGAACCATGCGCCTCCTCCTCTGAAGAATCCGTCACATAATCGGTGCTGGAGGAAGGCGGTACAACAGAAAGGGCGGCAGGCTGCGCCACGAAGTCGTCCTCTGAGATGGGGGGCGGAGGTGCGAGGGCGGGAGTTTCTTCTGCAACGGTCGAGTGAAAAAGTGCTTAAATTTTCTAAGTACTGCCCTTATATACCCCCTGACTGGCGCAGCTGTCTTGCGCACTGCTTCTCGACTAAAAAAACTACAAGTCCTAAACTAGCTAAAAGACACTAGAAACACTAAAAGAAAAAACATGTAAAAATAAAACCAGTCGGGTTACCTCCCGACAAGTGCCTTTGTTTAACGTCGTTGGCTCGACTGTACCTCGTTACTTAAGTGAAAGTATACCAGCGGCCTCCCCCACACTTGCTCCTGAGTGACCCTGCGCTTGTGCATGTGTTGTGTTCTTCTTGGTCCTGCGCAAAGGGTTGGACGGGTGGTCAGCATGGTTAATAGTATGTGATAAATTATCAGTAACGAGGGTAGGTAAAGAGGGAGAAGAAATATGAGCAATAGTCCCCTGTTCTCCCTCTGGCGCGTCTGGTGATGACTCTGGCGCAGCAACCTGTGCATCTGCTATCTCAGGTTCTGCCAATTTAATTTCGCGCGCTGTGCCATCCCAAGGTTCTCCTAGATACCGTTTGACTCTCTGCCCATTGACCTAAAAACGATGCCGATGCTCGTTTTCTAACTCGATTGTTCCGTAAGGGAAAACCTTGGTGACTGTGTACGGTCCTGTCCATTTGCTGAGCAGCTTTCCAGGCATGAGCTTCAGGCGTGATGAGAACAATAATACCTGGTCTCCTGGCTCAATAGTGCGTCTGAGGATATGCTTATCATGAAATGCCTTTGTGCGCGCCTTGTAATCGCGCAGTCCCTCATAGGCATCCAGGCGCAGCTCTTCTAATTTGCTTAGCTCAAATGCGCGCTCCTTTCCGGCCTCGTCTAGGTTCAGGTTGCAAATGCATAATGCCCAATATGCTTTGTGCTCTAACTCCACTGGCAGGTGGCATGCTTTTCCGTAAACCAGCCGGAACGGTGAAGTGCCAATTGGCGTCTTATGCGTAGTGCGGTATGCCCACAGCGCATCGTCAAGGCGCTGGCTCCAATCTTTGCGCGATGGTCTCACAGTCTTCTCCAGGATGCGCTTGATCTCTCTGTTGGAAACCTCGGCCTATCCATTCGTCTGAGGATGATAGGCAGTGGACGTCTTGTGGCGCACTCCATAATGCTTGAAAACTTGTGCCACAATCCTGTTGCAAAAGTGCGTCCCCTGGTCGCTAATTATTGCCTTAGGCACTCCGTACCTGCAAAATATGTTAGTTCTCAAAAAATCAGCGACTGTCTTACCATCATCCCTTCTTGTGGCCTTAGCCTCGACCCATTTGGAGACATAGTCCACCGCGACCAATATATATTCGTAGCCGGAAGATGGGGGAAACAGCCCCATGAAGTCAATTCCCCATATATCAAACACTTCATCCACTAGAATCGGCGTCTGCGGCATTTCGTTGCGCGTTGATATGCTCCCTGTGCGCTGGCACCTGTCACAGTTCTTGCAGTAGTCATATGCGTCTTTAAACAGGTGCGGCCAATAAAATCCGCAGTCCAGGATCTTTCTGCTGGTGCGCTTTGGACCGAAGTGTCCTCCACATGCGTGCGCATGACAAAACATCAAAACAGAGTTAATTTCATGGTCAGGCACGCAGCGCCTTAAAATCTGATCAAGCCCTATTCTGAGCATATATGGATCATCCCAAAGGTAATGCTTGGACTCATGTTTCAATCTCATGCACTGGGTTTTATTGAAATGAGGAGGAAACGTACCTGTGACCAGGTAATTTGCAATGTGCGCATACCATGGTACCTTACCTGTCAGCGCCATCAGATGCTCGTCAGGGAATGTCTCCGTGATCTGCCCTGGCTCCTCCTCTTTCACGATCCTGCTCAGGTGGTCAGCAACTGAATTCTCCGTGCCCTTCTTATCCTTAATTTCCAAGTCAAATTCCTGAACTAGGAGCACCCAGCGCATCAGGCGCGGCTTAGTTTCCTTCTTGGACATTAGGTAGCGGATTGCTGCGTGGCCTGTGTATATAGTGACCCTAGCGCCTAGAACATATGCGCGGAACTTCTCCAGCGCAAACACAATTGCCAGAAGCCCTGATCGCGCGTCGTTGTCCGCGTCAAATTAATCCTTCCTCTTCCACTAGTACAGCGGTTAAGTAAGGGTCGATCTCCACAGGGAGCAAGCAGTTCAGTTTTAACCAGTGACCTACACTTACGAAAATGGGGGTGTGAGTGATTGGGGTTGCGCTATGCGCGAGTAAACAGTCGTAAACGCAGGAATTTGCACTAGACGTGCGCAGGCAATAGAGATTAAGTACTATGACTATGAGAAGTATCGGCGCAGACAATCCTCTATGAGTGTATTCCTTATCATCGACTCTAAATGTCTATAGCTTGATTTGCTAGTGTTAGTGTCCGATCAAGGCTTCCTAACATGTGCGCATGCTCCGATCAAAGTTCATGAGCTATTAATTCTCGAACTAGACTAAACAACTACGAATCCGATCAAGGTAGTAATTGCTTATCCTAGCTCGTTAGTCCTAGTTGGCACCGTCAGGCTATTCAACTAGTTTAACATACAACAACAAGCAACAAGAGTAAGATTGCGGTTCAAGGCTTCCCCTACTCATGCAACAAGCTGCTAACAATGTGCACATAATTAATATAAGCAAGCAAGCTATGCATTAAGCGCAAGTCTCAAAGGAAATACTCATAGATTCATGCCCAACCGATACTAAGCGTTTAGCTAGACATGCTAGTAGTAAACATCATAGAAACAGTAAATAATATCTAAAGTATCCAAGAAAACAATAGCAAACAGTGCGTGCAGGTTGCTGTCTTGGTTGGCGCAGTCGGCTAGCGCAGATCCTCTCAGCAAGCTCGTGTGTTTTCCAGTTGTGCTGCGCACTGCCTCCTTGGTGTACGAATTGTGAATATGTGATGATGCTCTCTTAACCCTAGCCTCCTTCCCTTCTTTATATACTGCTCAGAGGCTCATCCTTGGCAACTTCCAAATCTGGTTGTCTCAGGATTTGGAAACACCATCATCTACGCATGGAGCACGGCATCTACTCAGCGCAATCGGTTAGCGCACCATGGTCGACTCTGCCAATTTCTTCTGTTTGCGCCGCTAGCTCCGCAGGCTGTGTGATGCGCATCCTAAACGCTGCCTGTTAGCGCGTATCCGACTTAGGCCCTCGTTTTGCCCTGAAATACAAAAACACTGGAAACCAGTAATCTTGTACACAAAATATTGCAAACAAGCATAGGGTTATGATCTAAATAATGCGTATAAATAGGCTCTATCAAACCCCCCCACACTTGCCCCTTGTTCGTCCTCGAACAAGCACTCAAGCACGGATACCATTACCTCTCTGGAGTCTAGCGCACAGTCTTGCACTCTGGCGCGATCTGCACTACTGAACACCTTGTGCTGCTCTACCACCTGCGCACATCTGCTCTCAACAGTTTTAAGTATAGTGATTTCGAAATTCATTACCTCTCAGCTGGGATGAAGATCATTTCGGATGGTTGGGAGATAGCTCTTCATAGGCTCCAGGTTGTCAGCTCTCGCTCCGAGGATGGGTATATGGTTAACAGCGCAAGGTTCTTCCCGTGCGTGATTCTTCCGCGCACTTCCTGGGAACTCAAGCCTTTTGATGATTTTCTGTGGACTTTGCGCACGCTGGTACTGAGTAGTGCGCATGCTGATTCTTTTGTAGCGCATATCATCTGCTGGTGTTTTTCTTTTGTACAGCTTTGTCTACGATTTCTCACATTCCCAGAACGGTTCCAGTCTCGGCCTTCGGATAACAGCTATGGAACACCGCCCCGCTCCCACTCCTTGGTCTATCTGCGCAGGTCGGCGCACGCGTTTACACCCGCGCCCGCCTTCCTCAGCTCAACTTCCAGAGGAAAGGTGGTCTGTTTTCCCACCTCGCCACGCTTTTGGGTATTTGCCTTTGGCATCTGCGTGACTGAGCGCACTCTCTTGTTCGGAAGGTTGCGAAGCACAGGCCTCCACTCGCGCTCTTGACCATATACCTCTCCTCCGAAGCTCGAACGACTAACCGCCTCTCTAGAGCGTTTCTGTCAACTCCACATCCCCTGTATATCCCAACTAACAGGAGCAGAAAAACGAAAAAAATATACCAAAACAGGTTGATAGCAGCGCACGCAGAATGGGTAGCGCAAACAAGCTGAACAGTGCGCGCAACTCGCACTCAAGCGCACTACTGCTACTGTTTCCTTCAATTAAACTAAGCTACACTAAAAATGCTAAAAAAAACGTGAAATGTAAATGTAACGCTCCCCCCCTCCCACACTTGAACAGAGACGTGTCCCCACGACTCAAGCCCAAGCGCACGGAGGACGCGCACATGCATGCAAGCAAAAATAAAGAACATAAAAATGAAGAACATATAGTCAAAGCAGCACAAATATAGCATAGGGGCACAAAATATGTAGCACAAGAGTTCAGCACACAAATATAGCAACAGAATATTAAATAAAGTTCAGCATATAAAAGAAAAATAGACACCACCCGAAATGAAGAATGCGCGCCCCCCTATAGCTCTATATGTCCTCTGAGCTGGACGCAGCCGCTGAACTATGCGCCTCCTCCTTTGAAGAATCCGTCACATAGGTGCAGGAGGAAGGCGGTACAACTGAAAGGGCGACAGGCTGCGCCTCATAGTCGTCCTCTGAGATGGGGTCCCATAGCGAGTCTGAGCTGGTGCTAATAATGGGTTCGGCTACAGGGGACCTCGGAATGGACGGCTGGGCGGGGGATGGTGCAGGTGCTGGTACTTGTGCTGGTTCGGGGGTGGGTTCTGTTTCTGGGGCTGCTGGTGCTGGGGCAGACTCTGCTGGATGCACTGGGGGCTGAGTAAGAGGACTGGCTGGCTTGTGCGGCTCACTGGGGGAACCTGGAGGTGGCTGGTGCAGGCTGAGGAGAGGGGGAATCGCGTCTCCAAATCTCCACCCGGATGGTGGGCTCATGCTTAAGTCCGCCCCCTCTGGCGCTAGATACTCGAGCACACGCATGACGTTGAACATCATGCGCTGCTCTGCTGATGCTTCCTCAAGCGTCTCCTCAGCCTCGATCCTCGGGCGCTTTCCGCGTGCACGCGGGGGAGAATCCTCGATGGAAATGGTAATTGGCTCCCCCTGTGGTGCACGGGCCCTCCGGTGCGCTCCATTCTGCGCGCGGGTCCTCGCGCGCCTGACTGGAGGCACAACTGGCTCTTGGGCCTCGTCCTCCTCCATCTCCTGCGCAGCCTCTGCTGCTTGCGCACTGACGTGTAATAATTTTGTACTCCAAATTCAGTGAATATGAAGTTCCAAGGCAGGTCAAAAACAATTTATAAACCGAAGTATTCCGGGTCGTCCAAGGAGTAAACTAAGCTTATGCACTACGCAAAATCTAGTTTTGTTTAGCTAACTCGATCTGTGAATTGATATTGTGTTGGTAATTGAATTAAGACAAGCAAGCTAAGGTTAAATGGCCAAATTTCAAGAAGATTCCAAGGTTGATTTCACTTGTCTAGTGTTTTCTAATAAAGTGACGAAGATGAATGGATGATGGAAGACTATAGAGGTTATGAATAGATCAATATTCTAAACTAGCTTTCGCTCAATTTTGATTATCAACCTATTATGGAAATCGAATCTCAATCTCTCAATATTTTGATTCGCTCTAACTTCCTCCACTAATCACAAGCCGTCGCTATGATAATCAGTAAAAGAGTTAGGATGAAGCTAAGCTAAGCTCTAACTTATCTCTTTATGCTACTTTCGTATGTCAATAAAATCAAAGTCGGTTTTACTCTCGTCTTTCCTAAGTGTGTATCTCTCAATAACGCACTCGAGTTAAAACGAATTTCATGCTGGCATTCTTTCAAACATCTAGCATGCATAACTTGACACACTTGAGGGAAAACCGTAATCTATCAATCATCCACCTAAACTTTCGTTTAGAACATCATCACAATATGTCAAACACACTAGACAAGATTCATCAAACCTTGGAATTAGGGAGATTACTCACGAGACATGGAAAATGATATCATTGCTTTGATATATAAAGAACGAGTTACAAATCCAATTCTCTAATGAAAACAACGGATTACAACCATGCACTTGAGTAATCAAGGATCGAAAAACCTCTTTTTTTCCTCCCTTTCTTCTCTGGTTCGTGCCCTATCTCGCCTCCCAGCTCCTCTTGTTCGTGTCCTCTCCAATCCCCCTTCTTTTCTTCCCTCGGTTCCCTTCAAATTCTATGAAAATATGCTGATCTGTCCGTACCGGTCGTACCGATACGGTCGATACGACCGATACGACCATATGCACTCGATACGGTCGATACGACGCCAGCTGAAATCGAACAATCAACACGGTCGTATCTACCGTGTCGAACGTACCAATACGGGCGGTACGGTAGATACGGGCACTTTGACAATTTCTCGTCTCTTTTGCATGCAGTTGCCTCTACTTTACTCCCTATGGCGCCCTGAGCAGATTGGCCCTGAAATAAGAAAGAGAGAGTGTATAATGGTCATAATATTCCAAAAATGAACGAAAGCAACCAATAAACACAAGCGAGAATCGGTCTAGAATCCGACCGATCAAACATTCCACACTTAAAATTTGATCGTCTCGAGCAAACAATCAGAACATGTTATAATATATTCAAGACGCTCTATCCCAACTTAAGCTTTGAATAATAGAGTGATGACCACCAAAGCACGGGTTTCACAAACTCTAGCCCCACACCTCACACTAACACTTCAAACAAATTGCAATCAAAGAGTTTTCGAGCCGCTTAAGAACACATGAGGGCACACACTCAAGAAAATCAGTACCAGCGCCAACCAAAACCAATCTCGCAATCTATTCATTTTCAAGGCAAAGCATTCGAAACAAGGGTTTATACACAACATGCAGAACTGATATCCAAGCCTTAGACTTTGCATCATAATTCATAAGGAAAGAGGAGTTCGGCAAAAATTATTTTTCAAAAACAATCATAAACCCATTGATGCTTACGTGCTAACACAAGGGTCATTCTCTAGTAAAGCAAGCTAGCACACAAGCAAATTGTAGACTTGTACAAGAATGATATGGTGGATGGGCTTAAAGTCAAGCTCTTACTATTTCTTTTCTCTCTTTTTTTTTTTCAAGCTTTCGAGGAGGAACTTTTCTTCCTAACCCCGGCCCCTTTTTTTTTTTTTTTCCATTGGGTGCAAATACTTTCGAGGGGGAACTTTTCTTCCTAACCCTCGGCATTGCAGCCAGAACCACACAATAAGAACTTGACAATGAGCCCAAATAGAGGTTGAGGATGCGCAAGAAACAATTACAAGCGAGGAGCTAGGCAAGCAAACAAGAGTCATCTAAAAGCAATCGCAAGGTTTATGCATTATGTAATGGTTTTTTGTTTTTAAAGAGTGCACGCTACACCAAGGTCCAAAGCAAGCAATGAAAAATTCCTAGAATGCGAGATAGGCAATGGATAGCAATAATAATGACTCACAAGAAGGCGCGATCATGAGAACTTACTCGGCCCTAGGCTCTAAATTAGCAAAATGAAAGAGGCTAGATGCGGTATGTGAAACTCAAGCATGTTGATCCCAAGCTTAAAAGAGGTCAAACACTCTTATAACAATATGCCTAGTATGGAATCAATGAATATTTTGGCACCAAGCACTCAATGCATATTCAAGCAAGTTAATCTGTGAAACACTCAATTAATATGCACTAGCCACTCCACACTTAAAACAAAGCTTAGTCCCTAAGCTAAAAAATAAAAATGAGAAGAGTGCATAGGAACTCCCCTAGTGAGCGTGGCCATTTCGTGCGGGAGTCAACAAATTTCCGCCACTTTGATGACCTGAAAAATGAGAAGATAGGTGGACAAATAGAGCACAATCAAGTTCATCAAATGCATCGCCAAAATAAGATATGAAACATATATATCCATGACAATGAAACAGCCTTACGATGAGATTTAAACATTCAGAATTCCATAAGGACACAAAATAGCAACAAGCAAATGTTCAAGTGCAACCATCATAGCCAACAAGAGAGAACTACGAAGAGAAGTCAAGTCAATCTAGCAAGGACATCAACTAATATATCAGAAAAAATAGCATCCTAAAGGTAGTCACTCGGCGCCGCGCTGAGAAGGTCCAGCATCATCATCATTCGGGCCAGTCCATGGCATGGGATCCTGCGGCTCAAAAGTCTCGTGTCCAGGAGCGGTAGGAGGTGCTGGAAAGTCATGAATTCCTCCGGCTTGAAGCAAAGCAGTGATAGCCCTGGTCGTCCACTCCTGAGAGCGCATAAGATAGTCTAGCTGGGGGCTGTAGTCCGGAGCTTGATGTGTGGGCTGAGCATCCTCTTGCGCCGCTGATGGTGGAGGCGCAGTCTCATGTCGGCGCTTCGAAGCACGACCAGCCGCTGTAGAAGGACCATCTATCCTATGATACCATGTACCATTAGGTAGCACCATCCGCATTTGCCTAAGAGCGGCAAGGTCCAAAATGGGGAACATGACCGGGGCAGCCGGTGGAAGCTCATAGCGAAAAGCTTCGGCGAGCGCAGTAATGAAGCCGCCACCACCAAGAACATATCTCTGATCATTGGTTTGGAACTCTTCAAAGCGAAAGGTCAAATATGATATAACATCGAACTCCACGCCTTTATCAAGCGCGATGAGGAGGTCCAAATCCTGCTGAGACACCTTCGTCCCCCCTTCAACACGCGGATTGAGTGATGTCGCAATGATGCGATGCATATATTTCCATTCCGCGTCTCTAATGCACGAGGAGGGTGGGCTAGGAGAGAACACCGCATCTTGCCCGGGTAACTTCTGCCAAAATTCTGTCCGCTCAATATCATTCACCACAGGAATAGTGCCCTCCATAGGAAATTCCAGAATGTCATGGAGCTCCTCTCTGGATAGGTGGCGCTCTTCATTCCCCAATTGGAATTTCCAGGCGGTCACCCTCTGCCCTTCGATCACAGCTTCAAAGGAAGCAATAAACTCATGGACCATGTTTTTATGAGTCGGCCATGTAGCCCCTACAAGCACCCCAAGGCCAAACCGCTGCAGCCGGCTATTAACTGAGTCGAAGATAGCAAACCTGCGCATTGTCGTCACATCGGGCATGGGTGTGGGCACAATTTCTTTCTTCCCGTCGAGGATGCGCTTAAGCCGCTCCGCGGACCTTGGATTGATGAACTTGTAAGTCTTTGGAAATGGAGGGGGCAGACCTGGGCGGCGAACAACATTCTTCTTCCTGCTGCCTGTGGGCTGTTTTGTGGGCGGCATTGTGGTTGAGGAGCTGAGGTTGAGTGTCTGCCCTGTGGAGAGTAAAAGGAGCTGTTGCGGCGCTAGGGTTGGAACACGGCTGGGCGAGTGCGGCTGGGCGAGGAGCAGTGAGGTTGTGGTCGGACTGGTGCAAAGCTGGGCGACTGGTGCGGTCGCTGGGGTTGTGGAGGCAGGTGCGGACTGGCGAGCGCGGCTGGGAAGAGAAGATGTGGGAATTTGGGGAAAATCGCGATTTCAAAATCTGAAATCGCGATTTAGGTCAAATACTAGCCGAAGAACTGTATCGATACGGTCGATACGACCTGATCGACCGACACGACCATATGCACTCGCTACGGTCGATACGATCTCCGTGATATTTCAAGGACCGTATCGACCGTATCAATACTACCGACACGGTCGTGACGACCGACACGGGCCGTACGACCTAGCCGAACCAAGATGACATCGAGAAAAACTAAACCCCAAACTCCGAGATAAAATAAGACGACCAAGACGCAGGCCTAACACATGACTCCTAATGCAACTAAAAGAAGAAGAAAAACAAAAAACAAAAGCAAGAAACAAGAAGAACTCACAAAGCGGGTTACTTCCCGAAAAGGCCTAGTTTAAAGTCTTGGCGAGACATAGCTAAGGGCGGGCATGATCAATCCAAGTGGTAGCTCACATAGCCTACCTCCTTCTCTAGCCCGTGATACAATTTAATCCGATGCCCATTAACCTTGAACAACTCCCCCTCAGAATTTAAAAGCTCCACATGCCCATCATCAAACACTTTATGAACGTGAAAAGGGCCCGACCACCTAGTCCTTAACTTACCGGGAAAAAGTCTCAATCTTGAATTGAACATGAAATTTCAAGTGTCTCTACTTATGCAGATTCGTGAACTAGCAGTTGCTGCAGCACACTCTTGTTCACTTAAATGTAGGCACAGCAGACAATGAATAGGACACAGATTTGTTCACCCAGTTCGGCCAATCTGCCTACGTCTGGGGAGGACTATTCTCCAGTCCTCAATCCACTCAACCAAAGGTTCAGATCACACTAGGTTACAACTCACGCAACCTATGCTACTTTAACCCCGTGTGGACTACTCAACACAATCAGAACAAGCTCTGATTTGTGCCAGCACACCCTCTACAATATGTCAGTCTAGAATAGCTACAATCCTCTTCAAGAACTCAGCCTATTCTAGCCTACACTACTCAGCAGGGTTGCTGCAGCAACAGCTATAACACCAGCTGAAGCACTCTGTCCGCGTCGCTCCAAGGCCTCCTGCCGAGCCGATCGAACCACTCCAAGAGCGCTGCACACTCTGAGTAACTCCCCCTCACTCAGTGACCACCTGCCACTAGTGAGTTCTTCCGCACGAACCTCGACCGAGCCTTCCACCCGTCGGCTCTCCCGCGGCTGCCTTTGATCAACCAACAAGCTCCACAGCTCTAAATTGGCTTCCAGATCAAAGCACGAATCAGTCTCTGCAAGACCTGACTCTCTTCTGCAATACGCACCACAGCTCTGCGCTCAACGCTCTGCCCGTGTGTGTTGATCGAAGAACAACTTCCGTAGGACACCCAGAAAAACCTATCTCTGAATTTCGTGTCTACGCTCGTGTATCACTCAGCTTCGATCACCCTCTTCAGCCCTCAAACCTTCTGCTTAAATACCCACGCCACTTTAAGCAATTTCCAGATTTAGGCCATAATCCCACAAGATCAATTATCTCCTAAAATCTAGGAGATTAGATTTGATTAATATCTTCAATGCCAATCTTCTTTTCGGACAAGTGAACCGTGCTGGAAAAATGCTTAGCAGCATTTTAGAAAAAACTCCTAAGAGCAAGAACACAAACTGCCATACCTTCAAAACGCACCCAGCACAAACTGTTACTCGGACAGATGAACCAGCACTTGAACCAGCACCTGCTGCAGCACTCCTGCTGTATCTGTTGCTAGCTGTTCTGCTTGATTGCTTGAGCTGCAGCAGCTCCTTGTTCACAAATGACATATGTTGGTTTTGGCAAACCTGCCACACTTGCATTATCAATCTCCCCCTTGGCATTTTGACAAAACCACTTCATAACTCCACTTCTCAGCCTGCTCTTTCTTCTCCCCCTTTTTGGAACAAATGACGAGGGGGTGTCTCTGCCGGGAGCACTTATGACGGCAATACACAGAGCCCGAGAGAGGCTCTCAGGTCTTCAAACCGAACTGCATCCAGAGCTTTGGTGAAGATATCAGCAAGTTGTTTGGCAGACACAACATGCTGGAGCGAGATGACTTTCTGTTCAACAAGGTCACGGATGAAGTGATGACGGATGTCAATGTGCTTGGTTCTACTGTGCTGGACAGGGTTCTTGGATATGCTGATGGCACTCATATTGTCACAGTACAGAGTCATGGCATCTTGAGCAACCCCATACTCGCTCAGCATTTGCTTCATCCACAACATTTGTGCACAGCAGCTCCCAGCAGCAATGTACTCAGCCTCGGCAGTGGATAGAGAAATGCTATTCTGTTTTCTGCTGAACCAAGAGACCAGGTTATTCCCCAAGAAGAAACATCCTCCCGAGGTGCTCTTCCTGTCTTCTGAGCACCCTGCCCAGTCTGCATCACTGAATCCAACCAGATTAGCCTTTGTGTCTTTAGTATACCATAGGCCATAGCCCACAGTTCCCCCGACATACCGAATAATGCGCTTGACCAACTGCATATGGCTGTCTCTTGGATTGGCTTGGAATCTGGCACAGACTCCTACTGCATAGGAAATGTCAGGACGGCTGGCAGTCAGGTAAAGAAGGCTCCCAATCATGCTTCTGTAGACAGTCTGACTTACTTCCAAACCTTGCTCATCTTTAATGGCTTTCACATGAGTAGCAGCAGGAGTACGCTTGTGACTGGCTGAGTCGAGCTGGAATTTCTTCACAAGGGCCTTGCTGTATTTGCTTTGAGCAATAAAGATCCCGTCCATTTTCTGAGTAATCTCCAAACCAAGAAAATAGGAAAGTTCTCCTACCATGCTCATCTGAAATTCTTGCTGCATGTGTTGCACAAACTGCTTCACCAGGTGCTGGGACTTTGATCCAAAGACAATGTCATCCACATATATTTGAGCAATGATCACATCAGACCGAGTTCTTTTGACAAACAAGGTTTTGTCAGCTCCCCCTCGGTTGTAGCCATGATTTTCCAGGAAGATTGTCAATCGCTCATACCAAGCCCGAGGAGCCTGTTTCAGCCCATATAAAGCTTTCTTCAATTTATACACCTGTTCTGGATGATGAGGATCTTCAAAACCTTTTGGTTGAGAGACATAGACTTCTTCAGAGAGATCTCCGTTCAAGAACGCACTTTTAACATCCATTTGATATAATTTGAATCCCAGGCAGCAAGACATTGCTAGAAGCAGTCTGATGGCCTCCAGGCGAGCTACTGGAGCGAATGTTTCTTCAAAGTCAAGACCTTCAATCTGAGAATATCCCTGGGCAACCAGTCTGGCTTTATTTCTTGTAATGTTGCCCTTTTCGTCAGTTTTATTTTTGAACACCCATTTTGTGCCGATGATGTTTACCCCTTTAGGTCTGTCTACCAAATCCCAGACATCGTGCCTTTCAAACTCTACCAACTCCTCTTGCATAGCCATAATCCAGAATTCATCACTCATGGCCTCCTTGAAGTTCTTTGGTTCAAGACTGGACATGAAGCATGTATTGAGGTAGGCATGGCCTCTGGTTCTTCTTCTATCTGAGGGATTCCCAATCACATTTGTCAAGGGATGATCCTTCTGTATCTTCTTTGGGGGCTGCCTTGAAGGTGGATCAGGAGCTTCAGTGTGAAAATCCTCAGACAGACTCTCTGCTTGGTCATCTGGAATCTCTGCTTCAGCACTTGCTGTAGCATCTGCTGGAGCCGCAGCTTGTTCACTTCTGGTCTGTCTATCAGACATTTCTTCAGGATCAGAGTCTTCTTCACCAGTGTCAGACTCAGAGTTAGGTGCTTCATCTATATCTTTGACAACCACATTTATTGATTCCATGACAGTTTTTGTTCGCTGGTTGAACACACGATATGCCCTGCTGTTTGTTGAATATCCCAAGAATATTCCAGGATCACTCTTTGGATCGAGTTTCTTTCGATACTCCCGGTCTCTCAGAATGAAGCAGTCACTTCCAAAGATATGAAAGTACTTAACAGTGGGCTTTTTCTGATTCCAGAGCTCATAGCAGGTCTGCATGGTACCTCTTCGCAAGGTAACTCTATTGATGATGTAGCAGGCGGTATTCATGGCCTCTGCCCAGAATTTCAGAGGAATCCTCTTAGCATGGATCATTACCCTGGCCATTTCTTGAATTGTTCGGTTCTTCCGTTCCACCACACCATTTTGCTGAGGAGTAATAGGAGACGAGAACTGATGTGTTATACCCCTTTGTTGACAGAACTCATCCATGTCTTTGTTTTCAAATTCTCTGCCATGATCACTGCGAATGCTGCTGATTCTAAGATTCTTTTCTTGCTCTAGCCGAGACACCAGAGACACAATGACACTCACAGTATCTGATTTTTCTCTGATAAATTCAATCCAAGTGAATCTAGAATAGTCATCAACACAGACAAATGCATACCTTTTCTTGCCTAGGCTCTCCACTTCCATTGGTCCCATCAGATCCATATGGATCAGCTGAAGAGGCCTGATGGTACCAATATCTTTGACCCGAGGATGTGAAGCCCTCTTTTGTTTCCCAATCTGACAGTCTCCACAGATGGAGTCTGTCTCTCCTTTCAGCAGTGGAATTCCTCTGACCAGCCCTTCTGTGGCAATTCTCTTTAGAGTTCTCAGGTTAACATGTCCCATCCTTTTGTGCCATAAGGTCATTTCCTCGGCCTTTGTCAGCATACATTTCTGAATCCGTGAGTTTGAACTCACATTGAGAAGGTAGCAATTGCTCTTGGATCTGGCTCCTTCCATTATGCACTTTCCAGATTTATCGAGAACTTGGCATGAGTCTCTTGTAAACTTAACTTGTTTAGTTCCATCACACAACTGGCTGATGCTGATAAGATTAGCCTTTAATCCTTCCACCAGAAGAACATTGCTCAGATTTGGCATTCCTTCTACAGCCAAAGTTCCTCTTCCCAGCACCCTTCCTTTCAGACCATCACCAAACTTCACATTTTGTTCCAGACAGGGAGTAATATTCTTCAGAAAGGATCTTTCTCCTGTCATATGGCCTGAACAGCCACTGTCAAAGTACCAGCTTATCTTGTTTGAGGTGCTAGCTGTGCTGACAAGGGCGAGTAGCTGAGTCTGCGCATGTTTCTGCTTGGCAGATTTCCTGGGCGATGTAATTCTGGCATGAGCTGAGGAGCAGTTTCTTTGAATATGTCCTCTGCGACCACAGCTGTAACATTTCTTAAACTTCAAAGCTCTCTTGTTACGGTGAAATAAACATTGCTGCAGCAAGTCCTGGTTCACTCCTTTTTGTGTTTTTGTGCCTCTTCTTGCTGACCTGTATCTGGCCATGTTGCATTCATCTTCACTCAGATCTTCACTTTCACTGGCAGAAAGAGCTTTCTTTTTCATCCGTTTGCTGGTGCAGTTGATCTGTCGATGGCCGTAGCCTGCACAATTCCAGCATTGGACTCCTTTCTTCACTTCGTTCTTTTCTTCTTCACTCTGAGCTGGTTCCTTACCTTTCCTTTTGTTTTCACCGCCCCTCCTGAATTGTTTTCGCGAAGAAGATCTTTTCTCAGTTCTGGATTCCATGTTTTTCAGAAGCTTTCCGAGGTTCTTAACCAGCATGTTTATCTGATAATCTGGATCTGTCTGCTTGCTTTCTGCTTCTGCCTTCAACCCAACATTCTTATCCTGGGAGGTGGTGTCTCCTTTGACCAGTTTCATCTCAAATTGTTTGAGAGACCCCATCAGCTCTTCCAACCTCATGAATCTGACATTTTGTGCTTCTTCAATGGCTGTCACCTTCATGTCAAATTTTGTAGGCAGCGATCTGAGCACCTTTCTGATAAGCTTTTCTTCTGGGATGGGCTCACCAAGGGCATGAGCTTCATTTGCAAGATCACAGAGTTTAGCATTAAACTCAGTGACTGTTTCTTCATCCAGCATCCTCAGATTCTCAAATTGTGTGGCAATTATCTGGAGTCTTGACAGCTTCACTCTATCAGTTCCCTCATGGGCAGTTTGCAGAATCTCCCATGCTTGCTTGGCCATGTCACAGTTTGAGATCAACCTGAAGTTATTAGCATCAACTGCAGCAAAAATTGCATTCAAAGCCTTTGAATTACCAGTTGCTGCAGCACCTTCTTCAACAGTCCACTGCTCTTCAGGTTTTATTCTTGTCACTCCTTGCTCATCTATGGTGATTGGGGGAGACCACTGAATCACAACAGCTCTCCATGTCTTCTCGTCAATGGCCCTGAGAAACGCCTTCATCCTAGCTTTCCAATAACCATAGTTGCTCTCTTCCAGAAGTGGAGGTCTACTCGTGCTCTGTCCTTCCTTCATTGTCTTGTCTACTTCGGAGACACTGTAGGACCTTTTTGACTCTGTGTGTCGAGTTCCTGCTCTGATACCAATTGAAATTTCAAGTGTCTCTACTTATGCAGATTCGTGAACTAGCAGTTGCTGCAGCACACTCTTGTTCACTTAAATGTAGGCACAGCAGACAATGAATAGGACACAGATTTGTTCACCCAGTTCGGCCAATCTGCCTACGTCTGGGGAGGACTATTCTCCAGTCCTCAATCCACTCAACCAAAGGTTCAGATCACACTAGGTTACAACTCACGCAACCTATGCTACTTTAACCCCGTGTGGACTACTCAACACAATCAGAACAAGCTCTGATTTGTGCCAGCACACCCTCTACAATATGTCAGTCTAGAATAGCTACAATCCTCTTCAAGAACTCAGCCTATTCTAGCCTACACTACTCAGCAGGGTTGCTGCAGCAACAGCTGTAACACCAGCTGAAGCGCTCTGTCCGCGTCGCTCCAAGGCCTCCTGCCGAGCCGATCGAACCACTCCAAGAGCGCTGCACACTCTGAGTAACTCCCCCTCACTCAGTGACCACCTGCCACTAGTGAGTTCTTCCGCACGAACCTCGACCGAGCCTTCCACCCGTCGGCTCTCCCGCGGCTGCCTTTGATCAACCAACAAGCTCCACAGCTCTAAATTGGCTTCCAGATCAAAGCACGAATCAGTCTCTGCAAGACCTGACTCTCTTCTGCAATACGCACCACAGCTCTGCGCTCAACGCTCTGCCCGTGTGTGTTGATCGAAGAACAACTTCCGTAGGACACCCAGAAAAACCTATCTCTGAATTTCGTGTCTACGCTCGTGTATCACTCAGCTTCGATCACCCTCTTCAGCCCTCAAACCTTCTGCTTAAATACCCACGCCACTTTAAGCAATTTCCAGATTTAGGCCATAATCCCACAAGATCAATTATCTCCTAAAATCTAGGAGATTAGATTTGATTAATATCTTCAATGCCAATCTTCTTTTCGGACAAGTGAACCGTGCTGGAAAAATGCTTAGCAGCATTTTAGAAAAAACTCCTAAGAGCAAGAACACAAACTGCCATACCTTCAAAACGCACCCAGCACAAATTGTTACTCGGACAGATGAACCAGCACTTGAACCAGCACCTGCTGCAGCACTCCTGCTGTATCTGTTGCTAGCTGTTTTGCTTGAGCTGCAGCAGCTCCTTGTTCACAAATGACATATGTTGGTTTTGGCAAACCTGCCACACTTGCATTATCAGAACAAAAGGACTTGATCTCCTTGTTTGAAGCTCTTCCTCACCAGCTTTCTATCATGCCATCTCTTCGTTCTTTCTTTGTAGAGAAGCGCGTTGTCATAAGCATCCAAGCGACTTTCGTCCAATTCATTCAACTGTAACAACCGCTTCTCTCTTGCAGCACGTAAATCAAAGTTTAATCTTGTAATTGCCCAAAAAGTCTTATGCTGCAGCTCAACAGGAAGATGACATGCTTTCCCATAAATCAATCGATATGGAGACATTCCAATAGGGGTTTTAAATGCAGTACGGTATGCCCAAAGTGCATCATCTAGCTTAGAAGCCCAATCTTTTCTAGACCGACTGACTGTCTTCTCGAGAATGATCTTAATTTCCCTATTCGAAACCTCCACTTGCCCGCTTGTCTGTGGGTGATAAGGGGTGGCAATCTTATGGTAAACACCATACTTCTTTAGCAAAGCCTCAAAATTCTTCTCCTTAAAATGTGACCCTCCATCACTAATAACCGTACGTGGCACGCCAAATCTAGGGAAAATGATCTTCCTAAATAGCTTCGTAACAACTTTAGCATCACAAGTAAGAGAGGCTACACCTTCTACCCACTTAGACACATAGTCTACAGCTACCAGGATATATGAGTTTCCAAAGGAGGTGGGAAAGGGACCCATAAAATCTATCCCCCAAACATCAAAAATTTCTACCTCTTGAATAGGATGTTGGGGCATCTCATTGCGCTTAGAAATATTACCACTCCTTTGGCAACTATCACATCTCTTGGCGTACTCGTAGGAATCCTTAAAAAGTGAGGGCCAATAGAATCCATACTGGAGAACTCGTGATGCAGTCTTGTTGCCACTACCATGCCCACCATAGGGAGAATCATGACATTGAGCAAGAATGCTCATCATGTCCTCCTCAGCCACACAAGTCCTGTAAATTCCATCTGCACAAAGCTTATAAAGGTAAGGCTCATCCCAGTAATACTTTTTCACATCATGCAGAAATCTCTTCTTTTTGTGATGATTAAGATCAGTAGGAAGTAGACCACAAACCAAATAATTCACATAATCTGCATACCAAGGAGCTGCTTGCAGCTCCACTCCCATTAAGCTCTCTCCTATGAACGAATCATCTATGGGAGTTGCTGCCACCCTAGCTTGGGGATCTTCTTCTAGCCTAGAGAGATGATCAGCTACTAGGTTCTCTACCCCTTTCTTATCCTTAATGAGAATGTCAAATTCTTGGAGTAGGAGTACCCACCTAATCAACCTAGGCTTAGAATCTTTCTTAGCTATGAGGTACTTAATGGCAGCATGATCGGTATAGACTATGGTATGCGATCCTACAAGGTATTGTCTGAACTTTTCAAAGGCAAACACAATGGCAAGCATCTCTTTTTCTGTGGTGGTGTAGTTAGCCTGGGTTTGGTCAAGGACTTTACTAGCATAGTAAATGGCATGTAGCTTCTTATCAACTCGTTGACCTAACACAGCACCTACTGCAAATTCACTTGCATCACACATAAGTTCAAACGGGAGTTCCCAATTGGGAGGCTGAATAATAGGGGCTGAGGTCAAGGCATCTTTAAGCCTAGTGTAGGCTTCAAAACAAGCATCATCAAAATGGAAATCAACATCATGGCACAAGAGATTAGTGAGGGGTCGAGCTATCTTGGAAAAGTCCTTAATGAATCGCCTATAAAATCCAGCATGACCCAGAAAACTTCTAATCCCCTTAACATCCCTAGGAGGTGGAAGTTTGGCAATGACCTCTATCTTAGCTGGATCTACTTCTATCCCTCGATTGGAAACTAGATGTCCCAAGACTATACCCTCTTGCACCATAAAATGACACTTTTCCCAATTAAGCACTAAATCAGTCTCAATACATCTCTCAAGAACATGGGAAAGGTTAAGAAGGCAATGATCAAAAGAAGACCCATAAACCGAGAAATCATCCATGAAGACTTCCATCTCCGTTTCTATAAGATCAGAGAAGATTGCCATCATGCATCTTTGAAAAGTTGCAGGTGCGTTACAAAGTCCAAATGGCATTCGCCTATAAGCGAAAGTCCCATAAGGACAAGTGAACGTCGTCTTCTCCTGATCTTGTGGGTGAATGGGTATCTGGAAAAACCCACTGTATCCATCAAGATAACAGAAGAAGCTATGATTGGCCAACCTCTCAAGCATTTGATCAATAAACGGAAGAGGGAAGTGATCTTTCTTTGTGGCCTTATTCAACTTATGGTAATCAATACACATACGCCAACCAGTTACGGTTCGTGTAGGTATCAATTGATTCCGCTCATTGGCCACAACAGTAAATCCTCCCTTCTTCGGGACAACATGGATTGGGCTAACCCAGTTTGAATCAGGAATAGAAAAGATAATGCCAGCATCTAACAGTTTCATAATCTCCTTCTTCACTACCTCACTCAAATTGGGATTCAACCTACGTTGATGTTCCTTGGATGATCTAGCCTCATCTTCTAACTGAATCCTATGCATGCAAATACTAGGACTAATACCAGTAAGATCATCAATTGAGTACCCCAAAGCCTTCTTATACTTCCTAAGAACATGCAACAACCTAGAAGTCTCATCCCCATTCAAAGCAGAATTCACAATTACCGGATACGCAGAATTTTCATCAAGGAATTCATACCTTAGGCTTGCCGGTAGAGCTTTGAGCTCTACCTTGCAAGACTCCTTACCTTCTTGGGCCGTCTTCGGGATCTTGCTCCCCTTATCCTCATCCGTGCTGCCCTCTCCCAAATCAATAGCCCCAATGCTGTGCTCATTAGTATCTTCAAAACTCAAAAGATTAGATGAAGATAAAACACAATGATCTATCAAATCACATGAGCTAATACGATTGCAATCAAATGATGAGCATGGTGTTTTGCATGATTTTTCTAGACTAAATGCAATCTCTTCGTCACCAATGTGCAACACAAGTGAGCCATGTCTAACATCAATTACGGCTCCAGCGGTAGCTAGAAATGGTCTACCTAGAATGATTGGTACTTCCTTATCCTCCTCCATCTCTAAAACAATAAAGTCAACGGGAATATAGAAATTCCCTACCCTAATGGGAACGTCTTCAAGAACTCCTTTAGGAAATCTAGAAGAGCGATCCGCCAATCTCAAACAGATGGATGTAGGAGTAAGTTCACCAAGATCTAGCTTTTTGCATAGTGAATAAGGCATAAGAGAAATGCTAGCTCCTAGATCACATAATGCACACTCAATGATAACATTACCAATATTGATAGGGATAGCAAAACTACCCGGATCTCCTAACTTCTTAGGTAATGCATTTTGAACTACGGCACTACACATCTCATTCAATGCAACAGTTTCATGCACATCAATCCTACGCTTTTGAGAAATGATATCTTTTAAAAACTTTGCGTAAGTAGGGACTTGAGAGATTACCTCTGTGAAGGGCAGCGTTACCTGGAGCTTTGTCAGCATATCCGAGAACCTCTTGAAGTGAGCCTCCTTGTTGCTCTTAGCTAGCCGCTGTGGGAATGGCACTTTAGGCTTGTATGTCGGTACCTCGACAGCTACATCTCTCTCAACCGGTGTGGGTTCAACCTCTTCTACATCAGGTTCTTCAGCTGTGTCCTTCTCATTCTCTGAATTCTCATCCAAGACCACCCTTGGCTTGGAGGCGCGCGTTCTAGCGTTAGCGGGGTCTATCACTATACCACTTCTTGTAGTGATGGCACTACAGGATTCATTATTACCCATGTCTGGCTTTGAAGGAAGCTTACCATGTGACCTTGACGAAGAAGCTGCCTGTTGTGCAATTTGTGTCTCCAAGTGTTTGTTGTGAATGGCAAGTTCATCGATTCTTGCATTCAACTTCTCTTGACCCGCAACAAGTTGAGCAAGAATGGCCTCCATGGTAGGGTTAGAGCTGCTTGAAGAAGCCTGAGGCGGTGCTTGTGCGTGGTGCCCTTGAGAAGGTTGATTTTGATAATTGTTCGAGTATTGCACCGGTCCTTGACTTCTACTATAATTCCCTTGCCCCTGCTGATTGTTCCGAGCAAAATTCTGACTTCTTTGATTTGTTTGAAATCTCTGGTTGCTTTGGTACTGCCTTGGTTGAAATCCGGGAGGGGTAGGTTCTTGGGTTTTGTAGGAGAAGTTCGGATGGTTTCGATTACTAGGATGATAAGCTGGATTTGCACTTGATCCATAAGCACCTACATTTTGTCTACCCATGAAGTTAACATCCTCGTTGTTGATTCCACCTTCTAGGGGCATTGTGAGCGGACAATATGTTGAATCATGGTCTACTGATGCGCAAATCTCACACCCTCCTGTTGATGAGGAACTACCGGACTGATTTGCATTAAAATTACCAATAGTTGTGATCAAGGCATCAAACTTCTTTGACAACGCTCCAATAGCATCATTTGTGTCCACAGCATAGGTTGACTGAGTGTTGGAATGTTTCCGAGGGTTGGATCTCTCACTTGTCCATCTGTGAGCATTGCTGGACATCTTCTCAATAATTCTTTCACCATCCTCCGGTGTGTGATCCATAAGAGATCCTCCAGCTCCTTGATCCACAGTAGCTCGCACATCATAGTCCAACCCATTATAAAATGATTGAACGACAAGCCACTTGGGCAAACCATGATGTGGGCAAGCTCTCAACAAACCCTTGAAGCGTTCCCAAGCTTCATACAATGTCTCACCTTGCTTTTGCCCAAAGTTGCTGATGTTGGTTCTGTATTGCGCTGTTTTCCCAGGCGGAAAATACTGAGTCAAGAACGCCTGCGCCAAGTCATCCCAAGTACTGAGGGTTCCGGGATTATGGCTCCACAACCATTCCTTTGCTTTTCCCGCTAGTGAGAAGGGGAAGACTCTGAGACAAACTGCATCTCTTGAAACCCCATTGATCCTGAATGTGTTCAGCAACTGAAGAAATGAATTCAGATGAGCGCTTGGATTTTCATTCGGAAGTCCCGAGAATGGCGAGTTGGAAGCCGAGGCAAGCAGCGCCGGTTTGATATCATAATTGTTGGCGGTCACTGCTGGGTATGTGATTGGTGATTGCAATGTGGTCATGGTTGGGAATGTGTAATCCCTCATGGCTCTTGGCTCTCCTTGTACCTCTCGTCGCTGATATCGACCTTGATCAGGTAAGTCCGGCATCCTTGGAATAAGTTCTTCTCGAGGAGGATCATTTGCATTGTTCCTTTGTGGTTCCATTTCCGGCGTCTTATTCTCCCTAGGCGTGACGGTTTTCTTTGATTTACTCTTGCTACTGGTTGCTGCAAGAGGCGTTGAGTGACTCAAATCTGGATTCTTTTTCTTGTTGATTCCGCTCTTAGACCGGGTTTGCATCCAAATAATAGAGAACCCTGAAATGTATCACAAACAAAAACAACCGTGAAAGCACAAGTGGGAAATGAAAATAAAAGTACTGAAATTTAAAATGAGTAGTCTAAACGATTCGCTAGATTTAATCTAATGACAAGCTAACTCGTTACTCCCCGGCAACGGCGCCATTTTGACGTGTAATAATTTTGTACTCCAAATTCAGTGAATATGAAGTTCCAAGGCAGGTCAAAAACAATTTATAAACCGAAGTATTCCGGGTCGTCCAAGGAGTAAACTAAGCTTATGCACTACGCAAAATCTAGTTTTGTTTAGCTAACTCGATCTGTGAATTGATATTGTGTTGGTAATTGAATTAAGACAAGCAAGCTAAGGTTAAATGGCCAAATTTCAAGAAGATTCCAAGGTTGATTTCACTTGTCTAGTGTTTTCTAATAAAGTGACGAAGATGAATGGATGATGGAAGACTATAGAGGTTATGAATAGATCAATATTCTAAACTAGCTTTCGCTCAATTTTGATTATCAACCTATTATGGAAATCGAATCTCAATCTCTCAATATTTTGATTCGCTCTAACTTCCTCCACTAATCACAAGCCGTCGCTATGATAATCAGTAAAAGAGTTAGGATGAAGCTAAGCTAAGCTCTAACTTATCTCTTTATGCTACTTTCGTATGTCAATAAAATCAAAGTCGGTTTTACTCTCGTCTTTCCTAAGTGTGTATCTCTCAATAACGCACTCGAGTTAAAATGAATTTCATGCTGGCATTCTTTCAAACATCTAGCATGCATAACTTGACACACTTGAGGGAAAACCGTAATCTATCAATCATCCACCTAAACTTTCGTTTAGAACATCATCACAATATGTCAAACACACTAGACAAGATTCATCAAACCTTGGAATTAGGGAGATTACTCACGAGACATGGAAAATGATATCATTGCTTTCATATATAAAGAACGAGTTACAAATCCAATTCTCTAATGAAAACAACGGATTACAACCATGGCACTTGAGTAATCAAGGATCGAAAAACCTCTTTTCTTCCTCCCTTTCTTCTCTGGTTCGTGCCCTATCTCGCCTCCCAGCTCCTCTTGTTCGTGTCCTCTCCAATCCCCCTTCTTTTCTTCCCTCGGTTCCCTTCAAATTCTATGAAAATATGCTGATCTGTCCGTACCGGTCGTACCAATACGGCCGATACGACCGATACGACCATATGCACTCGATACGGTCGATACGACGCCAGCTGAAATCGAACAATCGACACGGTCGTATCTACCGTGTCGAACGTACCAATACGGGCGGTACGGTAGATACGGGCACTTTGACAATTTCTCGTCTCTTTTGCATGCAGTTGCCTCTACTTTACTCCCTATGGCGCCCTGAGCAGATTGGCCCTGAAATAAGAAAGAGAGAGTGTATAATGGTCATAATATTCCAAAAATGAACGAAAGCAACCAATAAACACAAGCGAGAATCGGTCTGGAATCCGACCGATCACGCACTACTCTCTGCTCTTGGCCGCGGCACTCTGGCCGGCTGCAGGCGGTAGCACCACTCCAATGTGCCATCTTCCCGTACGGCTACCACCCTAATCTGCAGCATGTGGGCGGTCCAGAGGGACTGCCGGCACCACAGTGTGTTCTGGCACCTCAGGCTCTCCGTGTAACGCCCACAGCAGGTGCGTAATTATCCCTCCGCAGGTCAGCGGTTCCCTCGTGCTGACCCGGCTCCAATGGACCACCATGTCTGAGACAAATAGCACCTTCCTCCCATAGTATAGCCCCTTCAAGATGTCCAAGTCCAGGAGGCTGATCTTGGGCGCACCATCAACTGCATAAGCGACCAGGCGCCACAGGTAGAACATCCATGGATCACGCAGCTCTCGTCCCCTGCTGCGCCCTGCGGCAAAAACTGGCCCGGTCGCCATCTCGCGCCAAGCCTCCTGGTTAGTGTGCGTGTCCATGTCAGCTTCTCGCACCTTGGCGCACCTCAGCGCGCGCTTCAGCCTCTTCGCTGAGGCAATGTACCAGACGCCCCTATGTCGGTACCTGATCTCCTGGTCGCCCGTCTCCAGCGACGCCAAAAATTCGCACGTGTCCTCCTTGTCTGATGGGCTGTTGAGTTCCAACAGCGCCTCCCAGCCTGCTAACACCAGCCTCTCCACAACGAGGTCCTCCAGTCCGACCTCGCGCAGGAAGTCCCTGCTGATGTACGGAGTCCCGTACATCTCAAGCCTCAGAAATGCGGCATACTTGCTGGCGAAAACAACTAGGGTCTCTTGGTCCTCGGCAGGCTACATTGTGGCTGGGGGGTTTCTGGTCAACGCTGGTCAACACTCCTCAAACACTCCAAAAATCCAAACTCCTCCGAATGCACTGAAATTTTCACCAAAGGGGCGCCTACTGCCCGCCTACAAAACCCTCTAAACAACACTCCAATCGGCGCACTCTAACCTAGCGCGGTTTCAAAACCCTAGAACACTCTTCCTCCGTACAAAACCCTACTGGAATCTGCTCAAAGCTGGGGGAAAGGTTACCTGGGGTGAGTGCCGCCGTGTGTTCCTCAAATCTCTCTAAACTCATGCTGGGTTGAGCGCCGGACAGCGGGCGGAGGTGCGAAGGCGGGAGCTGCTTGCAACGGTCGAGTGTGAAAAAGTGCTAAAATTTTCTAAGTCTTGCCCTTATATACCCCCCTGACTGGCGCAGCTGTCCTGCGCACTGAAGTGCGCACGGACCTGCGCACTGCTGCTCGACTAAAAAACGACAAGTCCTAAACTAACTAAAAGACACAAGAAAAACTAAAAGAAAGACATGTAAAAGTAAAATGAGTCGGGTTACCTCCCGACAAGTGCCTTGGTTTAACGTCGTTGGCTAGGCTGTACCTCGTTACGTGTCCAAATGTGTGCCAGCGACCTCCCCCACTCTTGCTCCTGAGTGACCCTGCGCTTGTGTATGTGTTGTCTTCTTCTTGGTCCTGTGCAAAGGGTGAGAAGGGTAGTCAGCATGGATAATATGTGAGAAGTCTGCAGTAACGAGGGTAGATGAAGAGGAAGAAGAAATGTGGGCAATAGTTTCCAGTTCTCCCTCTGGTGCATCTGGTGGTGCCTCTGGCGCAGCAGCGGGCGCATCTGTTATCTCTGGCTCTGCCAACTCAATGTCGCGCGCTGTACCATCCCAAGGCTCTCCTAGATATCGTTTGACTCTCTGCCCATTGACCTGAAAACGATGCCGGTGCTCGTTTTCTAACTCGATTGTTCCGTAGGGGAAAACCTTGGCGACTGTGTACGGTCCTGTCCATTTGCTGCGCAGCTTTCCAGGCATGAGCTTCAGGGGTGATGAGAATAATTATACCTGGTCTCCTGGCTCAAAAGTGCGTCTGAGGATATGCTTGTCATGAAACGCCTTTGTGCGCTCCTAAGTCCCTCATAGGCATCCAAGCGCAGCTCTTCTAATTCGCTCAGCTCAAATGCGAGCTCCTTTTCGGCCTCATCTAAGTTCAGGTTGCAAATGCGTAAGGCCCAATATGCTTTGTGCTCTAGCTCTACTGGCAGGTGGCATGCTTTTCCGTAGACCAACCGAAACGGTGAAGTCCCGATGGGCGTCTTATGCGCAGTGCGGTATGCCCACAGCGCGTCGTCCAGGCGCTGGCTCCAATCTTTGCGCGATGGTCTCACAGTCTTCTCCAGGATGCGCTAGATCTCTCTGTTGGAAACCTCGGCCTGTCCATTTGTCTGAGGATGATAAGCAGTGGACGTCTTGTGGCACACTCCATAATGCTTGAAAACCTGCGCCACAATCCTGTTGCAAAAGTGCGTCCCCTGGTCGCTGATGATTGCCTTAGGCACCCCGTACCTGCAAAAGATGTTAGTTTTTAGAAACTCAGCGACCGTCTTACCATCATCCTTCCGTGTGGCCTTAGCTTCGACCCATTTGGAGACATAGTCCACTGCCACCAATATGTACTCGTATCCGGCAGATGGAGGAAATGGCCCCATGAAGTCAATGCCCCATATATCAAACACTTCATCCACTAGAATCGGCGTCTGCGGCATTTCGTTGGGCGCTGATATGCCTCCTGTGCGCTGGCACCTGTCACAATTCCTGCAGTGATCATATGCATCTCTAAACAGGTGCGGCCAATAAAATCCGCAATCCAGGACCTTCCTGCTCGTGCGCTTGGGACCAAAGTGTCCTCCACATGCGTGCGCATGACAAAACATCAGAACAGAGTTAATTTCATGGTCAGGCACGCAGCGCCTTAAAATCTGATCAGGTCCTATTCTGAGCATATATGGATCATACCAAATATAATGCTTGGACTCATGTTTCAATCTCATGCACTGGGTTTTATTGAAATGAGGAGGAAACGTACCTGTGACCAAGTAATTCGCAATGTGGGCATACCATGGTACCTTACCTGTCACCTCCATCAGGTAATGTCTCCGTGATTGACAGCGCGTCGTCGTGCGCCTCAAATTTGAATTTGTAACTCCTGTTAACACACTAGCAAGCGGTAAGCAGGGTCGAACCCAAAGAGAGCAAATGAGTCGGAGTTCAAATGGAAGTCACAGAAAAAGAAACACAACTGAGGATATCAATTCAAAGAAAATCAGTTCGGGGAGTGCAATGCAACTAGTTATCATCGATCGAATACATGCATAAACTAATGGATTCTGCCTCAGTCCAACATTCCCGCTAAAGATATGTTGACAATCAAATTCTACCTATTCTTAACCGCTAGGCCTTCGAACAAGTTCAATAGTTACTCGACTTATACCACAAATTGGTTCTACCGCTAGGTTTTCCCCAACAATGCAATCAAGTCAAGTGTAACACAATTGATATCAATCTAGCTCACCGCTAAGCTGCACTAAATTGTCAATCAAAGCATTCGTTTCATTCATACAAGGGCAGCAATCCACAGCTCAAATCATGTATTCATGGACCTCAAACCAACTATTGCAATGCAAACCCCAAACTGAAATATTGATTTAGCTACTCATAATATCCATGAATACAATAGAAACTAGGTTCATCACACTACAATACACTAACTGAACTAAAAACGATTCCGGCCGTGAACAGTGTTCCGGCGTGAATAGTAACAGTGAAATGTGAATAGTAACCGGCCGTGAATAGTGTTTTCCGGCGACTTCCAGCAGCTTCACTCTCCAGCTAGCTCGGACTCCACTGCCGTCACTGTAGCTCCGCGTGAATAGTGTTCCAGAAATGGAGTGTTGAAGAGAGATAATTCTTTTCTTGATTTGTCCATGTCTTAGGTTTAGGGTTTTTGGGTTGAACCATCTTGATTGAACCACATTGAACCAGTAATTGAACCAGCAGAGTTGACTTTGACTGCTGTTGACTTCTTGATCTTGGATGAATGCTTCGAATATGCGATAAATTCCAATGCGATCTTGAACATTCCTGCGATACGAAAACACTACAAAAGAGTAATCGATTCACACAAAATGCAATAAAATTATGGGAATAAACAACTCAATGATCCTGCCCTGGCTCCTCCTCTTTCACGATCCTGCTCAGGTGGTCAGCAACTGTATTCTCCGTGCCCTTCTTGTCTTTGATCTCCAAGTCAAATTCCTAAAGTAGGAGCACCCAGCGCATCAGGCGCGGCTTAGTTTCTTTCTTGGACATTAGGTAGCGGATGGCTGCGTGGTCTGTGTATATGATGACCCTGGCGCCTAGAACATATGCACGGAACTTCTTTAGCGCAAACACAATTGCCAGAAGCTCCTTCTCCGTGGTGGTGTAGTTCCTCTGCGCAGCGTCCAGTGAGCGCGATGCATAATAAATGGCGTGCGGTTTCTTGTCTACTCGCTGCCCCAGGACTACACCTACTGCGTAATCGCTTGCGTCGCACATCAGTTCAAATGGCAGGTTCTAGTCTGGCGCGCGCATCACTGGCGCACTGGTCAGCGCCTCTTTTAGCTTATCAAATGCGGCCCTGCACTCATCAGTAAAATCGAAGCACACATCATTTTGCAAGAGGTTAGACAGGGGTATACAAATTTTAGAGAAGTCTTTAAAACGCCTGTAAAACCCGGCATGTCCTAAGAATGACTTCACATCGCGCACGTTAGTGCGTAAGGTAGATTAGAAATAAGATCTATCTTAGCTTTATCTACCTTGATCCCCTCCTCTGAGATGATATGTCCTAGTACTACACCATGTGATACCATGAAATGACATTTTTCATAATTGAGCACTAGGTTCTTAGAAATGCAGCGCGCTAAGACCTTATCAAGATGAGTTAAGCATGCATCAAAGGTACCTCCATATACAGTAAAATCATCCATGAACACTTCTATGCATATACCAATCATATCAGAAAAAATGCTCATGACTAGACGTTGGAACGTACCTGGCGCGTTACACAGCCCAAATGACATGCGCCGAAACGCAAACGTACCGAACGGGCAGGTGAACGTGGTCTTCTCTTGATCCTCCGCAGCTATGGGTATCTGGTTGTACCCTGAATATCCGTCCAAGAAGCAAAAATAAGGTTTTCCTGCTAAGCTGTCCAGCATGTGGTCCATGAAGGGTAGCGGGAAATGGTCCTTTCGCGTGACTGCGTTGAGCTTCCTGTAGTCGATGCACATGCGCCATCCAATCTGAATGCGCTTGGGAACTAGCTCGCCCTGCGCATTCTCTTCTACGGTGATTCCTCCCTTCTTTGGCACAACGTGCACTGGACTGACCCACTTGCTGTCCAAGATCGGGTAAATGACCCCTGCGTCAAGCAACTTCAGGATCTCCTTTTGCACTACCTCCATCATATTCGGATTCAATCTGCGCTGAGCCTCCTTGGATGGTTTGGCACCATCTTCCAACAGAATTCTATGCATGCATACGTCCGGGCTCACTCCGCGCAGGTCAGCAAGTGTCCATCCTATGGCGCGCTAGTTCTTGCGCAGCACCCGCTGTAAGCGCGCTTCCTGCTCCTCTTCCAATCCTTTCTTTATGATCACTGGCAGGGTGTCCTCATCTCCTAAGAAAATGTATTTGAGGTGCTCTGGAAGTTGCTTCAGTTCGATCTTGGATGCCTGTTCAATAGAGGGAAAGATTTTAGTGGTAGTGCAAATATGAACTATATCGTGTACCTGTTTGGATTCTGGTTCGGCACTGCTCAGCTCGTCTTCCTGCTCCTCCAACTCTGCCTGTGCCAGTGGCTCTGGTCCTACCGTTGCGCATTGCCCATCTGTGACTAAATCATCAATGCTGTCCATTGCGTGCACTGAGGCGTCCTCATGTGGGTGCTGCATCCCCTTGAATATATTGAAATGGATTTCTTCGCCATCAACCTCCATGGAGAGCGTGCCCCTCCATACGTCTATCTTTGTGCGGGCGGTGATCAGAAAAGGTCTGCCCAGTAGGATCTGCGCACTGCTGGCGCTCGATTCACCCTCCATTTCTAGTAAATAGAAATCTGCTGGGAACACCAGCTCTCCTACTCGCACAAGAACATCCTCTATCATGCCTGCAGATTGTTTGCACGACCGATCTGCTAGCTGAATGGTGAGACCTGCAGGCTTTAATGGTCCAAGGCACAATGTCGCATATAGGGAATAAGGTAACAAATTGATAGATGCGCCTAAATCAATCATGCAATTGCTTACTGTGGTTTTGCCTAAAGTGCATGGGATAGTGAATGTACCTGGGTCTCGGCACTTAGGTGGTACCTTATGTTGCACGATCGCTGAGGCTTGCGCATTTAGCATTACCTGTGTGCACTCGCCTTTCCTTCGCTTGTTTATTTCCACCTTACTGAATAACTCGTATAGCTCCTTATCCAGCGCTTCCTTCCTAGCCAAGGGTGCCTGCACAGTGAAAGGCGCAGGTATGTTAGTATGATTCGTGCTCTTGTCTTTCAATTGTGTTATACCTGGCGCTTCGCCCTGCTGGCTTGTGGCTGGCACTTCCGGTTGCGCGTCTTGCTCTGGTTGCACATTCTGTTCTGCTGGATCCAGGACTTGCGCAGCTGGTTGCGCGGGCGGCTCTGCGGTTGACGTTGGCATTTTAGGCAAGCAAAATGAAGTGCTATTCTAGTCACGCAAATATCAAACAATATTTATAACCGAGTGACCTCGGATCGAACCCAAGGGAAAAGCTTAGACTAATTGACAACTAATCAATGCTACTAATGTAAGTCTACGGTTTTTGGGGGGGAATATGTCCTCCTATAGAGGTATCTCTAGCAAGCACTAAAGATAAATGATATTCTTGAGTTCTACTTAATGAATAAAAAGGGTGACTAGGGATTCAACTTCTCTCCTAGGATATGAGGAAATGAAATAACTCACTAATGCATGCATGAACTACATTTGGTTGATAAAAGCAAGGCTAATGCATCGTCCGCTCTAGGTTCAACTCTCGCTCCTTCCCTAGAATGGAGAGGATACATAAATGACACGGTTCTCAAACTCTCATTCTATTGAACCGTGTAGAATATGAGTCCCATAACCGCACCCTCTCGGTCTATTGGCCGGTTACTCAAATCCCCTCAAAACTTAGCCTAATGTCAAGAATGCATGTCGCTCTCACGCACAAACACTCCATCTATGATCATACAATAGCTATGAAACATCCTAAGTTCAACTCTCGCTCCTTCCTTAGGGGTTCTAACCAAGCATACTCACTTAAGCATTTCGTCAAACACTTGGTGTGCATACAATGAATACATAGCTAGGGCACAATATAATCAAACCAAACTTCATTCAATGCAACAACAATAGTGTTCTACATCATATCCAATCCTAGGGGATCCATTTAATCCCCAACCACAAAAGTAACTAGTCACTCATAATGAGTGTGTACAAAAACATGACAACTAAGGGAAGCATAAATGTAAATACAAAGCTAGGGTTAGAAGAGGATGATGTAGAATCTTCAATCCAAGCTTCAATCTTCCATCAAGCTTGATCTTCCTTGAGTTTTTGTCGCCTAGGGTTGCAAAAAGTGGAAACTTGTCGTCTAGGGTTGAGAGAAAAAGCAAGCTCTTTTTCTTTACTTCTATCTCCTTCTATTTATACTCTTTGAAGTTTTCCACAAAGTGACCGAAGTGACCGAATCACTTGATTCGGTCAATGTCCATGTGATTCGCTCTAAGCTTTTGTTCAGTGGTGTTTTGAGTTTGGGCGAATCAATTATCTTGGCCGAATCACCTTTGATTCGGTCAAACGTCTTTGTTTTGATACGGTCAAACGTCTTGTGGAGCTAAACTGATTCGGGCAAAACTGACTCGAGCGAGTCAAATAGTTGACTCGGGCGAGTCAACTTTCCAAAGAGTTCCAATTTGCCCGAGTTCTTTGATCCGGGCGAGTCAACTAGTCCAGGCCGAATCACCATTGATTCGGTCACACCCATTAAGTGATTCGGTCAAATCTTCAGGACTTCCCCGAATCAAGTCAATTCGTGCAGCTGAGGGTGATTCGGTCAGGCTGGTGGGCGAATCACTAGTGTTTCGGCCGAATCACTTCTGCAGTTTGCTCAGCTTTTCTTCTTTTGATCTCCATCGACCGGAATTCGCCTAGATTTTCCTCGGTCCACTTCGTATTGCGAGATACATAATTTTAACCTGAAATGGACGAAGAAATCATCAAATGGCTTTATGGAATTGCGGAACAAACAAGAAGTAAGGGAAAAATGGGGACAAATATAAGGTTATTTGTCCGCTCATCAAAATACCCCACACTTAAGACTTGTTCGTCCCGAACAAATATGTGCATAAGTCAAGCGAGAGTTTTCAGAAAAGGAATACTCACAAATCCCAATTGCAATAATCCATGAGAGTTTAAAGTCCAAATATAGCTAGCTAAGCAAGTAGTTCACTATCATCTCAAATTGGAATAGAGTTGTGCAAATTATTCACTTCACGCAAACTCTAAGGATCATTCACTTCAATGCGATAATAAATGTTCATAGAATCGATGTCAACCTAGCATTCGTCAAATTCAAATTCACGCTCAATTTCCTATGCAAGAAGTATGAGGATAAGCGTCGCTTGCACAAAAAATTTTGTCAAATCAATCACATATGCTTGTCAAGGGCAAGTCCATAAGCTCAAGACAATAAACTCGTTCTCAAGAATTAGGCTATACGTGATAAACCGCAAGAGAAGAGGAGTTTTGACAATGAACAATTTAGAATTTCCTCGTACAAATCTGGATGCTTAAGTAATAAATTACGAGGGTCATACCTTAGACGCTTCCTAAAAACTCAATGCAAAAGCTTTGCTCACACATATGCGAAAGAACTTGTGGAAAAGGCACAAAGTCAAGAATTAAGTGTGCCTATTTTTTTTTTTGCGTTTATACAAATGCTTTCGAGGGGGAAATTACCTTCCTAACCCTCGGCAAATGCAAAACCTTCAAAATATGATAATTCTTTTTTTTCTTTCTCTTTCATGTGCCTTTTTTTTTCTTTTTCTCTTTTTTCTTTTCTTTCGCAATCATTTTGAAGCACCCCACACTTAAGACTTGACAATGTGCCTAAATGTTATTTGATGGGGCATGAAGTGAGAGCAAAGCAAATGCAAAGGTTAAATAGGGACGCTAAAACCACCTAAGAGCAACCAAGAGCAAGCACAAGGTTTTTGTATGAAAACATTTTTTAGTTTGTGCTCGCTAAACTCAACTTCATTTTTCATGCATGGAAAGAGCTTAAAAAAGAATCGAACTAAGCTAGCCGAACATCGAATCATGTGAATAAAATCATCACAAAGAGGATCAATCGACTTAAAGATGCGATTCATGAATTTAAAGCACAACTCAATCCAAAATTTTTTTTTTGATACTACTTAATTGCTTACAAACATTACTTCGTGTGATCAATACTTAAAGTTTGGATGAGAACAATTATGTGAGTGTAATGTGCTCAAAGTGAGTGTGTAGCATAGAATCAAGTGGTAGAAAATCAAAGCAAAAGCGCAAAACACCCCACACTTAGAATTTTGCTTAGTCCCTAAGCAATATAAAGAACAAAGGATTGTAAAGAGAAAGTTGCGAAGGAACTTCTCTCGTGTGGAGGTAGCCTAATGCACATCCGTCCGTGTATGATGCTCTTGGCAGTTGCAATAAATCTGAAACTCACAAAAAAGGTTAGCGCAACACTTGAATTCCCATGTTTAAAACAGCTAGCTATGCGAGATATAATTAATGGAGAACATATAGCTAGGCATGAGGTTAGAAAACAAATGCGCGACAATGTATATGATGAGTTCACTTAGATATCTTTGTGTGCATCAAAAGTCATGAATTTGTGCATTAATGTGCTTGAGAAAGGTTTTGAACAATGGCAAATAAGAGGCAGAAATTTCCAAACTGAAGACAGTGCTGCTGAAAAGTGCCCGAATCAGGTGATTCGGTGACGGCATATAATTGATTCGGTGACACCAGGGCGAATCACTTTTGTTCGGATAAGAGGGTTGGCCAAATCAGGTGATTCGGACAAGGCAAAAATGGTTGATTCGGCCAAGTGTCCGAATCACTTTAGCTGGGATAGAGGTTTGCCCGAATCACACTTGATTCGGACAAGGCCAAAAGTGGTGATTCGGCCTGGGAGCCCGAATCAATTTACCTGGGCAGTTCAAAACAGTGTTTTTTAAAGAAAATCTGCCAGAGAAACATTCAAGTGCCACAACCAATTTTCATACAAAAAATATCGCGGCGAAGCGCGTCAAATACAAATGGATAAGTCAAGCCGAATACATGTCAATTAAAATATCACAAGTCATGACACAAAATTGTAGCAAACTAAACTTCATTCCCTTGGTTGCCACTGCCAGCTCCAGGAGCTCCTTCAACATTGCCTCCATCCACTCTCCCTTCGAGCATGGCTGAAACTGAGTCACTCGCAGCTGCGGTAGGCACAGCCGGCTGAGGTGGTGGCTGAGAGAAAGGAGCTGGAGGCGGTGGAAGGTCTGAAATACCCATGCTGGCTGCCATACGCACTATGACATTTCCTTGCCATGCAACAAAATCGAGGACAAGGGTGGATAATACCTCATGGGAGCGAATGAGCGTCGTGTGAGAATCTGAAAGCGAGTCCAAGCGTGCGCTCAACAATGCCAGGCCTTCGCGTGGGATGGGCTCAGGCTCGACTGGAGGAATGGCAGCGGGAGAGGGTCTGAAATTCGGCATAGGCGCTGAGGTGTGGGCGGCTGTAGCGGCTGCTGCTGGCATGGGTGGCTCGCTGGCCTGCCTGGGTGGTGTCTCTATATCAGGGAGTCCATGCTCCTTTCGCTTCCTCTCTATCCTCTTCTCCAAGTGTTGTGGCACATCGGGTCGAGTAATCCAACGAAGCGTCTTAGGCTCTATCATGTGCATCTTTCGGAGAGTTTCCAGGTTCAGAATTTTCTTTTGCAAGATATCGCAGCGGTCTAAATTAAATCCCAGCCACTTCGCGAGAAGTGTAATAAATGTCCCGCCACCTAGAGCGCGCCCTTTGTACTCCTTTCTCTGATATGACTCAAACTGAACCGTGAATGCATCTACAATGTTTACTGATTTGCCGCGAGAAATGAGGAGCATCAAGTCCAAGTCCGATGTGTTCACGTACCTGCCCCCATCCTTGCGGCTGTGAATGGATGTAGCTATGATACGGTGAATCAGCCGCCAAACTGGGGAGGTAATCATCGTGGCTGGATGAGGGGAGGTGAAGAAAATGTCCTTCGCGGCGAGGTCCACCCAGAAATGGTATCGTTCGCGCTCTCTGAAATGCGGGGACACACCAAGCTTAGTGCACCCAAAAGCTGTGAAAATATCAAGCGCGGGCAGGGTAAAAGTCTGCCCGCCTAATCGGAAGGTCCAAGAACTGACAGTTTGGTCCCTCTTGCCATTGTGCCTTCTACTACCCTCAATATCTTCCTTCGTCGCAGAAAATGATGCCATGAATTCCTTCACCACCCTCGGGTAAGTACCCGGATCATCCATCAAAATATAATGCATATCACTAGCACGAAGGTAATTACTGATTTCATCCATAACTTTAAGCTTGCTCAGTGCGGCATGATCAGGATAAATGGGAGCCAATACCTCATAATTCTTGTGCTGCGTCAATAAAGCTTGCATCTTGGCATCCGCAGCAAGGATTTCTCCAGTAAGATAGCGGGGTCTCCTTGTCTCTGCTGCTCCGGAATGAGGGATAACTGCCAGCCTGGCTTGCGAGCGCGACGACTCTCCCACGGGTCTGAAATCGTCAGAAGAGGATGATGAAGATGAGGATGATGAACTGACTAGAGACGGCGGGGGAGAGGAGCGGATTATGATACCACTAGCAGCTCGCCTTGGCTTCGGTTTGGTTTTGGCTGGAGCTTTAGCTTTAGGTTTAGGTTTAGCAATGCCCTTACCCTTTTGAGCTGCCGTCAGCTTCTTGGCAGGCGGTGGTCGAGGCTTTCCTGTAGTCGTCAAGTTAGTCCTGGCCATTGTGAAGCTGGGGAAGGAGAAGGGTGACTCGGGGAGGCTGCGGCTGATTCGGGCGAAGAAGACTCGGAGAAGCTGCGGCTGAATGGGTGTCACGGAATGCGAACAACGGTTTAGGGTTAGCTCGGAGGGGGAGGGATTTAGTTGGGAAGGTTGGACGGAAGTGGTTTGGGGTCTGTGGTAGTCGGACGGAAGCGCTCGGGCGGAAAAAGGTTTAGGGCTCGGAGGAGAGTGAGCGAATAAAATGGATTGGCACGAATAAATCTCAAACTTCCAGCGAATTTGATTCGGGGACCTGCCCGAATCACCATTGATTCGCCCGAATCATTTACTCAGTGTGTCCTCGGGTGAGCGAATCAACTGATTCGGGCGAAGGCTTGGCCGAATCGATCTGGGTAGCTGCTTGACCGAATCAAGTGATTCGGGGAGACCGTCCATGATTCGCCCGAATCATTTACTCAGTGGCGAGTTATAAATTTTGGGTGCACGAATCAACTGATTTGGCCACTCATGAAAACTGATTCGGGCGAACCGACTGGTGGGAGTTAGCCAACTCTGCACAAAATTTTTCACTCAAATGCACCACATTCCTCAACCACTTTAAGACATCTAATATTCACTCAAAACACCCCACACTCAAATATTTTCACACATGAATAATCAAACCAAAAGGGGTAATTTGAGTGCACTCAACCACAAAAATCCCTAAAACTTCTAACTTCATATAGGCATGGCGCAACACAAAGTCAAAACATGATTCTACACTACAAACAAGTGGGAGCAAGAGCACAAATACTCACCAGCCTAGTTTAAAGTCTTGGCTAAGACGTAGCCGATTCCCTTCTTCATAAGAAACACACTTGAGAAGTCCTTTGCGAGGATCCCTTCACAAATGGCATGCAATAATTAGGGAATTAGGTAGAATCATCAAGTTTGAAGTCTCCAAGCTCCAAGCTTTGCACTTCTCCATGGTAGGTTTTAATTCGATGGCCATTTACTTTGAAAGCTTCACCTTCTTTGTTTATCAATTCGAAGTGGCCATCTTCATATACTTTTTGAACTTTGAAAGGCCCCGACCATCTTGATTTCAATTTTCCCGGGAATAATCTAAGTCTAGAGTTGAAAAGCAATACGCTATCCCCCTTTGAGAAAGTCCTCCTCCGAATTTTCTTGTCATGCCACAATTTGGATCTCTCCTTATAAATTCTTGAACTCTCATAAGAGTCGAGTCTAATCTCATCTAGTTCATGGAGCTGGAGGACTCTCTTTTCCATCGCCGTCTTCAAGTCAAAATTTAACTTCTTGATTGCCCACATGGCCTTGTACTCCATTTCGACGGGGAGATGGCATGGCTTCCCATAGACTAAGCGGTATGGTGACATGCCAATCGGGGTCTTGAAAGCGGTGCGATATGCCCATAAAGCTTCTTCTAGCTTTGAAGACCAATCCTTCCTTGAGTTCCCCACCGTTTTTTCGAGAATAGCTTTTATCTCCCTATTAGAAACTTCAACTTGTCCACTAGTTTGAGGGTGATAAGGCGTCGCAATTTTGTGATAAACTCCATATTTTCGAAGCATCGCTTCGAATTGTCTTTCTTTGAAATGAGTACCATTATCACTAATCACGGTCCGAGGGGCTCCAAATCTTGGAAAGATGACCTTCTTGAATAACTTAATCACAACTTTGGCATCGAAGAAGGTGAGGCAATGGCTTCCACCCATTTTGAGACATAGTCGACGGCGACTAAAATATACTTATTCCCATAAGAAGATGGGAATGGTCCCATGTAATCGATCCCCCATACGTCGAATATCTCAACCTCTAGAATACCCTTTTGGGGCATTTCATCTCTCTTAGAAATATTTCCGGTTCTTTGACAGGCATCACAAGACTTCACGAACTCATATGCATCTTTGAACAAATTCGGCCAATAAAATCCGCTTTGAAGAATCTTTGCGGCCGTTTTAGAACTTGAGCCGTGCCCGCCATAAGGAGAAGAGTGACATCCTTCAAGAATACCTTGTTGGTCGCATTCCGCGACACATGATCTATAGAGTCCATCCGCGCAAAGCTTATATAGATAAGGCTCGTCCCAATAGTATCGGTTGATATCATGAAGGAATTTCTTCCTTTGATTGTAATTTGCTCCCTCCGGTAGAATTCCACAAGCTAGGAAATTCACGAAGTCCGCATACCATGGAGCTTGCGCGGTCTCGATGCTCATCAAGTATTCCCCAATGAATGTGTCATTTACGGGAATCATTATTGAATCTTCTTCTTTGGTTAGTTCGAGTCTTGACAAGTGATCCGCCACTACATTCTCTACTCCTTTCTTGTCCTTAATCTCTATATCAAATTCTTGCAATAGGAGTACCCAACGGATAAGTCTAGGCTTTGCTTCCTTCTTTGAAACCAAATACTTGATGGCGGCATGATCCGTGTAGACTATGGTTTTAGAACCAATCAAGTATTGCCTAAATTTTTCAAAGGCATAGACAATGGCTAGCATCTCTTTCTCCGTTGTTGAGTAGTTTGCTTGGGTAGTGTCAAGGGCCTTACTAATGTAATAGATTACGTGGAGGCGCTTATCGATTCGTTGACCCAAGACGGCTCCAATGGCGCTATCACTTGCATCGCACATCATTTCGAATGGTAAATCCCAATTCGGTGCTTGAATAATAGGTGCGGTCACCAAAGCTTGCTTCAATACTCCAAACGCCTCAAGACAAGGCTCATCAAAAGTAAATTCCACCTCATTGCGTAGAAGATTTGTGAGGGGCTTTGCTATCTTTGAAAAATCCTTAATAAATCTTCGATAAAAGCCCGCATGCCCGAGAAAACTTCTAATCCCTTTAATATCCCTTGGAGGTGGCAACTTTTCAATCACGTCGATTTTAGCTCTATCGACTTCGATCCCTCTCTTTGAAACACGATGTCCCAAAACTATGCCTTCTTTCACCATGAAATGTCATTTCTCCCAATTGAGGACTAAGTCCATCTCAATGAACCTAGCCAAAACACGTGAAAGATTTGTAAGACAATCATCAAAGGAATATCCATGCACCGAAAAATCATCCATAAAAACTTCCATGGAATTTTCAAGAAATTCGGAAAATATGGACATCATGCATCTTTGAAAAGTACCTGGCGCATTACAAAGACCAAAAGGCATTCTCCTATATGCAAAAGTGCCATAGGGGCAAGTAAAAGTTGTCTTTTCTTGGTCATTGGGGTGGATGGGAATTTGGAAAAAACCACTAAAACCATCTAGAAAGCAAAAATATTCATGTCCCGCTAATCTTTCTAGCAGTTGATCAATAAAGGGAATTGGAAAATGATCTTTCTTGGTGGCTTTGTTTAATTTCCTATAGTCTATGCACATCCTCCACCCCGTGACCTTGCGCGTAGGGATCAATTCATTTTTATCATTCTCCACAACGGTGAGCCCGCCTTTCTTAGGCACCACATGAATTGGGCTCACCCACTCGGAGTCGGGGATCGAGTAAATTATTCCCGCATCTCTCAACTTTGTCACTTCTTTCAACACAACCTCACCAAGCTTAGGATTTAATCGCCTAAGAAATTCGCGACTAGGTTTCACATTCTCCTCAAGTCTTATCCTATGCATGCAAACCTTGGGGCTAATCCCTTTCAAATCATCAATGGAATGCCCAATAGCACCCTTATACAATTGCAAAACATGCATAAGCTTGGAGGTCTCACATTCATCAAGAGATGCTTCGATAATTACGGGTAGTGAATTGTTTGGTCCGAGGAATTCATACCTTAGATTCGGTGGAAGGGGTTTCAACCCCTCACCGAATTCCTTACCTTTTCTTGGCTCTTCTTCAATGGTGTCCTTATCGAGAGTGTTACCGTCCTCAAGATTCATCAATGAGGCGAAAGATGGACTACCACTATCTTTTGTGAGCAACTCGTACTCAAAAATTTTCAATTCATCATGAGCATCAAAAACATCACAAGCATCATTTATTTCAAGCAAATGACAATCCATAGAACTACTAGGAGCATTTAAAACCTTTTTCAAGTAAAATTTAATTTTTTCGGTTCCCAAGTTTAGTTCTATAACTCCCTCTCCACAATTAATGACGGCTTTTACCGTATTCAAGAAAGGCCTTCCTAGTATGATAGGAATTTCACGATCCTCATCCATCTCAAGCACATAAAAGTCAACGGGAACATAAAATTTCCCTACTCTAATTGGAACATCCTCTAAAATACCCTTAGGTAACCTAGATGATCTATCCGCCAATCTAAGATTTATGGATGTAGGAGTGAGTTCACCCATGTCAAGTTTTTGAAACAAGGAAAATGGCATCAAAGAAATACTAGCTCCCAAGTCACACAATGCACTATCTATGCAAAAATCACCAATAGCAATAGGAATAGAGAATGAACCATGATCATTTAGCTTCCTAGGCATGTTATGTTGAATAATAGCGCTACAATTAGCATCCAAAGCTACGTGATCAATTTCATGCATTTCTCTCCTATGCGAAATAATATCCTTAAGAAATTTTGCATAAGTAGGCATTTGAGTTAGTACCTCCGTGAAGGGGAGAGTCACTTGGAGTTTGCTCAAGATATCCGCAAAGCGCTTGAAATGTGTGTCCTCCTTCTTCTTCTTCAATCTTTGTGGAAATGGAATGGGAGGCACATATGGAGCGGGCTCTTGAGCTTTTTCTTTTGTTCTCTTCTCAACCTTCTCTTGAGATGAAGACCCTTCTTTCTCAACCTCAACGGTTGTGTTGGCAACTTTGGTCTTCGCTTGGGGCTCTTCTAAAATTCTTCCGCTCTTTAAGGTGATGGCATTTATGGTTTCGGAAGAGTTCACATCCGGTTGAGAAGGCAATTTCCCTTGATATTTTGAGGAAGAACTCGCTTGTTGAGCAATTTGTGTCTCAAGCATTTTGTTGTGTGTTTGCAATTGGTCGAGTCTTTGAAGGATGAGTTGGTTGTCTTTTTGTTGTTGAGCTTGAGTTGCGGCCAATTGCGCGACAATGGATAATAGGGATGGTTCCTCTTGGCTAGGCCTCCCGTCGTTTCTTTGGTAAGGAGCTTGTAATTGTTTCCTTGGTGGAAATCCCGGAGGTGTAGGCTTTGGCTCATTGTTGATGGGCGCTCTCCTTGGAAAGTTTGGGTCTTCATGGAACCTTACATGTTGAGGAGGGTTCCTTGGTTGGTAGGGAGGATTTCTCGGTTGATACCCACTTGATTGAGGTGGCACATAAGCTCTCTCTTGGTTCCTCACAAGATAGTTAACATCTTCAAATTCATCCGCATGTTTGGCGGTGCAAGAGTCTTCGTCATGCGACGGGTTAGCGCATATGCTACAAGCTTGCGGATGTTCTCTTCTCTTGTTCAAGTTCATGTTCCCAAGAGATTGTGCCAAGGAATTTACCGTCTTTGCAAGGGAGTTGAAATCTTCCTTTGTCACGGCTTTAGAGGTTTCCTCCTTGCTCTTTTTCTTCAAGTGGTTCCTTTCACCACCCCATTGATGCGAATTTCGTGCAATCTTTTCAATGATCTTGAAACCATCGGTAGCCGTTAAGTCCATCATCGCTCCATTACTCGCATGGTCCATATGGTTCCTTGCATCTTGGTCCATCCCATCGTAAAAGCTTTGCAATAATTGCCACTTGTTGAATCCATGATGAGGGCAATCTCTTTGAAGCTCTTTGAAGCGCTCATAAGCCTCATAGAAGGTTTCGTCGTCCCGTTGAGTAAATTGGTTGATTCTATCCCGAATCCTTTTTGTCTTGGCGGGAGGGAAATATTGGATTAAAAAGGCTTGTGCTAGTCCCTCCCAAGTATTGAATGTATCCGGTTCATGACTCATCAACCAATCTTTAGATTTCCCGGAAAGTGAGAACGGAAAAACCTTCATATATACCCACTCTTGTTGGATGCCCGGCATCTTGTATGTGCGGCATAGCTCCGTAAATTGGGCCAAATGGGCATTTGGGTTCCCATATCCGTCGAATTGATGTGCGGCCACCATATGGAGGAGGGCGGATTTGATTTCAAACTCTTGGTCTTCTCCCCCCGGTAGACAAATTGGGGAACCATAATGTCCAATGGTTGGGGCGATGTATGCCCCAACCGGTCTTTCTTCTTCCTCTTGCGGAAGAGGAGCATTTCCTTGCCTTCTAGGATTTTGTGGATCCATATTTCCCGGTTGTTCGGCTCGTGTAGGCGAAGGAGTATCCAATTGAGGAGTGTGAAGCTTGTGTGAAGCGGAGGGATGAGAAGTTTGGCTTGTAGTTGAGGTAGAAGCTTGTTCTTGTACTCTCTTGCTCTTTGCTCTAGTTTGCATTCAAACACCTATGAAGCAATCAAAGAGAGCTTTTATAAGTGTGAACTTAAATAGAGACAAACAAGAATAGCACGCACGCAAGCAATTACGACAACTAAATAAATGAAAAAAAAGTGAAGTAAACTAACTAAAAGTAATACTAATTAGCAATCTAATCTAATGGCTAATTCCCCGGCAACGGCGCCATTTTGACGTTGGCGTTTTAGGCAAGCAAAATGAAGTGCTATTCTAGTCACGCAAATATCAAACAATATTTATAACCGAGTGACCTCGGATCGAACCCAAGGGAAAAGCTTAGACTAATTGACAACTAATCAATGCTACTAATGTAAGTCTACGGTTTTTGGGGGGGAATATGTCCTCCTATAGAGGTATCTCTAGCAAGCACTAAAGATAAATGATATTCTTGAGTTCTACTTAATGAATAAAAAGGGTGACTAGGGATTCAACTTCTCTCCTAGGATATGAGGAAATGAAATAACTCACTAATACATGCATGAACTACATTTGGTTGATAAAAGCAAGGCTAATGCATCGTCCGCTCTAGGTTCAACTCTCGCTCCTTCCCTAGAATGGAGAGGATACATAAATGACATGGTTCTCAAACTCTCATTCTATTGAACCGTGTAGAATATGAGTCCCATAACCGCACCCTCTCGGTCTATTGGCCGGTTACTCAAATCCGCTCAAAACTTAGCCTAATGTCAAGAATGCATGTCGCTCTCACGCACAAACACTCCATCTATGATCATACAATAGCTATGAAACATCCTAAGTTCAACTCTCGCTCCTTCCTTAGGGGTTCTAACCAAGCATACTCACTTAAGCATTTCGTCAAACACTTGGTGTGCATACAATGAATACATAGCTAGGGCACAATATAATCAAACCAAACTTCATTCAATGCAACAACAATAGTGTTCTACATCATATCCAATCCTAGGGGATCCATTTAATCCCCAACCACAAAAGTAACTAGTCACTCATAATGAGTGTGTACAAAAACATGACAACTAAGGGAAGCATAAATGTAAATACAAAGCTAGGGTTTAGAAGAGGATGATGTAGAATCTTCAATCCAAGCTTCAATCTTCCATCAAGCTTGATCTTCCTTGAGTTTTTGTCGCCTAGGGTTGCAAAAAGTGGAAACTTGTCGTCTAGGGTTGAGAGAAAAAGCAAGCTCTTTTTCTTTACTTCTATCTCCTTCTATTTATACTCTCTGAAGTTTTCCACAAAGTGACCGAAGTGACCGAATCACTTGATTCGGTCAATGTCCATGTGATTCGCTCTAAGCTTTTGTTCAGTGGTGTTTTGAGTTTGGGCGAATCAATTATCTTGGCCGAATCACCTTTGATTCGGTCAAACGTCTTTGTTTTGATACGGTCAAACGTCTTGTGGAGCTAAACTGATTCGGGCAAAACTGACTCGGGCGAGTCAAATAGTTGACTCGGGCGAGTCAACTTTCCAAAGAGTTCCAATTTGCCCGAGTTCTTTGATCCGGGCGAGTCAACTAGTGCAGGCCGGTCACACCCATTATGTGATTCGGTCAAATCTTCAGGACTTCCCCGAATCAGGTCAATTCGTGCAGCTGAGGGTGATTCGGTCAGGCTGGTGGGCGAATCACTAATGTTTCGGCCGAATCACTTCTGCAGTTTGCTCAGCTTTTCTTCTTTTGATCTCCATCGACCGGAATTCGCCTAGATTTTCTTCGGTCCACTTCGTATTGTGAGATACATAATTTTAACCTGAAATGGACGAAGAAATCATCAAATGGCTTTATGGAATTGCGGAACAAACAAGAAGTAAGGGAAAAATGTGGACAAATATAAGGTTATTTGTCCGCTCATCAGCGGTCTGCTCTGTTCCTATTGTGCGCCCAGTCCTTAGTGTCACTGCGTTCACTCCTCCTTTGGGGTTCTGAATCACTTGCGAAGGCAGGTTGCCATCGCTCTTCTTTAGTTCATACATCGTGGTAGAAATCTGTGATAGCTGCTTTTCAATGGACTCGAACCGCTTGTCATACTTTTCGTCATTTTTGCGCACTGTGTCTGCTAGCTGCCCCACGATATCTTCCAAAAATCGCCTCGGTTGCTGGTTGTTATGCGCTGGTGCGTCAGTGCGGCGATGCGGTGGATTGTAGGGCGCAGCTTGTTGCGTCTGCTGTGGCGCACGCTGATCCGTGGACTGCCTCTGGAAATTGTTCTCCTCCTTCCATCTGAATCCATTTGCGGCTAATCCAAAGCGCGGCTGATTCTGCCTCTGTGGCCCTCTGTTATCCCATCCTCCAAGAGCATGGACATCTCCTGATTCCTCAAACAGCGTGGGACATTCATCAGTTTTGTGTTCGGTGGACCTGCAGAATTCACATACCTTTGGCGGAACTGGTAGTTAGTTATTTCTGTTTGCTTTGTTTTCGTTGTTGTTTCTGACAGCGCGCAATCAACATCAACCTGCGCAACCTTGAAACAGTTGCGCTGCGCAGATTCTAGTTGCGCACTGACAGATGCAACAACTTGGTTTTCTTTTAATTTCGTTTTCTTTGAGATTCAGAACAGGTTATGGAGGATAACAGTGTCGTTGAAGATAACTTAGGGGACAGAACCCCAGAGGATGCAAGGGCACATAACCGCGCAGCCCTGTTCAGAGAGGAAGTGCAGCGCGAGGTGGAAGCAAGGATGGCCGCTGAAGTGTATAACGCGCCACCAGCGCGACGCAGAACAGTGCGCGAGATGTCAGCCCCAATCACGGTTAACCAGCCATGGTGCATAGTGCTTCCACCAGACGGTCATTTTGAACTCAGGAGCTCGTTCATTCATCACATGCCCAAGTTCCACGGGATGAACAACGAGAACCCAGTCAAGCATGTGCGAGAATTCCTAGTCATTTGCGAGAATATGAAGGCCGAAGGGGAGAGCGACGAAGTGCTGAAGATGAAAGCTTTCCCATTTTCATTGTGTGTCACGGCCAGGCATTGGCTGATGAACTTACCAGCAGGATCAATTCACACATGGGAGCAGCTGCAGAAGAAGTTCCTGGACAAATTCTATCCCGCAGCAAAGATCGCGCTACTCAGCAGGGAGCTGGCCGCACCTAGGCAGAGAGCAGGAGAGTCGCTGTCAGAGTATTACGAGCGTTTCAGGGAGCTGGAGGCCAACTGCTACAATCACGGCCTACCCCAGAATGTGCTGATAGAGAATTTCCTGAATGGATTGGTGCCCATGGAGCTGAGATTATTGAATGCATGCGCAGGAGGCGACATTTGCAACTTGTACCCAGAGGACACGTGGCAACTTATAGAAGACTCTGCTGGGCAGGTAAGACATCAGCTAACACTTGAAAATAGTCGTGCTCATTCTGTGCATCAGGTAGAAACAAGCGCTGAGATAAAGGAAATGAAGGCCATGCTGCAGAAGTTGATGCATGCGCAGGGAGAGCAACCAGCTGCGCCAAAGGTATGCGAGTTCTGCACATCCCTTGAGCACAAAACCGACGCATGTCCCACACTTTTCGAGGAATCAGGAGATGTCAATGCTCTTGGAGGATGGGATAACAGAGGGCCACAGAGGCAGAATCAACCACGTTTTGGACTAGCCGCAAATGGGTTCAGATGGAAGGAGGAAAACAATTTCCAGAGGCAGTCCACGGACTAACGCGCACCACAGCAGACGCAACAAGCTGCGCCCTACAATCCACCACATCGCCGCACTGACGCACCAGTGCAGAACAACCAGCAACCGAGGCGATCTGAAATTTCAGTGTCTCAATCCGGCAGATTTGTGAACAAGCAGTTGCTGCAGCACACTCTTGTTCACTAGAATTAATCTCAGCAAGCAACAAACAATGCACAAGTTTGTTCACCCAGTTCGGCCAATCTGCCTACGTCTGGGGAGGACTATTCTCCAGTCCTCAATCCACTCAACCAACGGTTCCAAGTACACTAGGTTACAACGCACGCAACCTATGCTACTCAACCTCTTGTTGACTACTCAGCACAATCAGAACAAGCTCTGATTTGTGCCAGCACACCCTCTACAATATGTCAGTCTAGAATAGCTACAATCCTCTCAAAGAACTCAGCCTATTCTATCCTACACTACTCAGCAGGGTTGCTGCAGCAACAGCTGTAACACACAGCTGAAGCACACTGTCCGCGTCGCTCCAAGGCCTTCTGCCGAGCCGATCGAACCACTCCAAGAGCGCTGCACACTCTGAGTAACTCCCCCTTCACTCAGTGACCACCTGTCACTAGTGAGTTCTTCCGCACGAACCTCCACCGAGCCTTCCACCCGTCAGTTCTTCCGCGGCTGCCTTTGATCAACCAACAAGCTCCACAGCTCTGAATTGGCTTCCAGATCAATGCACGAATCAGTCTTTGCAAGACCCTATTCTCTTCTGCAATGCACACCACAGCTCTGCGCTCAACGCTCTGCCCGTGTGTGTTTGATCGAAGTACAACGTCCGTAGCACCCAGAAAATCCTCTCTCTGAAATCTGTGTCTACTCTCGTGTATCACTCAGCTTCGATCTACCTCTTCAGCCCTCAAACCTTCTGCTTAAATACCCACACCACTTTAAGCAATTTCCAGGTTTAGGCAATTGACCCACAAGATCAATTATCTCCTAAAATCTAGGAGATTAGATTTGATTAATATCTTCAATGCAAATCTCCTTCTCTGACTAGCAAACCTTGCTGGAAAATGCTCAGCAACATTTTAGAAAACCTTCTAAGAGCAAGAACACAACTGCCATACCTCCAGAACGAACTCAGCACAAAGCTGCTACTCGGACAGTTGAACCAGCACTTGAACCAGCACCTGCTGCAGCATCCTCTGCTGCATCTGCTGCTGGTTTACTTCTGCTGGTCTGCTTGATTGTTTGAGCTGCAGCAGCTCCTTGTTCACATATGTTGGTTTTGTCAAGCACTGCCATACTTGCAACAACACGATCCTTAGAAGATATCGTGGGGCAGCTAGCAGAAACAGTGCGCAAAAATGATGAGAAGTATGACAAGAGGTTCGAGTCCATTGAGAAGCAGCTATCACAGATCGCTACCACGGTGTATGAGCTGAAAAAGAGCGATGGCAACCTGCCTTCGCAAGTGATCCAGAACCCCAAGGGAGGAGTCAACGCCGTGACATTGAGGACTGGGCGCACAGTAGGAACAGAGCAGACCGCAAAGGTGCCCGCGCAACCAGTTGCGCAAGTCCCAGATCCAACAGAGCAGAATGCGCAACCAGAGCAAGATGCGCAATCAGAAGCGCCAGCCAAAAACCAGGAGGGCGAGGCGCCAGGTATGACACAATCAAAAGACAAAGGCATGAATCGTATTAACATACCTGCACCTTTCCCTGTACAGGTACCATCGGCTAAGAAGGAAGCGCTTGATAAGGAGCTCTACGAGTTATTCAGGAAGGTGGAAATAAACATTCCTCTTATTGAAGCAGTTCGGCAAATCCCTAGGTACGCCAAGTTTCTAAAGGAGCTGTGCACAAATAAGAGAAGGAAAGGCGAGTGCGCACAGGTAACGTTAAATGCGCAGGCCTCAGCGATCGTGCAGCATAAGGTACCACCTAAATGCCGAGATCCAGGTACGTTTACCATCCCTTGCACTTTAGGTAAGACCACAGTGAGCAATTGCATGATTGACTTGGGCGCATCTATAAATGTGCTACCCTATTCTCTATATGCGTCATTGCGCCTTGGACCACTAAAGCCTGCAGGTCTCACCATTCAGCTAGCAGATCGGTCGTGCAAGCAACCTATGGGCATGATAGAGGATGTTCTAGTCCGAGTAGGAGAGCTGGTGTTCCCAGCGGATTTCTATGTCCTAGAAATGGAGGGTGAGTCGAGCAAAGGCAGTGCGCAGATCCTACTGGGCAGACCATTTCTGATGACAGCGCGCACCAAGATAGACGTGTGGAGGGGTACGCTCTCTATGGAGGTCGATGGCGAGGAAATTCATTTTAATATATTCAAAGGGATGCAGCACCCTCATGAGGACGCCACAGTGCACGCAATGGACAGCATAGATGACTTGGTTGCAGATGCGCAATGTGCAAGCGCAGCAGAAGAGCCTGAAACACTTGCACAGGCAGAGTTGGAGGCGCAAGAGGAAGAGCTGAGCAGTGCTGAACCAGCATCCAGACAGGTACATGATATAGTTAATGTCTGCACTGCTAATAAAATCTTGCCCTCTATTGAACAGGCACCCAAGGTCGAGCTGAAGCAACTCCCAGAGCACCTCTCAGTACATATTCTTGGGAAATGAGGACACCCTGCCAGTAATCATAAAGAAAGGATTGGAAGAAGAGCAGGAGGCGCGATTACAACAGGTGTTGCGCAAGAACCAGCGCGCTATAGGATGGACACTTGCTGACCTGCGCGGAGTGAGCCTAGATGTATGCATGCATAGGATTCTATTGGAAGATGGTGCCAAACCATCCAGGGAGCCTCAGCGCAGATTGAACCCGAACATGATGGAGGTGGTGCAGAAAGAGATCCTGAAGCTGCTTGACGCAGGAGTCATTTACCCAATCTCGGACACCAAATGGGTAAGTCCAGTGCACGTTGTGCCGAAGAAAGGAGGAATCACAGTAGAGGAGAATGCGCAGGGGGAGCTAGTTCCCAAGCGCATACAAACTGGACGGCGCATGTGCATCGACTATAGGAAGCTTAACGCAGTCACGCGCAAGGACCATTTCCCGCTACCCTTTATGGATCAGATGCTAGATCGATTAGCGAGGAAGCCCTACTTTTGTTTCTTGGACGGATATTCAGGGTACAATCAGATACCCATAGCTGCGGAAGATCAAGAGAAGACCACGTTTACCTGCCCATTCGGTACGTTTGCGTTTCGGCACATGTCATTCGGGCTGTGTAACGCGCCAGGTACGTTCCTACGTCTAGTCATGAGCATCTTTTCTGATATGATTGGTATATGCATAGAAGTGTTCATGGATGATTTTACTGTGTACGGAAGTACCTTTGACGCATGCTTAACTCATCTTGATAAGGTCTTAGCGCGCTGCATTTCAAAGAACCTAGTGCTCAATTTTGAAAAATGTCATTTCATGGTAACGCATGGTGTAGTACTAGGACATATTATCTCGCAGGAGGGGATCAAGGTAGATAAGGCCAAGATAGATCTTATTTCCAATCTGCCTTATGCCACTAATGTGCGCGATGTGAAATTATTCCTTGGGCATGCTGGGTTTTATAGGCGCTTTATAAAAGATTTTTCTAAGATTTGTATACCCCTGTCTAACCTCTTGCAAAAGGATGTGTATTTCGAATTTACTGATGAAAGCAGGGCCACGTTTGATAAGCTGAAGGAGGCGCTGACTAGTGCGCCAGTTATGCGCGCGCCAGACTGGAACCTGCCATTCGAACTGATGTGCGATGCAAGTGACTATGCAGTTGTTGCAGTCCTGGGACAGCGAGTGGACAAGAAGCCGCATGCCATTTATTATGCATCGCGCACACTGGACGCTGCGCAGAGGAACTACACCACCACGGAGAAGGAACTTCTAGCAATTGTGTTTGCGCTGGAGAAGTTCCGCGCATATGTTCTTGGCGCTAGAGTCATCATCTACACAGACCACGCAGCAATCCGTTACCTAATGTCCAAGAAGGAGACTAAGCCGCGCCTGATGCGCTGGGTGCTCCTACTTCAGGAATTCGACTTGGAAATCAAAGATAAGAAAGGCACGGAGAACACAGTCGCGGACCACCTGAGCAGCTGATGGCGCTAACAGGTAAGGTACCATGGTATGCGCACATTGCGAATTACCTGGTCACAGGTACGTTTCCTCCTCATTTCACTAAAACTTGATGCATGAGATTAAAGCATGAGTCCAAGCATTAAATTTGGGATGATCTGTATATGCTCAGCATAGGACCTGATCAGATTTTGAGGCGCTGCGTGCCTGACCATGAAATTAACTCTGTTTTGATGTTTTGTCATGCGCACGCATGTGGAGGACACTTTGGTCCAAAGCGCACGAGCAGAAAGATCCTGGATTGCGGATTCTATTGGCCGCACCTGTTTAGTGACTCGTATAACTACTGCAGGAACTGTGATAGGTGCCAGCGCGCAATGAGATGCCGCAGACGCCGATTCTAGTGGATGAAGTATTCGATATTTGGGGAATTGACTTCATGGGGCCATTTCCTCCATCTTCCGGATATGAGTATATATTAGTCGCGGTAGATTATGTCTCCAAATGGGTTGAGGCCAAGGCTACCCGGAAGGATGATGGTAAGACGGTCGCTGACTTTTTGAGGACTCACATTTTTTGCAGGTACGGGGTGCCTAAGGCAATCATAAGCCACCAGAGGACGCATTTTTGCAATAGGATTGTGGCGCAGGTGTTCAAGCATTATGGAGTGCGCCACAAGACGTCCACCGCTTACCACCCTCAGACGAATGGCCAGGCTGAGGTTTCCAACCGAGAGATCAAGCGTATCCTGGAAAAAACGGTGAGAGCGTCGCGCAGAGATTGGAGCCAGCGCCTTGATGATGCGCTGTGGGCATACAGAACTGCACATAAGACCCCAATTGGGACTTCGCCGTTTCGGTTGGTTTATGGAAAAGCGTGCCACCTGTCAGTAGAGTTAGAGCACAAAGCATACTGGGCATTGCGCGTTTGCAACCTGAACCTAGACGAGGCTGGTAAGGAGCGCGCATTTGAGCTAAGCGAATTAGAAGAGCTGCGCCTGGATGCATATGAGGGATTGCGCGATTACAAGGCGCGCACAAAGGCATTTCATGACAAAAATATCCTCAGACGCACTTTTGAGCCAGGAGACCAGGTACTATTATTCTCTTCGCGCCTAAAGCTCATGCCCGGGAAGTTGCGCAGCAAATGGACGGGACCATACACGGTTACCAAGGTTTTCCCCTACGGAACAATCGAGTTAGAAAACGAGCACCGGCATCGTTTTCAGGTCAATGGGCAGAGAGTCAAAAAGTATTTAGGAGAAGCTTGGGATGGCACAGCGCGCGAAGTTGAATTGGCAGAGCCAGAGATAGCAGATGCGCAGGTTGCTGCGCCAGAGTCACCACCAGATGCACCAGAGGAAGAACTTGGAACTATTGCTCATATTTCTTCTTCCTCTTTGCCTAACCTCGTTACTTATGATTTATCACATACTTTTAACCATGCTGATCACCCTTCCGATCCTTTGCGCAGGAACAAGAAGAACGCAACACACGCACGAGCGCCGGGTCACTCAGGAGCAAGAGTGGGGGAGGTCGCTGGTACACTTTTATGCAAGTAACGAGGTACAGTCGAGCCAACGACGTTAACAAAGGCACTTGTCGGGAGGTAACCCAACATGTTTTACTTTTACATGTTTTTCTTTTAGTTTTTCTAGTGTCTTTTAGCTAGTTTAGGACTTGTAGTTTTTTTTAGTCGAGCAGCAGCGCGCAGATCAGTGCGCAGGACAGATGCGCCAGACACGGGGGGTATATAAGGGCAGTACTTAGAAAAATTTCAGCACTTTTCACACTCGACCGTTGCAAGAAGCTCCCGCCCTCAGCAACCGCTCACCGTCCGGCACTCAACCCAGCTTCCGTTTAGAGAGATTTGAGGAGCATTCAGTCGCACACTCATCAGGTAACCCTTCCCCTTAGATTTGAGCCGATTAAGTTAGGGTTTGTGTGAGAAGAGGAGTGCCCTAGGTCTGAAATCGCACTTAGCTAGCCTGCACCATTTGGAGTTTTGGTTAGGGGGTTTTGTAGGCGATCAATCGGTGAAGGTTTCAGGGCATTTGGCGGAGTTTGGTTTTTGTGAACATTTGTGAGCGTTGACCATAGTTGACCGGAAGAACCCAAGCGCACAATGCAGCCTGCCGAGGATCAAGCGACCCTAGCTTCTTTCGCCAGCAAGTATGAAGCCTTCATGAGGCTGGAGATGTACGGGACTCCGTACATCAGCAGGGAGTTTCTGCAAGAGGTCGGGATGGAGGACCTCATCATGGAGAAGCTCGCGCTGGCGGGCTGGGAGGCCCTGTTGGACATCAACAGCGCAGCGGATAAGGAGGATACCTGCGAGTTTTTGGCGTCGCTGGAGCCGGCTGATCTGGAGATAAGGTACCGGCACAGAGGAGTCTGGTACATTGCCTCGGCTAAGAGGCTGAAGCGCACGCTGAGGTGCGCAAAGGTGGGTGAAGCGGACATAGACACGCACACGAATCAAGAGGCGTGGCGCGAGATGGCGACCGGCCCAGTTTTTGCCACGGGGCGCAGCCGAGGACGCGAGCTGCGCGACCCGTGGATGTTGTACCTATGGCGCATGGTCGCCTATGCCATCATCGGGCGCTTCAATGGTGCGCCCAAGATCAGCTTACTGGACATGGAGATTTTGAAGGGTTTTTACTATGGGAAGAAGGTGCTGTTTGTCTTGAACATGGTGATCCATTGGAGTCGGGTCAGCACAAGGGGGCCGCTGACTTGTGGAGGGATGATCACGCACCTGCTGCGTGCGTTGCATGGAGAGCCAGAGGTGCCCGAGCACACAGTGGTACCGGTTGTTCCCTTGGACCGCGCCCATATGCTGCAAATAAGAGCGGTAGCCATGAGAGAGGATGGTGTATTGGAATGGTGCTACTGGCTGCAGCCGGCCAGAGCGGCGAGGCAGCAAGCAGAGAGCAGCGCACAAGTAGAGGAGGCTGCGGAGGAAATGGAGATGGACGAGGCCCCAGAGCCAGTTACGCCTCCAGTCAGGCGCACGAGGACTCGTGCGCAGACTGGAGGGCGCCGAAGAGCAAGTGCACCGCAGGGGGAGCCAGTTACCATTTCCATTGTGGATTCTCCCCCGCGTGCCCAAGGAAAGCTCCCCAGGACGGAGGCAGAGGAGGCGCCTGAGGAGGTACCAGAGGAGCAGCGCATGATGTTCAACATCATGCGCGTGCTCGAATATTTAGCGCCCGAGGGGGCAGATTTGAGCATGAGCCCACCATCAGGGTGGAGATTTGGAGATGCTATTCCCCCTCTCCTCAGTCTGCGCCGGCCGCCCCCAGGATCCCCCAGCGAGCCACGCCAGCCAGCCAGCCCTCCTACCCAGTCCCCGGTCCATCCAGCAGAGCCCACCCCAGCAGCAGACCCAGTACCCGCACCTGTAGTTCCCCCTGCACAGCCTTCTATTCAGAGGTCCCCTGAAGCCGATCCCATCATAAGTTCCAGCTCAGATTCACTATGGGATCCTATCTCAGAGGACGACCTCGTGGCTCAGCCCGCCGCCATTTCTGTAGTGCCGCCAGCCTCCAGCACCGAGTATGTGACTGATTCCTCAGATGAGGAGGCGCACGGATCAGCGGCTGAGTCCAGCTCCGAGGACATCTAGGGCTGCAGTGGGGCGCGCATTTCTTTCGGATGGTTTCTTTTCTTATCTTTTTAAAAACTGTTGCTATATGTTTTGCTGAATATTGTGCTGAATATTTTGTGACCCCTTGCTATATTGTTGTTGCGGAGACTATTTGTTTTTTTTTGTTCTTATATTCTTTGTTTTGCTTGCATGCATGTGTGCGCTCTCCGTGCGCTTGAGCTTGAGTCGTGGGGACACGTCTCTGTTTAAGTGTGGGGGGGGGAGCGTTACATTTACATTTCACGTTTTTTTGAGCTTTGTAGTGTACTTAGTTTAGTTGAAGGAAATAGTAGCAGTAGTGCGCTTGTGTGCGGGTTGCGCACACTGTTCAGCTTGTATTGCGCTATTCATATTGCATGCGCTTTAGTATATTTTTTTTCAACTGTTTTAGTATATTTTTTTTCATTTTTTCTGCTCCTGTTAGTTGGGATATACAGGGGATGTGGAGTTGACAGAAACGCTCTAGAAAGGCGGTTAGTCGTTTGAGCTTCGAAGGTGAGGTATATGGTCGAGAGCGCTAGTGGAGGCCGGTGCTTCGCGACCTTCGGAACAAGAGAGCACGCTCAGTCACGCAGATGCCAAAGGCGAATACCCATAGCGTGGCGAGGTGGGAAAACAGACCACCTTTCCTCTGGAAATCGAGCGAGGGAAGGCGTGCGCAGGTGCGCGTGCGCTGACCTGCGCAGATAGACCAAGGAGGGAGAGCGGAGCGTTGTTCCATAGCTGCTATCCAGAGGCCGAGATTAGAACCGTTCTGGGAACATAGGAACCATAGATAAAGCTGTACAAAAAAGAAAGACACCAGCAGATGATATGGGGTACAAAAGAAGTAACATGCGCAGAAATACGTACCAGCTTGCGCAAAGTTCACAAGAAAATCATCAAGGAAGGCTTGAGTTCCCAGGAAGTGCGCGGAAGAATCATGCACCGGAAGAAGCTTGCGCTGCTAACCATATACCCATCCTCGGAGTGAAAGCTGACAACCAGGAGCCTATGAAGAGCTATCTCCCAGCCATCTGAAATGATCTTCATCCCAGCTGAGAGGTAACGAGATTCGAAAATTATTATATTAAACTGTTGAAGGCAGATGCGCGCAAGAGATAGAGCAGCGCAAGGTGAATAGTAGTGTAGATCGCGCCAGAGTGCAAGACTGTGCGCTAGACTCCAGAGAGGTAATTGTATCCGTGCTTGAGTGCTTGTTCGGGACAAACAAGGGGCAAGTGTGGGGGGTTTGATAGAGCCTATTTATACACACTATTTAGATCCTAACCCTATGCCTGTTTGCATTTTTTTGTGTACAAGATTACTGGTTTCCAGTGTTTTTTTATTTCAGGGCGAAACGAGGGCCTAAGTCGGATACGCGCTAACAGGCAGCGTTTAAGACGCGCATTACACAGCCTGCGGAGCTAGCAGCGCAAACAGATAGTGGCAGAGTCGACCACGGTGCGCAGACCGATTGCGCTAACCAAGATGTCGTGCGCCATGCGCAGAATAGTGGTGTTTCCAAATCTTGACACCACCAGATTTGGAAGTTGCCAAGGTTGGGCCTCATGAGCAGTATATAAAGAGAGGAAGCCTAGTGTTTGTTTATCAACAGAGAGAGCATCACTAGCACCAAGAGAGGACCACAGAACATGAGAGAGTGGCAGAATAGAAAAACACACGAGCCTACTGCGAGGACCTGCGCTAGCCGACTGCGCCAGCCGAGACTCTGCAACCGCACCCACCTGCTTGTTGCTGTTTTCTTGGATACTTCAGATATTATTTACTGTTTCTATGATGTTTACTACTAGCATGTCTAGCTAAACGCTTGGTATCGGTTGGGCATGATTCTATGAGTATTTCCTTTGAGACTAATGCTTAATGCATAGTTTGTTTGCTTATATTAATTTTGTGCACACAGTTGACAGCTAGTTGCATGAGTAGGGGAAGCCTTGAACCGCAATCTTACTCTTGCTACTTGTTGTTATATGTTAAACTAGTTGAATAGCTTGAAGGTGACGACTAGGAGTAACGCGCTAGGATAATCAGTTGCTACTGTGACAGGATTCGTAACTTGTTAGACTAGTCTTAAGAATTAATAGCTCATGAACTTTGATCGGAACATGCGCACATGTTAGGAAGCCTTGATCAGACACTAACATCAGTAAACCAAACTATAGACGTTTAGAGTCGATGATAAGGAATACACTCATAGAGGATTGTCTGCTGACGTTGGCGTTTTAAGCAAGCAAAATGAAGTGCTATTCTATTCACGCAAATATCAAACAATATTTATAACCGAGTGACCTCGGGTCGAACCCAAGAGAAAAGCTTAGACTAATTTACAACTAATTAATGCTATTATTGAAAGTCTACGGATTTGGGGGGGATTTGTCCTCCTTTAGAGGTACCTCTAGTAAGTACTAAAGATAAATGATATTTTTGGTTTTTGGTTGATGAAACAAAAGAGTGACTAGGGATTCAACTTCTCTCCTAAGATATGAGGAAAATGAAATAACTCACTAACACATGCATGAACTACATTTGGTTGATAAAAGCAAGGCTAATGCATCGTCCACTCTAGGTTCAACTCTCGCTCCTTCCCTAGAGTGGAGAGGATACACAAAGGACATGGTTCTCAAACTCTCGCTCTATTGAACCGTGTAGAATTTGAGTGCCATAACCGCACCCTCTCGGTCTATTGGCCGGTTACTCAAATCCGCTTAAAACTTAGCCTAATGTCAAGAATGCATGTCGCTCTCACGCACAAACACTCCATCTATGATCATACAATAGCTATGAAACATCCTAAGTTCAACTCTCGCTCCTTCCTTAGGGGTTTTGACCAAACATACTCACTTAAGCATTTCGTCAAACACTTGGTGTGCATACAATGAATACATAGCTAGGGCACAATATAATCAAACCAAACTTCATTCAATGCAATCAATTAGAGTTCTACATCATATCCAATCCTAGGGGATCCATTTAATCCCCAACCACAAGTACAACTACTCACTCATAATGAGTGTGCACAAATACATGCAAACTAAATGAGACATGAATGTAAATACAAAGGGTAAAGGGTTTAAGAGAAGTTGATGTAGAATCTTCGACTCAAGCTTGGTTCTTCACCCAAGCTTGGTCTTCTCCGAGCTCCAGTCGCCTAGGGTTGAGAAAATGTGGAAGCTCGTCGTCTAGGGTTGAGAGAAAAAGCAAGCTCCTCTTTCTTCACTTCTATCTCCTTCTATTTATACTTTGTGAAGATTTCCAATAAGTGCCCGAAGTGACCGAATCACTTGATTCGGTCAATGCCCATGTGATTCGCTCGAATCTTTTTCTCAGTGCTGTTTTGAGTTTGGGCGAATCACTTATCCTGGCCGAATCACTTTTGATTCGGTCAAACGCCCTTGTTTTGATACGGTCAAACGTCTTGTGGAGCTAAATTGATTCGGGCACCTCTGGGCGAATCACCTATGATACGGCCGAATCATCTGTTTAGTGGCGGTCTCGGACTGGGCGAATCACTTTTCTTGGCCGAATCACGTTTGACTCGGTCAACCCATCAAGTGATTCGGTCAAACCTTCAAGACTTTCCCCGGATCAGGTCGATTCGTGCAGCTGAGAGTGATTCGGCCAAATTACTTCTGCAGTTATCAACTAGCTTTTTTGACACTTTAAACCTTTGATTTACGTCTTGACGTAAACTAGGAAGTTGTAGATCTTTGAATTACCTTTCCAACAAACTATAGAACGTCCCAATCGGATAAGAATCGCGCGCTCGGCAAGCCTTCGAAGATAAACAGGTCAGTCTGCCCAGATTTGATCTACAGGCAAATTCTCCCCGAATCAACTTTGATTCGGGCAAGCCTTGAGTTGATTCGGGCGAATCATCTGTTCAGTGCTGTATTGAAGTATCATGATTGCCCGAATCACTTTTCTTTGGCCGAATCAAAAGTGATTCGGCCTATCCTGAATTCCTCTTTGGGAGAATCAACTTTGTAGCGCTGGAATTCTCGCCTGTTTTGACCACTTAAACCTTCGAATTATGTCTTGATGTAAAATATGAAGTTGTAGCCCTTTGAGTTAGCTTTCCAACAAGACATGACACGCCTTAATCGGATAAGAAACGTGTGTTCGGCGAGCCTTCGAAGCTGAATAGGTCAATCATGGACGAATCAAACTAGCCTTTTGCTTGATTTTGCTCTCTTTTGCTCTCGATCGACTAGAATTCATCCAGATTTTCTTCACACCACTTCATATCATGTAATATACATTTTTAACCTAAAATGGGCAAAGAAAACATCAAGTGACTTTATAAAATAGGGAAACAAACAAGAAGTAAGGGGAAAATATGGACAAATATAAGGTTATTTGTCCGCTCATCAAAACACCCCACACTTAAGTCTTGTTCGTCCCGAACAAATATGTGCATAAGTCAAGCGGAGAGTAAGATGCTAGATCATATATGGCAATATCAAAGCACGTAGCAAATCTTACGCACATGAAACACATCAACCTCCTACTCATGTAACCTAACTAAAGAAAACTTAAACAAAGGAAATTAATCTACTCCTAACTCACTGTCGTAGGAATCACGAATGCATTTAGCGTATGCATCAAGCCTTTAAACCTCTAGGTTACCCTAGCGGACGAGTTGAAGTCTCGTGAGAGTTTTCAGAAAAGGAATACTCACAAATCCCATTTGCAATCATCCATGAGAGTTCAAAATCCAAATATAGCTAGCTAAGCAAGTAGTTCACTATCACCTCAAATTGTAATAGAGTTGTGCAAATTATTCACTTCACGCAAACTCTAAGGATCATTCACTTCAATGTGACAATAAATACTCATAGAATCGATATCAACCTAGCATTCGTCAGATTCAAATTTCCGCTCAATTTCCTATGCAAGTAGTATGAAGAAAAGCGTCGCTAGCACAAAAATTTTGTCAAATCAATCACATATGCTTGCTAAGGGCAAGTCCATAAGCTCAAGACAATAAACTCGTTCTCAAGTTTTAGACTATACGTGATAAACCGTAAGAGAAGAGGAGTTTTGACAATGAACAATTTAGAATTCCCTCGTACAAATCTGGATGCTTAAGTAATAAATTACGAGGGTCATACCTTAGACGCTTCCTAAAAACCGAATGCAAAAGCCTTACTCACACACATGCGAAAGAATTTGCGGAAAAGGCACAAAGTCAAGAATTAAGTGTCTTTATTTATTTTTTTTTGCGTTTATAGAAATGCTTTCGAGGGGGAAATTACCTTCCTAACCCTCGGCAATTGTAAAACTTTTCCTTGACCCAAAAAACAAACAAATAATATTTTTGTGTTTATACAAATGCTTTCAAGGGGGAACTTACCTTCCTAACCCTCGGCATTTGTAAAACCTTAAAAATATAATTTTTCCTTTCTTGCGCCTCTTTTCTTTTTCTTATCGCAAACACTTTATTTGACCCCACACTTAATACTTGACAATGTGCCTAAGTGAGATATAATGGAGCATGAAGTGTGAGCTAAACAAATGCAAAGACTAAATAGGAATGCTAAAGTCACCTAAAAGCAAACAAGAACAAGTATGAGGTTTTTATATGAAAACTATTTTTATTTTATTTTTTTGCTCGCTAGACTTAACTTCATTCTTCATGCACGGAAAGAGCTCAAAAATAAATCGAACTAAGCTAGTCAAAAACACCAAATCATGTGAATAAAATCATCACAAAGAATGTCAATCGACTTAAAGATACGATTCATGAATTCAAAGCACAACTCATCCCAAATATGTTTTTAAATGATACTACTTAATCTCTTAGCAGACATTACTCCGTGTGATCAATATTTAAAGCTAGGATGAAAGCAATCATGCGAGTATAATGCGCACAAAATAAATGTGTAGCATAGAATCATGTTGTTAAGCAAATAAAAGCGCAAACACCCCACACTTAAAAGTTTGCTTAGTCTCTAAGCAATATAAAGTAATAGAATAAAAGAGAAAGCTTCGAAGGAACTTCTCTCGTGTCAAGGTATCAAAATGCACATCACAAATTCCATAACGATTCTATACTACAATCAAGTAAAAATAAAAGCATAAATACTCACAAGCCTAGTTTAACGTCTTGGCTAAGACGTAGCCGATTCCCTTTTTCATAAGAAACACACTTGAGAAGTCCTTTGCGAGGATCCCTTCTCAAGTGACATGCGTCGATAGCGTGGGAATTCAACCGGTCTCTCGTCTTCCTCTTGCGGAAGAGTGGCATTTCCTTCCCTCCTCGAGTTTGGTTGATCCATAGTTTCTGTTGGTGGTTGATCAACGCAAATTTGAGGTGAAGGAGTATCAAAATCTGGCAATTTCTGCTCTGTTGATGTGGAGGCTTGTTCTTATGCCTTTTTCGCGCGTGCTTTGATTTTCATTCAAACACCTACCAAGCAATCAGAGAAAGCATCAATAAGTGTGAACTTAAATTAAAGAAAGCAAGAAAAGCACGCAAACACGCAATCACGATCAACAAAAAAAAAAGAAAAAAAAAGTAGTAGACTAACTAAAATAATATTAACTAGCAAACTAGTCTAATGGCTATTCCCCGGCAACGGAGCCATTTTGACGTTGGCGTTTTAGGCAAGCAAAATGAAGTGCTATTCTAGTCACGCAAATATCAAACAATATTTATAACCGAGTGACCTCGGGTCGAACCCAAGAGAAAAGCTTAGACTAATTTACAACTAATTAATGCTATTATTGAAAGTCTACGGATTTGGGGGGGATTTGTCCTCCTTTAGAGGTACCTCTAGTAAGTACTAAAGATAAATGATATTTTTGGTTTTTGGTTGATGAAACAAAAGAGTGACTAGGGATTCAACTTCTCTCCTAAGATATGAGGAAAATGAAATAACTCACTAACACATGCATGAACTACATTTGGTTGATAAAAGCAAGGCTAATGCATCGTCCACTCTAGGTTCAACTCTCGCTCCTTCCCTAGAGTGGAGAGGATACACAAAGGACATGGTTCTCAAACTCTCGCTCTATTGAACCGTGTAGAATTTGAGTGCCATAACCGCACCCTCTCGGTCTATTGGCCGGTTACTCAAATCCGCTTAAAACTTAGCCTAAAGTCAAGAATGCATGTCGCTCTCACGCACAAACACTCCATCTATGATCATACAATAGCTATGAAACATCCTAAGTTCAACTCTCGCTCCTTCCTTAGGAGTTTTAACCAAGCATACTCACTTAAGCATTTCGTCAAACACTTGTGAAATTTCACAGCGTCTCACTTAGACAGATTTGTGAACTAGCAGTTGCTGCAGCACACTCTTGTTCACAAGAAATAATCTCAGCAAGCAATGAACAAAGGCACAGGTTTGTTCACCCAGTTCGGCCAAACTGCCTACGTCTGGGGAGGACTATTCTCCAGTCCTCAATCCACTCAATCAAAGGTCCCAAGCACACTCGGTTACAACGCACGCAACCTATGCTACTTTAACCCCGTGTGGATCACACAACACAATCAGAACAAGCTCTGATTTGTGTCAGCACACCCTCTACAGTATGTCAGTCTAGAATAGCTACAATCCTCTCAAAGAACTTAGCCTATTCTATACTACACTACTCAGCAGAGTTGCTGCAGCAACAGCTGTAACACACAGCTGAAGCACAATGTCTGCGTCGCTCCAAGGCCTTCTGCCGAGCCGATCGAACCACTCCAAGAGCGCTGCACACTCTGAGTAACTCCCCCTCACTCAGTGACCACCTGCCACTAGTGAGTTCTTCCGCACGAACCTCGAACGAGTCTTCCACCCGTCAGTTCTTCCGCGGCTGCCTTTGATCAACCAACAAGCTCCAAAGCTCTGAATTGGCTTCCAGATCAATGCACAAATCAGTCTCTGCAAGACCTGATTCTCTTCTGCAATGCTCACCACAGCTCAGCGCTCAACGCTCTGCCCGTGTGTGTTTGATCGAAGAACAACGTCCGTAGCACCCAGAAAGTTCCTTCTCTGAAATCTGTGTCTACTCTCGTGTATCACTCAGCTTCGATCACCCTCTTCAGCCCTAACACCTTCTGCTTAAATACCCACACCACTTTAAGCAGTTTCCAGGTTTAGGCCATTGATCCACAAGATCAATTATCTCCTAAAATCTAGGAGATTAGATTTGATTTATATCTTCAATGCAAATCTCCTTCCTCTGACCAGTAAACCTTGCTGGAATATGCTCAACAGCATTTTAAAAATTCTTCTAAGAGCAAGAACACAACTGCCATACCTTCAAAGCTCACCAAGTACATAACTGCTACTCGGACAGTTGATACAGCACTTGAACCAGCACCTGCTGCAGCATCCCCTGCTGTATCTGCTACTGCTTGTTTGTTTGAGCTGCAGCAGCTCCTTGTTCACATATGTTGGTTTTGTCAAACCTGCCATACTTGCATCATCAATCTCCCCCTTGGCATTTTGACAAAACCAAAGCACGCTCCGATGAACCGAAAGAAAAAAAAAACAAGCACTAATTACTCCAAAAAAAACATTTGAGAGAGTAAGTATAAAAGGCCACACTCGGCCATAGCATAATGACCACGCAGGGTCAGTAGAAGAAATGTTCATCAACAGTAGCAGTATTAATCTTCTTCTCCCCCTTTTTGTCATAGATGCTCAAGGGGCCTGCTCCTCATCCTCCAGGAACTCCAAGTCTCTGATTAGGCTCCTAATCTGGCCACGCCTGGCATCCCTCCGTTTGGCCTCAGTATCAAGAATGAGCAGCTCAGACCTGAGATGGCTCACAATTCTGGCACGAAGAGCTGGCTGAATGGATGCAGCAGGGGGAAGAGAGTCCTCCAGGGGAGTTGGAGCTGAAGAACCAACCATTAGAAGATCCTCATAAGCAACATCCACGACATGTTTTCCCTTGAATAGCTTGTGATCTACTGTGAAGACCTGCAGCTCCTCAGATAAACCTTCAGGAATCTCACCAAACTCTGGGTGCTGAGAGACCATGATCCCATAGATGAGAGAGGGTAGCACAATAGGCTTGCTGGAGGAGGCACTCCCGGCATGAGTGGCCACCTGAGGGAACATAACACTGCCCAGGCTGATCTTCCTCTTCTTCCCAATAGAGTAGAGAAGGTTAGCAAAGTCTTTGTTAACCTTCCCCCTGTGAGAGCTAGGGATCCAATTTCGAATGCCCAGATGATACAGCAGGGCAAACTTGGAGGTAAGCTCAGCAGCATTGAGGTTAGGACCACCCCACGACAAGCACACTCCCCCTGTCAGAATCTTCGCCACAAACTCTGGCTTAACATCAGTGGGAGCTCTTGCATTCTCAGAGATTCCAAGAAAAGCATCAATAATTTCAGGGGTAATAACCACTGACTTACCCCGTACCCAGCTTTTCCCATACTCAGCCGCTCCTTCATCTCCAAATTTCTCCTCCATATTCACAATAAATTCTCTAACCAGAATAATATTGAATCGATGAGGAAAGGTTAGGGACTTGAGAAGATTTACCTCTGTCAGAAGCTGAATCATAGCAGCTGATTTGTACTTGTCGAGGACCAGTCTCTTCTCATACACAATGTGTTTCCTCTCAACAGCACTCCAGGATTGAGAGGCACTTCTATTTCTGAACCATGTACCTCCCACTGTGAGAGCAGATAAGTCAATCGCTGGAGGTCCTCTCTCAGAAGGTCCACCAAGAGAACCTTCTTCTTCTTCTTCACTGGCTGTTCCTTCACTGCTGGAGACTGGGATCAAGATAGGGGCTTTTCCCTTGTCTGAAGGAGGAGGAGGATGTGCTGCAGCAGGTTCCTGTTCAGGAGACTCAGCCCCTGTTTCCACCCCTTCACCAATAATGCCTGGGGACATGACCAGCGATCTGCACTCTTCTTCTGCGGAGGCTGCTACAGCAGCCTCTGTTGCTTGTTCTTCTTCAGAGGCAACTTCAGTCACAGCCTCTTCTGGTAGCACAGCAGTACTGGAAACAGGTTCTCCATCACGTACCAGCCGCCTCCTCTTCTGGGTTGTTTCTGTGGGAGAAACAGGCTCGTTATGCGACACAGGAAGAGGAGCTGGTTCCCACACCACTACATCCAACCGCTGAGCAGGGTCTTCGTTGCGTGCCTTGGTCCTTCTCTCAGACCTGCCCTGCCTGTCTGCTGCCAGATTCTTCTTCAACCAGCGTGTCTTCACCATTTTTGCAGAGATGTGGAGGGTTTGAGGAGCGCTCAGAGGATGATCGGCAGAGATTTTTGAGAAGCCCTTTTGCTCTTGATCTTTGCCCTAGAAAATATTTACCCGTTATTTTCTTTTTCCTTTTGAAGTTGTTAAGACACGTGCCTCCCATGTGCAAATATTTCCCTTTCCATCCTCAGTAACCAACACATGTGAACAAGCTTATTCTTGACCCGGTTGCTATAGCACATGCGAGCTGGTTCACCTGTTCAGTTCAGACTGCAGCATTGCTTGGAGGATCCTCAAGAGGTTCTGATGGAGCTTTCTTCACCCATTTTTGAGACAAACCAGAGTTTTTCTTCTTCTGATCTTGCATCCTCCTGTCTCTTCCTTTTGTCATGTTTGGGTTTCCATATCTGTAACGACTGCTGTTTACATTTGTTTTTTGCAATCCAGTGCCCTTGTGTAACAGTCTTAGCAATCCTTCTCTGTGATTCTTTCCAGGAACTGTTTTTCTGAGAAACAGCAAGAAACGGAGTCTTTATGCAATAAGAGTTGTTCCTGGATTTTACTCTTTCTTTTTCAACTGAGCAGGTTCTGCGCTGCTGCTTCAAATTAGAGTTGATTTTCTGATTCCCAACACTTGTACCAGTACTCTGTTTATTCTGAGTCTTTAGTTTTGTTTTAGAAAAATGATGTGCACGGTGCTGCAGCATCCCCTTGTTCACATGTCTGGTTCCAACTTTGTCTGGAGATTTTGAGGAGCTATCTGAATTCTTCTTCTCATCTGTCTCAACAGCTGAAGCTTTAATGAAAACTGGCCCTCTAGAGCTTTCTTCGCCAGTATATCCAAGCCCTGTTTTCCCTTTTCCAAGTCTTTGGTAAGACAGTATTTCGTCCAGGATATTACTCTGCGGATCAGCTGACTTGACTGTTGCTGGAGAGGACCCAGCAGAAATCTGTCTCCCTGAATCTTCTCTTTTTAGAATAGTAACTCGATTGTCGAATGGGAGTAGACCTTTCCTTCGTTCTTCTTCCAAAAGATTGACTCTGTCAGTCACGGCCTGATTAGTCTGAAGAACTGCCTCACATTGTTTCAGTACCTTCCTCAGAAGATCAGCAAGACTGTCAGATGAGTCTTCTTCATCCTCACTTTCAGAGACTTCAATTCCATAATGAATTTCTACCTTCTTTGGCTCTCTGAGGTTGACATCTGAAACACTTGTCAGCACAACACAGTTCTCTTCATCACTTTCATCAGAGTCACTCCATTTTGCTGTCATGGACTTATTGTTCTTCTTCTCTAAATTTTTGAGGGGTTTGCTTGGACAATCAGCCTCAATGTGTCCATACCCTTCACAGTTCCAGCATTGAACTCCCTTTTTCATCTCTTTCTTATCATCTTCATCCTGAACTGGTTCTTTCCCTTTCCTCTTTCGCTCACTGCCCCTTCTGAATTGTCTTCGCGAGGAAGAGCTTCTCTCAGTTCTGGATTCCATGTTTTTCAGAAGCTTCCCAAGGTTCTTAACAAGCATGCTCATCTGATCATCTGGAACTGTCTGCTTGATTTCTGCTTCAGCTTTCAATCCAACATTTTTGTCCTTGGAAGTGGTGTCCTCTTTGACCAGTTTCATCTCAAATTGTTTGAGAGATCCCATCAGCTCTTCCAACCTCATGAACCTGACATTTTGCGCTTCTTCAATAGCTGTCACTTTCATGTCGAATTTTGTGGGCAATGATCTGAGAACCTTTCTGATAACCTTTTCTTCAGGGATGGGCTCACCAAGAGCATGAGCTTCATTTGCAAGATCACAGAGTTTAGCATTAAACTCAGTGACTGTTTCTTCATCCAGCATCCTCAGATTCTCAAATTGTGTGGCAATTATCTGGAGTCTTGACAGCTTCACTCTATCAGTTCTGTTAAGGTAATGGCATCCTTGACAAAACAAGCACAAGAAGTTGCTACAACATCCCCTGAAGATTGAAGCTGAAGAAGCTGCAAAAGAAGGAGTTCAAAGATGAGAAGAGGATTGCCTAAGATTAGAAGGGTTCTTGGATTTTGTCAAAATGCCAAGGGGGAGATTGTGAAGGTATGTGGCATCATTGACAAACTCCTACAAAGTGAACTAGAGCTTGCTACAGCAAGTATGGAAAGAAAACAGCTGATGAAGAGCATTCCAGAGTGAGCAAACTCAGTAAGTGGCGCTCCAGATGAAGACATTAATTAGCGCTCCAGATGAAGACATTAAGTGGCTAATGTCTTCACGAGCCGCGCGACTTAATGTTGCCTTGGGGTGCTCGAAAATCTGAAAGAGATCATGAAGACATCAGCTTGTGCAATCTGGGCAGAGTGACTATCGATCTCAGTACTCAAGTGGAGTAAGCAAGTGCAATAGCAACCTCTGGAGCAGAAGTTCAGCAGCAGAAGTATTGCACACCTTCAGACAGCTTGTGCTACAGCAGATGCTGCAGCACAAATGCTGTAGCAGAAATTTAGCTTTCTCGAAGATTGCATTCAAACAACAAATCAGTGGACCGAAGGGCTTCCGGAAAGAGCTGAATATTCAGGAGAATATTTCTGGAGTGTCTCTCAAGAACAAGGGCAGATTTGTTGAAGTGAAGATATGATCTTGTAGAGATCTTGGAGGATCTTCCTTAGAATTGATGGGATTGTTTCCTAATGCATTTAGGAAATTCCAGCAGCAGCAAACAGCTACAGCAAAGGTGAACAAGGAGTTGTTGCAGCTCAAACAATCAAGCTGGCAACAGAAGTAAACCAGCAGCAGATGCAGCAGGGGATGCTGCAGCAGGTGCTGGTTCAACTGTCCGAGTAGCAGTTTTGTGCTGGGTGCATTTTGAAGGTATGGCAGCTTTGTGAAAGTGCTTAGAAGAATTTCTAAAATACCGTTGAGCATATTCCAGCAAGGTTTGCTTGTCAGAGAAGGAGATTTGCATTGAAGTTATTTATCAAATATAATCTCCTAGATTTTAGGAGATAATTGATCTTGTGGGTCAATTGCCTAAACCTGGAAATTGCTTAAAGTGGTGTGGGTATTTAAGCAGAAGGTTCGAGGGCTGAAGAGGGTGATCGAAGCTGAGGGATACACTAGAGTAGACACAGATTTCAGAGAGAGGATTTTCTGGGTGCTACGGACGTTGTTCTTCGATCAAACACACACACGGGCAGAGCGTTGAGCGCAGAGCTGTGGTGTGCATTGCAGAAGAGAATCAGGTCTTGCAAAGACTGATTCGTGCATTGATCTCGAAGCCAATTCAGAGCTTGTGAGCTTGTTGGTTGATCAAGAGGCAGCCGCGGAAGAACTGACGGGTGGAAGGCTCGGTCGAGGTTCGTGCGGAAGAACTCACTAGTGACAGGTGGTCACTGAGTGAGGGGGAGTTACTCAGAGTGTGCAGCGCTCTTGGAGTGGTTCGATCGGCTCGGCAGAAGGCCTTGGAGCGACGCGGACAGTGTGCTTCAGCTGTGTGTTACAGCTGTTGCTGCAGCAACCCTGCTGAGTAGTGTAGGATAGAATAGGCTGAGTTTTTTGAGAGGATTGTAGCTATTCTAGACTGACATATTGTAGAGGGTGTGCTGGCACAAATCAAAGCTTGTTCTGATTGTGCTGAGTAGTCAACAAGAGGTTGAGTAGCATAGGTTGCGTGCGTTGTAACCTAGTGTACTTGGAACCTTTGGTTGAGTGGATTGAGGACTGGAGAATAGTCCTCCCCAGACGTAGGCAGATTGGCCGAACTGGGTGAACAAACTTGTGCATTGTTTGTTGCTTGCTGAGATTAGTTCAAAAATCTGTCTAAGTGAGACGCTGTGAAATTTCAATTGGTATCAGAGCGGGAACTCGACACACAGAGTTAAAGATCCTACGGTGTCTCTGAAGAAGCCAAGACAATGAAGGAAGGACAGAGTACAAGCACACCTCCATTGTTGGAAGAAAGCAACTATGGATGTTGGAAGGCAGGAATGAAGGTCTTCCTAAAGACAATGGATGAGAAGGCTTGGAGAGCAGTTGTGTCTGGATGGTCACACCCTCTGATCATCGACGACAAAGGAGTTGCACTGGAGAAACCAGAGGAGACATGGACAGCTGAAGAGGAAGCTGTAGCAACCAGTAACTCAAGAGCCTTGAACGCAATATTTGTCGCTGTTGACGCAAATAATTTCAGGCTGATCTCTGAATGTGAAGTTGCCAAGCAAGCATGGGAGATTCTTCAAATGGCTCATGAAAAGAACAAGATCGTTGCTGCAAATTGGAGAGACGAAGATAGTGAGGAAAAATCTGACCAAATTAGCAATGTTGCTTTGATGTTTGAAACTGATATGAATAGTATCGTTTCAACAAAGCCAGAAAGTGTTGATTGTGTTGATGAGTCAGACAGTAGTGATGATGAGGAAATCACTGAGGAGTCCATTGCCAAAAACTTTACCCTATTGCACGAAGAGTGTCTGCGAGTCATGGAGATCAACAACGGATTGACGGCTAAAGTTTCAGATCTACGAGAAAAACAAGAGCAGTTGCTGAAGATGCTCACTTCTCTTACGGATCAGGTTGCCCAGCAAGAAGAGAAGTTTGCTGCAGAGAAGGAAGAGCTCAACCTCTACCGGAAGACTACAAAGATGCTTAACAGTGGAACAAGCACTCTTGAAGATATTCTTGCACGCCAAAGGTATGGAGGTGGCTACTCAGGTCTTGGATACACTGGAGAAGAAGGTGCTGAAACAACTGTATTCATCAAAGCTACGGAGCGAGAAGATGCTGAGATTTCCGTAGAAAAACCGGTCTTGTCCCAGAAACCAGTTCAGAAAAAGGTGCATAGAAGGGTGAACAAGAAGCTGCTACAGCAACCGTTGTATCAACAACCTGTAGCAGAAAAGAAACCCAGGTGCAAAAGTCGCAGATGTTATTTCTGTGATCGAGAGGGACACATTCAGAGAAGATGCCCGATCCTGAACAAGTATTGGAGACCTCAGAAATCGCCCACAGACGGACAATGCCGGATGAAGCCAAGGATCAGGCGTGGCACGCAGGTGACCTCCAGCTCATCAAAGTCGATGGATTGTCACTGTCCAGTTGTGCATGAAAACATCAGATATGTTGAAGGGACAACGAAAATGAGGATCGAGAAGGATGCTGGCACAGAGAGGATGAGACACCGAAACAATGTCGGAAGGAAAGGAAGAGTTGCTGGTCACAACAAATCTTAGAAGGAGCATGTTCGAAAACCAGTACAAGTATGGGTGGAGAAGCAGCCACCTGATATTCCCCCAAAACCAACCAAAGAAGCACATGTTGACACATTGGAATGCCCTCTCCTGTGGATGGAGAAGAGGCGTTGGCATACTCGCTGAATTTAGCTGGTATCCCCCTCTATCATTTGTGACAAAAAGGGGGAGAAGAAGAGAAGAGGTGCTCTTAGAAATAAGAAGAGAAGAGGTGCTCTTAGAAATAATGCTCAGGTTTTGTCAAAAATGCCAAGGGGGAGAGTGTTAAGGTAATGGCATCCTTGACAAAACAAGCACAAGAAGTTGCTACAACATCCCCTGAAGATTGAAGCTGAAGAAGCTGCAAAAGAAGGAGTTCAAAGATGAGAAGAGGATTGCCTAAGATTAGAAGGGTTCTTGGATTTTGTCAAAATGCCAAGGGGGAGATTGTGAAGGTATGTGGCATCATTGACAAACTCCTACAAAGTGAACTAGAGCTTGCTACAGCAAGTATGGAAAGAAAACAGCTGATGAAGAGCATTCCAGAGTGAGCAAACTCAGTAAGTGGCGCTCCAGATGAAGACATTAAGTAGCGCTCCAGATGAAGACATTAAGTGGCTAATGTCTTCACGAGGCGCGCGACTTAATGTTGCCTTGGGGCGCTCGAAAATCTGAAAGAGATCATGAAGACATCAGCTTGTGCAATCTGGGCAGAGTGACTATCGATCTCAGTACTCAAGTGGAGTAAGCAAGTGCAATAGCAACCTCTGGAGCAGAAGTTCAGCAGCAGAAGTATTGCACACCTTCAGACAGCTTGTGCTACAGCAGATGCTGCAGCACAAATGCTGTAGCAGAAATTTAGCTTTCTCGAAGATTGCATTCAAACAACAAATCAGTGGACCGAAGGGCTTCCGGAAAGAGCTGAATATTCAGGAGAATATTTCTGGAGTGTCTCTCAAGAACAAGGGCAGATTTGTTGAAGTGAAGATATGATCTTGTAGAGATCTTGGAGGATCTTCCTTAGAATTGATGGGATTGTTTCCTAATGCATTTAGGAAATTCCAGCAGCAGCAAACAGCTACAGCAAAGGTGAACAAGGAGTTGTTGCAGCTCAAACAATCAAGCTGGCAACAGAAGTAAACCAGCAGCAGATGCAGCAGGGGATGCCGCAGCAGGTGCTGGTTCAACTGTCCGAGTAGCAGTTTTGTGCTGGGTGCGTTTTGAAGGTATGGCAGCTTTGTGAAAGTGCTTAGAAGAATTTCTAAAATACCGTTGAGCATATTCCAGCAAGGTTTGCTAGTCAGAGAAGGAGATTTGTATTGAAGTTATTTATCAAATCTAATCTCCTAGATTTTAGGAGATAATTGATCTTGTGGGTCAATTGCCTAAACCTGGAAATTGCTTAAAGTGGTGTGGGTATTTAAGCAGAAGGTTCGAGGGCTGAAGAGGGTGATCGAAGCTGAGGGATACACTAGAGTAGACACAGATTTCAGAGAGAGGATTTTCTGGGTGCTACGGACGTTGTTCTTCGATCAAACACACACACGGGCAGAGCGTTGAGTGCAGAGCTGTGGTGTGCATTGCAGAAGAGAATCAGGTCTTGCAAAGACTGATTCGTGCATTGATCTGGAAGCCAATTAAGAGCTGGTGAGCTTGTTGGTTGATCAAGAGGCAGCCGCGGAAGAACTGACGGGTGGAAGGCTCGGTCGAGGTTCGTGCGGAAGAACTCACTAGTGACAGGTGGTCACTGAGTGAGGGGGAGTTACTCAGAGTGTGCAGCGCTCTTGGAGTGGTTCGATCGGCTCGGCAGAAGGCCTTGGAGCGACGCGGACAGTGTGCTTCAGCTGTGTGTTACAGCTGTTGCTGCAGCAACCCTGCTGAGTAGTGTAGGATAGAATAGGCTGAGTTCTTTGAGAGGATTGTAGCTATTCTAGACTGACATATTGTAGAGGGTGTGCTGGCACAAATCAGAGCTTGTTCTGATTGTGCTGAGTAGTCAACAAGAGGTTGAGTAGCATAGGTTGCGTGCGTTATAACCTAGTGTACTTGGAACCTTTGGTTGAGTGGATTGAGGACTAGAGAATAGTCCTCCCCAGACGTAGGCAGATTGGCCGAACTGGGTGAACAAACTTGTGCATTGTTTGTTGCTTGCTGAGATTAGTTCAAAAATCTGTCTAAGTGAGACGCTGTGAAATTTCAAGTTCCTTCATGGGCAGTTTGCAGAATCTCCCATGCTTGCTTGGCCATGTCACAGTTTGAGATCAACCTGAAATTGTTAGCATCAACTGCAGCAAAAATTGCATTCAGAGCCTTTGAATTACCAGTTGCTGCAGCACCTTCTTCAGCAGTCCACTGCTCTTCAGGTTTTATTCTTGTCACTCCTTACTCATCCATGGTGATTGGAGGAGACCACTGAACCACAACAGCTCTCCATGTCTTCTCATCAATAGCCCTGAGAAAGGCTTTCATTCTAGCTTTCCAATATCCATAATTGCTCTCTTCCAATAATGGAGGTCTACTTGTGCTCTGTCCTTCCTTCATTGTCTTGGCTTCTTCAGAGACACTGTAGGATCTTTTAACTCTGTGTGTCGAGTTCCTGCTCTGATACCAATTAAAATTTCACAGCGTCTCACTTAGACAGATTTGTGAACTAGCAGTTGCTGCAGCACACTCTTGTTCACAAGAAATAATCTCAGCAAGCAATGAACAAAGGCACAGGTTTGTTCACCCAGTTCGGCCAAACTGCCTACGTCTGGGGAGGACTATTCTCCAGTCCTCAATCCACTCAATCAAAGGTCCCAAGCACACTCGGTTACAACGCACGCAACCTATGCTACTTTAACCCCGTGTGGATCACACAACACAATCAGAACAAGCTCTGATTTGTGTCAGCACACCCTCTACAGTATGTCAGTCTAGAATAGCTACAATCCTCTCAAAGAACTTAGCCTATTCAATACTACACTACTCAGCAGAGTTGCTGCAGCAACAGCTGTAACACACAGCTGAAGCACAATGTCCGCGTCGCTCCAAGGCCTTCTGCCGAGCCGATCGAACCACTCCAAGAGCGCTGCACACTCTGAGTAACTCCCCCTCACTCAGTGACCACCTGCCACTAGTGAGTTCTTCCGCACGAACCTCGAACGAGTCTTCCACCCGTCAGTTCTTCCGCGGCTGCCTTTGATCAACCAACAAGCTCCAAAGCTCTGAATTGGCTTCCAGATCAATGCACAAATCAGTCTCTGCAAGACCTGATTCTCTTCTACAATGCTCACCACAGCTCAGCGCTCAACGCTCTGCCCGTGTGTGTTTGATCGAAGAACAACGTCCGTAGCACCCAGAAAGTTCCTTCTCTGAAATCTGTGTCTACTCTCGTGTATCACTCAGCTTGGATCACCCTCTTCAGCCCTAACACCTTCTGCTTAAATACCCACACCACTTTAAGCAGTTTCCAGGTTTAGGCCATTGATCCACAAGATCAATTATCTCCTAAAATCTAGGAGATTAGATTTGATTTATATCTTCAATGCAAATCTCCTTCCTCTGACCAGTAAACCTTGCTGGAATATGCTCAACAGCATTTTATAAATTCTTCTAAGAGCAAGAACACAACTGCCATACCTTCAAAGCTCACCAAGTACATAACTGCTACTCGGACAGTTGATACAGCACTTGAACCAGCACCTGCTGCAGCATCCCCTGCTGGATCTGCTACTGCTTGTTTGTTTGAGCTGCAGCAGCTCCTTGTTCACATATGTTGGTTTTGTCAAACCTGCCATACTTGCATCATCAACTTGGTGTGCATACAATGAATACATAGCTAGGGCACAATATAATCAAACCAAACTTCATTCAATGCAATCAATTAGAGTTCTACATCATATCCAATCCTTGGGGATCCATTTAATCCCCAACCACAAGTACAACTACTCACTCATAATGAGTGTGCACAAATACATGAAAACTAAATGAGACATGAGTGTAAATACAAAGGGTAAAGGGTTTAAGAGAAGTTGATGTAGAATCTTCGACTCAAGCTTGGTTCTTCACCCAAGCTTGGTCTTCTCCGAGCTCCAGTCGCCTAGGGTTGAGAAAATGTGGAAGCTCGTCGTCTAGGGTTGAGAGAAAAAGCAAGCTCCTCTTTCTTCACTTCTATCTCCTTCTATTTATACTTTGTGAAGATTTCCAATAAGTGCCCGAAGTGACCGAATCACTTGATTCGGTCAATGCCCATGTGATTCGCTCGAATCTTTTTCTCAGTGCTGTTTTGAGTTTGGGCGAATCACTTATCCTGGCCGAATCACTTTTGATTCGGTCAAACGCCCTTGTTTTGATACGGTCAAACGTCTTGTGGAGCTAAATTGATTCGGGCACCTCTGGGCGAATCACCTATGATACGGCCGAATCATCTGTTCAGTGGCGATCTCGGACTGGGGGAATCACTTTTCTTGGCCGAATCACTTTTGATTCGGTCAACCCATCAAGTGATTCGGTCAAACCTTCAAGACTTTCCCCGGATCAGGTCGATTCGTGCAGCTGAGAGTGATTCGGCCGAATTACTTCTGCAGTTATCAACTAGCTTTTTTGACAGTTTAAACCTTTGATTTACGTCTTGACGTAAACTAGGAAGTTGTAGATCTTTGCATTACCTTTTCAACAAGCTATAGAAAGTCCAAATCGGATAAGAATCGCGCGCTCGGCAAGCCTTCGAAGATAAACAGGTCAGTCTGCCCAGATTTGATCTACAGGCAAATTCTCCCCGAATCAACTTTGATTCGGGCAAGCCTTGAGTTGATTCGGGCGAATCATCTGTTCAGTGCTGTATTGAAGTATCATGATTGCCCGAATCACTTTTCTTTGGCCGAATCAAAAGTGATTCGGCCTATCCTGAATTCCTCTTTGGGAGAATCAACTTTGTAGCGCTGGAATTCTCGTCTGTTTTGACCACTTAAACCTTCGAATTATGTCTTTATGTAAACTATGAAGTTGTAGCCCTTTGAGTTAGCTTTCGAACAAGACATGACACGCCTTAATCGGATAAGAAACGTGTGTTCGGCGAGCCTTCGAAGCTGAATAGGTCAATCATGGACGAATCAAACTAGCCTTTTGCTTGATTTTGCTCTCTTTTGCTCTCGATCGACTAGAATTCATCCAGATTTTCTTTACACCACTTCATATCATGTAATATACATTTTTAACCTAAAATGGGCAAAGAAAACATCAAGTGACTTTATAAAATAGGGAAACAAACAAGAAGTAAGGGGAAAATATGGACAAATATAAGGTTATTTGTCCGCTCATCATCTGCGCCGATACTTTTCGTAGTCATTGTACTTAATCTCTACTGCCTGCGCACGTCTAGTGCAATCCCTGCGTTTACTACTGTTTACTCGCGCACTTGCGCAACCCAATCACTCACACCCCCCAGTTTTCGTAAGTGCAGGTAACTAGTTAAAGCTAATCTACTTGCTCCCTGTGGATTCGACCCTGACTTAGCCGCTGTACTAAGTGGAGAAGGAAGGAATAAATTTGACCCGCACAACGACGCGCTATCACTAACCTACAACTTATGAAAATTGGGTTGTGAGTGATTGGGTTGTGAGTGATTGAGCAGGTGCGCGAATGAACAGTAGTGAAAGCAGAATTTGCACTAGACGTGCGCAGGCAGTAGGGATTAAGTACTATGACTATGAAACGTATCGGTGCAGACAATCCTCTATGAATGTATTCCTTATCATCGACTCTAAACGTCTATAGTTCGTTTTACTGAAGTTAGTGTCCGATCAAGGCTTCCTAACATGTGCGCATGTTCCGATCAAAGTTTATCCTAGCGCGTTACTCCTAGTTGTCACCGTCAAGCTACCAACTAGTTTAACATATGACAAACAAGTAGTAAGAGTAAGATTGCGGTTCAAGGCTTCCCCTACTCATGCAACTAGCTGTCAACCGTGTGCACAGAATTAATACAAGCAAACAAACTATGCATTAAGCACAAGTCTCAAAGAAAATACTCATAGAATCATGCCCAACCGATACAAAGCGTTTAGCTAGACATGCTAGTAGTAAACATCATAGAAATAGTAAATAAAAGCTAAAGTGTTCAAGAAAACAGTAACAAGCAGGTGCGTGCAGGTTGCTCTGTCTCGGCTCGCGCAGTCGGCTAGCGCAGGTCCTCGCAGCAGCTCGTGTGTTTTTCATTTCCGGCTCTCTCTCCTCGATGTCTGATCTCTTCTCAAGCCCTAGCCTTCCTCTCTTTATATACTGCTCATGAGGACAATCTTGGCAACTTCCAAATCCTATGGTGTCCAGATTTGAAAACACCATTATCCTGCGCATGGCTCACTGCGCACATTGGTTAGCGTAGTCGGTCTACGCACCGCAGTCTGAATCTATCCTGTCCGCAGGCTGTGTGTTGCGCTCCTAAAACGCGCCTATTAGCACATATCCGACTTAGGCCCTCGTTTTGCCCCGGAATACAAAAACACCGGAAACCAGTAATCTTGTACACAAAATAATGCAAACAAGCATAGTGTTAGGATCTAAATAGCGCGTATAAATAGGCTCTATCAAACCCCCCACACTTGCCCTTGTTCGTCCCGAACAAGCACTCAAGCACGGATACAATTAACTCTCTGGAGTCTAGCGCACAGTCTTGCACTCTGGCGCGATCCGCACAACCGTTCACCTTGCGCTGCTCTATCACCTGCGCGCATCTGCCTTCAACAGTTTTAATATAACAATTCCGAAATTCATTACCTCTCAGCTGGGATGGAGATTATTTCGGATGGCTGGGAGAAAGCTCTTCATAGGCTCCAGGTTGTCAGTCTTTACTTCGAGTACGGGTATATGGTTAATAGCGCAAGCTTCTTCCGGTGCGTGATTCTTTCGCGCACTTCCTGGGAACTCGAGCCTTCTTGATGATTTTCTTATGAACTTGCGCACGCTGGTACGGAGTTGTGCGCATGCTGGTTTCTTTAGCGCATATCATCTGCTGGTGTTTTTTTCTTTTTGTACAGCTTTATCTACAGTTCCTGTGTTTCCAGAACGGTTCCAGTCTCGGCCTCCGGATAGCAGCTATGGAACAACGCTCCGCTCTCCCACCTTGATCTATTTGCGCAGGTCGGCGCACGCGTTTACACCCGCGCCCGCCTTCCCTGGCTCGACTTCCAGAGGAAAGGTGGTCTGTTTTCCCACCTCGCCACGCTTTAGGTATTCGCCTTCGGCATCTGCGTGGCTGAGCGCGCTCTATTGTTCCGAAGGTCGCGAAGCACCGGCCTCCACTAGCGCTCTCGACCATATACCTTACCTTCAAAGCAAAAACGACTAACCGCCTCTCTAGAGCTTTTCTGTCAACTCCACATCTCCTGTATATCCCAACTAAAAGGAGCAGAAAAAACGAAAAAAATATACTAAACAGTTGATAGCAGCGCATGCAAAATGAATAGGGCAATACAAGCCGAAAAGTGTGCGCAACCCGCACACAAGCGCACCACTGCTACTATTCCCTTCAACTAAACTACCCTACAAAGCTCAAAAAAACGTGAAATGTAAATGCAACGCTCCCCCCCCCCCCCCACACTTAAACAGAGACGTGTCCCCACGACTCATGCTCAAGCGCAACGGAGAGCGCACACATGCATGCAAGCAAAACAAAGAACATAAGAAAGAAAAACATATAGTCATCGCAGCAAAGACATAGTCAGGAGGTTACGAAATGTTCAGCACAATATAGCAATATAGCAACATCGAGCAATAGTTTTCAAAAGATAAGAAACCACCCGAAAGAAATGAGCTGGACTCAGACATAGACATCTTCGGAGCTGGACTCAGCCGCTGATCCGTGCGTCTCCTCATCTGTGGAATCTGTCTCATATTCGGAACTGGAAGCTGGCGGCACGACAGAAACTGCGGCAGGCTGAGTCAAGAGATCGTCCTCCGGGATAGGGTTCCATAGTGAATCTGAGCTCGAACCTATGATGGGAGTACCTTCAGGGGACCTCTGTACAGAAGGCTGCGCAGGGGGTGCTGCTGGTGCTGGTACTGGGTCTACTGCTGGGGTGGGTAATGCTGAATGCACCGGGGATTGGGCAGGAGGGCTGGCTGGCTGGAGCTGCTCGCTGGGGGACCCTGGAGGCGGCCTACGCAGACTGAGGAGAGGGGGGATAGAATCTCCAAATCTCCACCCTGATGGTGGACTTACGCTCAGGTCTGCCCCCTCTGGCGCTAAATACTGGCTCTCCCTGCTGCACACTCGCCCTCTGGTGCGCTCCAGTCTGCGCATGAGTCCTCATGCGCCTGACTGGAGGCGCAACTGGCTCTGGGGCCTCTTCCATCTCCCTTTCCTCAGCGGCCTCCTCTGGCTGCGCGCTACTCTCTGCTCTTTGCCTCGGCGCTCTGGCCGGCTGCAGCTGGTAGCACCATTCCAAGGACCCGTCCTCTCTCGCGGCCACCACTCTGAGCTGCAGCATATGGGCACGGTCCAGGGGAACGGCTGGCACTACCGTGTGCTCGGGCACTTTCGGCTCTCTATGCAGCGAATGCAGCAGGTGCGTGATCATTCCTCCGTAAGTCAGCGGCCCTTTGGTGCTGACCCGACTCCAATGCACCACCATGTTTGAGACAAACAGCACCTTCTTCCCATGGTAGAACCCCTTCAATATATCCATGTCCAGCAGGATGATTTTGGGCGCACCATTAAAGCGCCCGATGATTGCATAGGCGACCATGCGCCAGAGGTAGAACATCCACGGGTCGCGCAGCTCGCGTCCTCGGCTGCGCCCCGCGGCAAAAACTTGGCCGGTCGCCATCTCACGCCATGCCTCCTGATTTGTGTGCGTGTCCATATCCTCCTCACGCACCTTGGCGCACCTCAGCGTGCGCTTCAGCTGCTTGGCCGAGGCAATGTACCAGACCCCTCTGTGCCGGTATCTAATCTCCAAGTCGGCCGTCTCCAGCGATGCCAAGAACTCACACGTATCCTCCTTATCAGCGGCGCTGTTGATCTCCAACAGCGCCTCCCAGCCCTCCAGCACGAGCTTCTGCACAATGAGTTCCTCCAAACCGACTTCGCGCAGGAAGTCCCTGCTGATGTACGGGGTCCCGTACATCTCCAGCCTCATGAAAAGTCATATTTGCTGGCGAATGACGCTGGGGTCTCTTGATCCTCCGCGGGCCTCATGGTGCGCTGGTGTTCCGCTGGTCAACTACGGTCAAAGCTCAACAAAAATCCAAACTCCGAATTACGCCCCCAAACTGTCACCTACAGGTCGCCTATCCTCCGCCTACAAAACCCACTACCCAGAACTCCAAATGGTGCGGTCGAACTAGGTGCGATTTCAAACCTAGGGCGACTCCTCTATCGCACAAAACTCTACTGAATCGGCTCAAACTGAAGGGAAGGGTTACCTGGTACGTGTGCAACGGTAAGCTCTTCAAATCTTTCTAAACGGAGGCCTGGTTGATTGCCGGACGGTGAGCGGAGGCTGAGGGCAGGAGCTTTCTTGCAACGGTCGAATGTGAAAATGCTGAAATTTTTTCTAAGTCCTGGCCTTTTATACCCCCTGTTTGGCGCATCTGTTCTGCGCACTGAATTTGCGCACTGACCTGTGCACTGCTGCGCGATTAAAAAAAACTACAAGTCCTAAACTAGCTAAAAACACTAAAAAAAACTATATAAAAAAAACGTGTAAAAGGAAAGCGTGTCGGGTTACCTCCCGACAAGTGCCTTTGTTTAACGTCGTTGGCTCGACCGGACCTCGTTACTTGCTTAAAAGTGTGCCAGTGACCCCCCCCCCCCCACTCTTGCTCCTGAGTGACCCCGCGCTCGTGTGTGCGTTGCGTTCTACTGAGTCCTGCGCAAAGGATCGGAAGGGTGGTCCGCATGGTTAATATCATGTAACAAATCAATAGTAACAAGGTTAGTGAATGAGGGAGAAATATGAGCAATAGTTCCCAGTTCTCCCTCAGGTGCCTCTAGTGGCGACTCTGGCGCAGCAACCTGCGCATCTTCCATTTCTGGCTCTGCCAGGTCAACTTCGCGCGCTGTGCCATCCCAAGGTTCTCCCAAATACTTTTTGACTCTCTGCCCATTGACCTGAAAACGACGCTGGTGCTCGTTTTCTAACTCGATTGTTCCGTAAGGGAAAACCTTGGTAACCGTGTATGGTCCCGTCCATTTGCTGCGCAGCTTCCCAAGCATTAGCTTTAGGCACGAGGAAAACAATAGTACCTGGTCTCCTGGCTTAAAGGTGCGTCTGAGGATGTTTTTGTCTTGAAATGCCTTTGTACGCACCTTGTAGTCGCGCAGCCCTCATATGCATCCAGGCGCAACTCCTCTAACTCGCTTAGCTCAAATGTGCGCTCCTTACCAGCCTCGTCTAGGTTCAGGTTGCAAATGCGCAATGCCCAGTATGCCTTGTGTTCCAACTCCACTAGCAGGTGGCACGCTTTTCCATATACCAACCGAAACGGTGAAGTCCCAATCGGTGTCTTATGTGCAGTTCTGTATGCCCATAGCGCATCGTCAAGGCGCTGGCTCCAGTCTTTGCGCGACGGTCTCACAGTTTTCTCCAGGATGCGCTTGATCTCTAATAGAGCCTATTTATACGCACTATTTAGATCCTAACACTAAGCTTGTTTGCATTATTTTGTGTATAAGATTACTGGTTTTCCGGTGTTTTTGTATTTCAGGGCGAAACGAGGGCCTAAGTCGGATACGCGCTAACAGGCAGCGTTTAAGGAGCGCATCACACAGCCTGCGGAGCTAGTAGCGCAAACAGGATAGGAAGTGTCAGAGTCAACTACGGTGCACAAACCGATTGCGCTAACCAATGTGTGCAGTGCACCATGCGCAAGATAGTGGTGTTTCCAAATCTTGACACCATCAGATTTGGAAGTTGCCAAGGCCGTCCTTGGGCCTCATGAGCAGTATATAAAGAGAGAGAGAGCCAGAATTGAAAACACACGAGCTGCTGCGAGGACCTTCGCTAGCCGACTGCGCCAGCCGAGACACTGCAACCTGCACGCACCTGCTTGTTACTGTTTTCTTGGATACTTTAGCTATTATTTACTATTTCTATGATGTTTACTACTAGCATGTCTAGCTAAACGCTTTGTATCGGTTGGGCATGATTCTATGAGTATTTCCTTTGAGACTTGTGCTTAATGCATAGTTTGTTTGCTTGTATTAATTCTGTGCACACTGTTGACAGCTAGTTGCATGAGTAGGGGAAGCCTTGAACCGCAATCTTACTCTTGCTACTTGTTTGTTATATGTTAAACTAGTTGGTAGCTTGACGGTGACAACTAGCAGTAACACGCTAGGATAACCAGCTGCTACTGTGACAGGATTCGTAGCTGCTTAGTCTAGTTTTAAGAATTAATAGCTCATGAACTTTGATCGGAACATGCGCACATGTTAGGAAGCCTTGATCGGACACTACCTTGATTAAACCGAACTATAGACGTTTAGAGTCGATGATAAGGAATACATTCATAGAGGATTGTCTGCGCCGATACTTTTCATAGTCATAGTACTTAATTTCTACTGCCTACGCACGTCTAGTGCAAATCCTGCGTTAACTATTGTTACTCGCGCACTTGCGCAACCCAATCACTCACACCCTAATTTTCGTAAGTTGTAGGTTACTAGTTAAAGCTAATCTGCTTGCTCCTTATGGGATCGACCCGGACTTAGCCGCTATACTAAGTGGAGAAGGAAGGATTAATTTGACGCGCACAACGACGCGCTATCAATCTCTCGGTTGGAAACCTCGGCCTGTCCATTCGTCTGAGGATGGTAAGCGGTGGACGTCTTGTGGCGTACTCCATAATGCTTGAATACCTGCGCCACTATCCTATTGCAAAAATGCATCCCCTGGTCGCTTATGATTGCCTTAGGCACCCCGCACCTGCAAAAGATGTTAGTTCTCAAAAAGTCAGCGACCGTCTTACCATCATCCTTCCGGGTGGCCTTAGCCTCAACCCATTTGGAGACATAATCCACCGCGACCAATATATACTCATATCCGAAAGATGGAGGAAATGGCCCCATGAAGTCAATCCCCCAAATATCGAATACTTCATCCACTAGTATTGGCGTCTGCGGCATCTCATTGCGCACTGATATTCCCCCTGTGCGCTGACACGTGTCACAGTTCCTGCAGTGGTTATACGAGTCACTAAACAAGTGTGGCCAATAAAATCCGCAATCCAGGATCTTTCTGCTCGTGCGCTTTGGACCGAAGTGTCCTCCACATGCGTGCGCATGACAAAACATTAAAACCGAGTTAATTTCATGGTCAGGCACGCATCGCCTCAAAATCTAATCAGGTCCTATTCTGAGAATATACGGATCATCCCAAATGTAATACCTGGACTCATGCTTTAATCGCATGCATTGAGTTTTAGTGAAATGAGGAGGAAACGTACCTGTGACTAGGTAATTCGCAATGTGCGCATACCATGGTACCTTACCTGTCAGCGCCATCAGATGCTCATCAGGGAATGTCTCCGTGATCCGCCCTGGCTCCTCCTCTTTCACGATCCTGCTCAGGTGGTCAAGGACTGTGCTCTCCGTGCCCATTCTTATCTTTGATTTCCAAGTCGAACTCCTGAAGTAGGAGCACCCAGCGCATCAAGCGCGGCTTAGTCTCTTTCTTGGACATCAGGTAACGGATTGCTGCGTGGTCTGTGTAGACGATGACTCTGGCGCCTCGAACATATGCGCGGAACTTCTCCAGTGCAAACACGATTGCCAGAAGTTCCTTCTCCGTGGTGGTGTAGTTCCTCTGCGCAACATTCAATGTGCGCGATGCATAACAGATGGCATGTGGCTTCTTGTCCACGCGCTGTCCCAGGACTGCACCTACTGCATAGTCACTTGCGTCGCACATCAGTTCGAACGGCAGGCTCCTGTCTGGCGCGCGCATCACTAGCGCACTCGTCAGCGCCTCCTTCAGCTTGTCAAACGCAGCCCTGCACTCATCAGTGAATTCGAAACACACATCCTTTTGCAAGAGGTTAGACAGGGGTATACAAATCTTAGAAAAATCTTTTATGAAACGCCTGTAAAACCCTGCATGCCGTGATGGGTTTTCGTTGCTGGGTTTTCGTTGTTCATCCCGTGAAACTTGGGCATGTGATGAATGATCGAGCTCCTTAGCTCAAAATGACCATCTGGTGGAAGCACTATGCGCCATGGCTGGTTAACCGTGATTGGGGTTGACATCTCGCGCACTGTTCTGCGTCGCGCGGCCTGTCGCGCGGGTGGCGCATTATACACTTCAGCGGCCATCCTTGCTTCAACTTCGCGCTGCACTTCCTCTATGAACCGAACTGCGCGGTTGTCCGCCCTCGCATTTTCTAGGGTTCTGTCCCCTAAGTTATCTCCAACGACACTGTTATCCTCCATGACCTGTTCTAATTCTCAAAGAAAACGAAATTAAAAAACTACTAAGTTGTAGCATCTGTCAGTGCGCAATTAGAATCTGCGCAGCGCAACTGTTTCAAGGTTGCGCAGGCTAATGTTGACTGCGCGCTGTCAGAAACAACAACAAGGAAAATAAAGCAAACAGAAATAACTAACTACTGTAAAAGAAAACTTAAACTAGTTAAAGCTTATCTGTGTTGCTCCCCGGCAACGGCGCCAAAATTTGATCCCGCGCCGTTGTACACGTCAAATTAATCCTTCCTTCTCCACTTAGTATAGCGGCTAAGTCAGGGTCGATCCCACAAGGAGCAAGCAGACTCGTTCTAGCTAGTAACCTACAACTTATGAAAATTGGGTTGTGAGTGATTGGGTTGCGCAGGTGCACGAATGAACAGTAGTGAAAGCAGAATTTGCACTAGACGTGCGCAGGCAGTAGGGATTAAGTACTATGACTATGAAAAGTATCGGTGCAGACAATCCTCTATGAATGTTGAAATTTCAAGTGTCTCTACTTATGCAGATTTGTGAACTAGCAGTTGCTGCAGCACACTCTTGTTCACTTAAATGTAGGCACAGCAGACAATGAATAGGACACATATTTGTTCACCCAGTTCGGCCAATCTGCCTACGTCTGGGGAGGACTATTCTCCAGTCCTCAATCCACTCAACCAAAGGTTCAGATCACACTAGGTTACAACGCACGCAACCTATGCTAATTTAACCCCGTGTGGACTACTCAACACAATCAGAACAAGCTCTGATTTGTGCCAGCACACCCTCTACAATATGTCTGTCTAGAATAGCTACAATCCTCTTCAAGAACTCAGCCTATTCTAGCCTACACTACTCAGCAGGGTTGCTGCAGCAACAGCTGTAACACCAGCTGAAGCACTCTGTCCGCGTCGCTCCAAGGCCTCCTGCCGAGCCGATCGAACCACTCCAAGAGCGCTGCACACTCTGAGTAACTCCCCCTCACTCAGTGACCACCTGCCACTAGTGAGTTCTTCCGCACGAACCTTGACCGAGCCTTCCACCCGTCAGCTCTCCCGCGGCTGCCTTTGATCAACCAACAAGCTCCACAGCTCTAAATTGGCTTCCAGATCAAAGCACGAATCAGTCTCTGCAAGACCTGACTCTCTTCTGCAATACGCACCACAGCTCTGCGCTCAACGCTCTGCCCGTGTATGTTGATCGAAGAACAACTTCCGTAGCACACCCAGAAAAATCCTCTCTCTGAATTTCGTGTCTACTCTCGTGTATCACTCAGCTTCGATCAACCTCTTCAGCCCTCGAACCTTCTGCTTAAATACCCTCACCACTTTAAGCAATTTCCAGGTTTAGGCCATTGACCCACAAGATCAATTATCTCCTAAAATCTAGGAGATTAGATTTGATTAATATCTTGAAGCATATCTCCTTCTCTGACTGATAATCCTTGATGAAATATGCTCAGCAGCATTTTAGAAATTCTTCTAAGCACTTTCACAAAGCTGCCAAGCCTTCAAAAACTCACCCAGCACAAAACTGTTATTCGGACAGTTGAACTAGCTCTTGAACCAGCACCTGCTGCAGCATCCCCTGCTGCATCTGTTGCTGGTTTACTTCTGCTGTAAACTTCTACTGGCCTCCTTGATTGATTGAGCTGCAGCAGCTCCTTGTTCACTCATGCTAGTTTTGTCAAACACTGCCATACTTGCATTATCAATCTCCCCCTTGGCATTTTGACAAAACCACTTCATAACTCCACTTCTCAGCCTGCTCTTTCTCCCCCTTTTTGGAACAAATGACGAGGGGGTGTCTCTGCCGGGAGTACTTATGACGGCAATACACAGAGCCCGAGAGAGGCTCTCAGGTCTTCAAACCGAACTGCATCCAGAGCTTTGGTGAAGATATCAGCAAGTTGTTTGGCAGACACAACATGCTGGAGCGAGATGACTTTCTGTTCAACAAGGTCACGGATGAAGTGATGACGGATGTCAATGTGCTTGGTTCTACTGTGCTGGACAGGGTTCTTGGATATGCTGATGGCACTCATATTGTCACAGTAGAGAGTCATGGCATCTTGAGCAACCCCATACTCACTCAGCATTTGCTTCATCCACAACATTTGTGCACAGCAGCTCCCAGCAGCAATGTACTCAGCCTCGGCAGTGGATAGAGAAATGCTATTCTGTTTTCTGCTGAACCAAGAGACCAGGTTATTCCCCAAGAAGAAACATCCTCCCGAGGTGCTCTTCCTGTCTTCTGAGCACCCTGCCCAGTCTGCATCACTGAATCCAACCAGATTAGCCTTTGTGTCTTTAGTATACCATAGGCCATAGCCCACAGTTCCCCCGACATACCGAATAATGCGCTTGACCAACTGCATATGGCTGTCTCTTGGACTGGCTTGGAATCTGGCACAGACTCCTACTGCATAGGAAATGTCAGGACGGCTGGCAGTCAGGTAAAGAAGGCTCCCAATCATGCTTCTGTAGACAGTCTGACTTACTTCCAAACCTTGCTCATCTTTAATGGCTTTCACATGAGTAGCAGCAGGAGTACGCTTGTGACTGGCTGAGTCGAGCTGAAATTTCTTCACAAGGGCCTTGCTGTATTTGCTTTGAGCAATAAAGATTCCGTCCATTTTCTGAGTGATCTCCAAACCAAGAAAATAGGAAAGTTCTCCTACCATGCTCATCTGAAATTCTTGTTGCATGTGTTGCACAAACTGCTTCACCAGGTGCTGGGACTTTGATCGAAAGACAATGTCATCCACATATATTTGAGCAATGATCACATCAGACCGAGTTCTTTTGACAAACAAGGTTTTGTCAGCTCCCCCTCGGTTGTAGCCATGATTTTCCAGGAAGATTGTCAATCGCTCATACCAAGCCCGAGGAGCCTGTTTCAGCCCATATAAAGCTTTCTTCAATTTATACACCTGTTCTGGATGATGAGGATCTTCAAAACCTTTTGGTTGAGAGACATAGACTTCTTCAGAGAGATCTCCGTTCAAGAACGCACTTTTAACATCCATTTGGTATAATTTGAATCCCAGGCAGCAAGACATTGCTAGAAGCAGTCTGATGGCCTCCAGGCGAGCTACTGGAGCGAATGTTTCTTCAAAATCAAGACCTTCAATCTGAGAATATACCTCGGCAACCAGTCTGGCTTTATTTCTTGTAATGTTGCCCTTTTCGTCAGTTTTATTTTTGAACACCCATTTTGTGCCGATGATGTTTACCCCTTTAGGTCTGTCTACCAAATCCCAGACATCGTGCCTTTCAAACTCTGCCAACTCCTCTTGCATAGCCATAATCCAGAATTCATCACTCATGGCCTCCTTGAAGTTCTTTGGTTCAAGACTGGACATGAAGCATGTATTGAGGTAGGCATGGCCTCTGGTTCTTCTTCTATCTGAGGGATTCCCAATCACATTTGTCAAGGGATGATCCTTCTGTATCTTCTTTGGGGGCTGCCTTGAAGGTGGATCAGGAGCTTCAGTGTGAAAATCCTCAGACAGACTCTCTGCTTGGTCATCTGGAATCTCTGCTTCAGCACTTGCTGTAGCATCTGCTGGAGCCGCAGCTTGTTCACTTCTGGTCTGTCTATCAGACATTTCTTCAGGATCAGAGTCTTCTTCACCAGTGTCAGACTCAGAGTTAGGTGCTTCATCTACATCTTTGACAACCACATTTATTGATTCCATGACAGTCTTTGTTCGCTGGTTGAACACACGATATGCCCTGCTGTTTGTTGAATATCCCAAGAATATTCCAGGATCACTCTTTGGATCGAGTTTCTTTCGATACTCCCGGTCTCTCAGAATGAAGCAGTCACTTCCAAAGATGTGAAAGTACTTAACAGTGGGCTTTTTCTGATTCCAGAGCTCATAGCAGGTCTGCATGGTACCTCTTCGCAAGGTAACTCTATTGATGATGTAGCAGGCGGTATTCATGGCCTCTGCCCAGAATTTCAGAGGAATCCTCTTAGCATGGATCATTACCCTGGCCATTTCTTGAATTGTTCGGTTCTTCCGTTCCACCACACCATTTTGCTGAGGAGTAATAGGAGACGAGAACTGATGTGTTATGCCCCTTTGTTGACAGAACTCATCCATGTCTTTGTTTTCAAATTCTCTGCCATGATCACTGCGAATGCTGCTGATTCTAAGATTCTTTTCTTGCTCTAGCCGAGACACCAGAGACACAATGACACTCACAGTGTCTGATTTTTCTCTGATAAATTCAATCCAAGTGAATCTAGAATAGTCATCAACACAGACAAATGCATACCTTTTCTTGCCTAGGCTCTCCACTTCCATTGGTCCCATCAGATCCATATGGATCAGCTGAAGAGGCCTGATGGTACCAATATCTTTGACCCGAGGATGTGAAGCCCTCTTTTGTTTCCCAATCTGACAGTCTCCACAGATGGAGTCTGTCTCTCCTTTCAGCAGTGGAATTCCTCTGACCAGCCCTTCTGTGGCAATTCTCTTTAGAGTTCTCAGGTTAACATGTCCCATCCTTTTGTGCCATAAGGTCATTTCCTCGGCCTTTGTCAGCATACATTTCTGAATCCGTGAGTTTGAACTCACATTGAGAAGGTAGCAATTGCTCTTGGATCTGGCTCCTTCCATTATGCACTTTCCAGATTTATCGAGAACTTGGCATGAGTCTCTTGTAAACTTAACTTGTTTAGTTCCATCACACAACTGGCTGATGCTGATAAGATTAGCCTTTAATCCTTCCACCAGAAGAACATTGCTCAGATTTGGCATTCCTTCTACAGCCAAAGTTCCTCTTCCCAGCACCCTTCCTTTCAGACCATCACCAAACTTCACATTTTGTTCCAGACAGGGAGTAATATTCTTCAGAAAGGATCTTTCTCCTGTCATATGGCCTGAACAGCCACTGTCAAAGTACCAGCTTATCTTGTCTGAGGTGCTAGCTGTGCTGACTAGGGCGAGGAGCTGAGTCTGCGCATGTTTCTGCTTGGCAGATTTCCTGGGCGATGTAATTCTGGCATGAGCTGAGGAGCAGTTTCTTTGAATATGTCCTCTGCGACCACAGCTGTAACATTTCTTAAACTTCAAAGCTCTCTTGTTACGGTGAAATAGACATTGCTGCAGCAAGTCCTGGTTCACTCCTTTTTGTGTTTTTGTGCCTCTTCTTGCTGACCTGTATCTGGCCATGTTGCATTCATCTTCACTCAGATCTTCACTTTCACTGGCAGAAAGGGCTTTCTTCTTCATCCGTTTGTTGGTGCAATTGATCTGTCGATGGCCGTAGCCTGCACAATTCCAGCATTGGACTCCTTTCTTCACTTCGTTCTTTTCTTCTTCACTCTGAGCTGGTTCCTTACCTTTCCTTTTGTTTTCACCGCCCCTCCTGAATTGTTTTCGCAAAGAAGATCTTTTCTCAGTTCTGGATTCAATGTTTTTCAGGAGCTTTCCGAGGTTCTTAACCAGCATGTTTATCTGATCATCTGGATCTGTCTGCTTGCTTTCCGCTTCTGCCTTCAACCCAACATTCTTATCCTGGGAGGTGGTGTCTCCTTTGACCAACTTCATCTCAAATTGTTTGAGAGACCCCATCAGCTCTTCCAACCTCATGAATCTGACATTTTGTGCTTCTTCAATGGCTGTCACTTTCATGTCAAATTTTGTAGGCAGCGATCTGAGCACCTTTCTGATAAGCTTTTCTTCTGGGATGGGTTCACCAAGGGCATGAGCTTCATTTGCAAGATCACAGAGTTTAGCATTAAACTCAGTGACTGTTTCTTCATCCAGCATCCTCAGATTCTCAAATTGTGTGGCAATTATCTGGAGTCTTGACAGCTTCACTCTATCTGTTCCCTCATGGGCAGTTTGCAGAATCTCCCATGCTTGCTTGGCCATGTCACAGTTTGTGATCAACCTGAAGTTATTAGCATCAACTGCAGCAAAAATTGCATTCAAAGCCTTTGAATTACCAGTTGCTGCAGCACCTTCTTCAACAGTCCACTGCTCTTCAGGTTTTATTCTTGTCACTCCTTGCTCATCTATGGTGATTGGGGGAGACCACTGAATCACAACAGCTCTCCATGTCTTCTCGTCAATGGCCCTGAGAAAGGCCTTCATCCTAGCTTTCCAATAACCATAGTTGCTCTCTTCCAGAAGTGGAGGTCTACTCGTGCTCTGTCCTTCCTTCATTGTCTTGTCTACTTCGGAGACACTGTAGGACCTTTTAAACTCTGTGTGTCGAGTTCCTGCTCTGATACCAATTGAAATTTCAAGTGTCTCTACTTATGCAGATTTGTGAACTAGCAGTTGCTGCAGCACACTCTTGTTCACTTAAATGTAGGCACAGCAGACAATGAATAGGACACAGATTTGTTCACCCAGTTCGGCCAATCTGCCTACGTCTGGGGAGGACTATTCTCTAGTCCTCAATCCACTCAACCAAAGGTTCAGATCACACTAGGTTACAACGCACGCAACCTATGCTACTTTAACCCCGTGTGGACTACTCAACACAATCAGAACAAGCTCTGATTTGTGCCAGCACACCCTCTACAATATGTCTGTCTAGAATAGCTACAATCCTCTTCAAGAACTCAGCCTATTCTAGCCTACACTACTCAGCAGGGTTGCTGCAGCAACAGCTGTAACACCAGCTGAAGCACTCTGTCCGCGTCGCTCCAAGGCCTCCTGCCGAGCCGATCGAACCACTCCAAGAGCGCTGCACACTCTGAGTAACTCTGATCGCGCGTCGTCGTGCGCGTCAAATATAATCCTTCCTCTCCCACTAGTACAGCGGTTAAGTAAGGGTCGATCTCCACAGGGAGCAAGCAGTGAGTCTTAGCCAGTAACCTACACTTAAGAAAACGGGGGTTGCGTGAGTGATTGGGGGTTTTGCGCGATGCGCGAGTAACAGTGAATATCGTAACGCGGGGAATTGCACTAGACGTGCGCAAGCAGTAGAGATGAAGTACTATCTTTATGAGAAGTATTGGGCAGACAATCCTCTATGAATGCATTCCTTATCATCGACTCTAAGCGTCTATAGTTTGTGCCCAACTTGGGTTAGTGTCCGGTAAAGGCTTCCTAACACACGCGCATGTTCCGTTCAAAGTTCATGTGCTATTAATCCTAGAACTAGACTAAACAGCTGCGAATCCTGTCACAGTAGCAACTGCTTACCCTAACTCGTTACTCCTAGTTGTCACGGTAAGTTTGCGGTTCAAGGCTTCCCCTACGCATGCAACTAGTTTAACAGGTGACAAGCAAGCAACACAAATAGGATTGCGGTTCAAGGCTTCCCCTACTTATGCAACTAACTGTCTCAGTACGCGCAGGATTAATACAAATAAGTAAACTACGCATTAAGCTCAAGTCTCAAAGGTAATACATCATAGATTCATGCCCGACCAACACTAAGTGTTTAGCTAGACATGCTAGTGGTAAACATCATAAAATAGTAAATAACAACTACTGAATCTAAGAAAACGGTAGCAAACAGTGCGTGCAGTGTCTTCTCTTGGCTGGCGCAGTCGGCTGGCGCAAATCTCCTCAATAAGTCCGTGTGTTTTCCAGTTCTGCCGCACAGTGCCTCCTTGCGCTCTCTGGTGCCTCTGGAACAACAGTCTTCTCGAACTCTCTGAAACCCTAGACTTACTTCCTTTATATAGGAGGTTCAACTTTCGGCAACTTCCAAATCTGGTCACTGGGACTTTGCGCCTGGCGCACGGCATTGGTTGGCGCAATCGGGTAGCGCACCTCTGCTATCTTTCGCCATTTCTTCTTGTTTGCGCCGCTAGCTCCTCAGGCTGATCTTTCACTCCTAGAATGCTGCCTGTTAGCGCGTATCCGACTCAAGGACTCGTTCTGACCTGATATACAAAAACATTGGAAACGAGTACTCTTGCTCATGAAATATTGCAAACAAGCACAGGGTTATGACCTAAATAATGTGTATAACTAGGCTCTATCAAACCCCCCACACTTGCCCCTTGTTCGTCCCGAACAAGTACTGAAACGCGGACACAATTACCTTTTCTGGAGACTAGCGCACAGCCTTGCATTCTAGCGCAAAATGCACAGTTGCTCAACTTGTGCTGCTCTATCACCTGCGCACAACTGCACTCAACAGTTCTAGTATAATAATCCCGAAATTTCATTACCTCTCAGCCGGGATGAAGATCTTTGGATGACTGGGAGATAGCTCTTCTTAGGCTCCTGGTTGTCAGCTCCCGCTCCGAAGATAGGTATATGGTTTCTTGCGCGAGCTTCTTCCAGTGCGTGAGTCGTTCGCACACTTCCTGGGAACCTGAGCCTTTGATGATATCCTTGTGGTCTTGCGCACGCAGGTACTAAGTAGTGCGCATGCTGATTCTTTTGTAGTGCAAATCATCTGCTTCTGCTGGTATTTTTCTTTTGTACAGCTTCCTTTCCAATTTGTTTCATTCCCAGAACAGTTCCAATCTCAGCCTTCGGATAGCAGCTATGGAACTCGTTCCGCTCTCCCTCCTTGGTTTGTCTGCGCCGGTCAGCGCACGCGTTTACATCCGCGCCCGCCTTCCTTAGTTGGATTTCCAGAGAGAAGGTGGTCTGTTTTCCCACCTCGCCACGCTTTGGGTATTTTGCCTTTGGCATCTGCGTGACTGAGCGCGCTCTTTTGTTCCGAAGGTTGCGAAGCACCGGCCTCCACTCGCGCACTCGACCATATACCTCGCCTTCGAAGCACAAGCGACTAACCGCCTCTCTGGAGCATTTCTATCAACTCCACATCCCCTGTATATCCCAACTGACAGGAGCAGAAAAAAACGAAAAAATTATGCTAAAACAGTAGAGAACGGCGCACGCAATACGGATAGCGCAACACAAGCTGGAGCGCATGCGCATCCTGCACCTTAGCGCACTACTGCTACTAATTCACTTCAACTTAAACTAAGCTATACTAAAAATGCTCAAAACATGAAATGTAAGAGTAACGCCCCCCCCCCCCCCCCCCCCACACTTGAACAGAGACGTGTCCCCACGACTCAAGCTCAAGCGCACGGAGGCTGCGCACATGTGTGACTAAAAACTACCAAACCCTAATCTAACTAAAAACACTCAAAAAACGAAACAAGCAGAATAAAATGTGCCAAATTAAAACGTGTCGGGTTACCTCCCGACAAGTGCCTTTGTTTAACGTCGTTGGCTCGACTGTACCTCGTTACGTTCCAAAACGTGTATCTGCGACCTCCCCCACTCTTGCTCCTGAGTGTCCCGGCGCCAGTGCGTGTATTGCGTTTTCCTGGGTCCTGCGCAACGGGTGAAAAGGGTAGTCAGTATGTGATAAATCATGCGTAACGAGGATAGATGCAGAGGAAGAAGAGATATAAGCCATAGGTTCCAGTTCTCCCCCTGGTGCATCCGGTGGTGCGTCTGGCGGAGGCTCTGGCGCAATGCTCATGCGCCATCCAGTCTGCCTGCGCTTGGGAACTAGCTCGCCCTGCGCATCTGCAGCCAAGTTATCTTTGCTGTCCATCGCGTGCACTGTGGCGTCTTCATGAGGGTGCTGCATTCCTTTGAATATGTCGAAGTAGATTTCTTTCCTATCAACCTCCATGGACAGCGTGCCCCTCCACACGTCTATCTTCGTGCGCGCGGTCATCAGAAAAGGTCTGCCCAGGAGGATCTGCGCACTGCTGGCGCTTGATTCACCCTCCATTTCCAGCACATAAAAGTCTGCTGGAAACACCAGCTCTCCTACTCGCACTAGGACATCTTCTATCATGCCTGCAGGTTGTTTGCACGATTGATCTGCTAGCTGAATTGTGAGACCTGTAGGTTTTAGTGGTCCAAGGCGCAATGTCGCATAGAGAGAATATGGTAATAAATTGATTGATGCGCCTAAATCGATCATGCAGTTGCTTACCGTGGTTTTACCTAAGGTGCAAGGGATAGTGAATGTACCTGGATCTCGGTACTTAGGTGGTACCTTTTGTTGCACGATTGCTGAGGCCTGCGCATTTTGCATTACCTGTGCGCATTCGCCTTGCTTGTTTGTGGCTGGCATTTCTGGTTGCGCGTTTTGCTCTGGTTGCGCACTCTGTTCTGCTGGGTCTGGGACTTGCGCAACTGGTTGCGCGGGCGCCTGCGCGGTCTGCTCCGTTCCTACTGTGCGCCCAGTCCTCAGTGTCACTGCATTGACTCCTCCTTTAGGGTTCTGAATCACTTGCGAAGGCAGGTTGCCATCGCTCTTTTTCAGCTCATCCACCATGGTTGCGATCTGTGATAACTGCTTTTCGATGGATTCGAACCTCTTGTCATACTTTTCGTCATTCTTGCGCACTGTGTCTGCTAGCTGCCCCATGATATCTTCCAAGGATCGCTTTGGTTGCTGATTGTTCTGCGCTGGTGCGTCTGTGCGGCGATGCGGTGGATTGTAGGGTGCAGCTTGTTGCGTCTGCTGTGGCGCGCGCTGATCAGTGGGCTGCCTCTGGAAATTGTTCTCTTCTCTCCATCTGAATCCATTTGCAGCAAGCCCAAAGCGCGGCTGATTCTGCCTCTGCGGTCCTCTGTTGTCCCATCCTCCAAGGGCATTTACGTCTCCAGTTTCTTCAAAAAGTGTTGGACATTCGTCTGTCTTGTGCTCAGTGGACCTGCAGAATTCACATACCTTTGGCGCAACTGGTTGTGCGCTCTGCGCACTCATCAGCTTCTGTAGCATGGCCTTCATTTCTTGGATCTCAGCGCTTGCCTCTACCTGATGCACAGAACGATTACGACTACTTTCAAGTGTCAATTGATGCCTTACCTGCCCAGCAGAATCTTCTATCAGCTGCCATGCATCCTCCGGGTACATGTTGCAAATGTCCCCTCCTGCGCATGCATTCAGTAGTCGAAGCTCCATGGGCAGCAGTCCATTCAGAAAGTTCTCTATCAGCACATTCTGGGGAAGCCCGTGATTGTAGCAGTTGGCTTCTAGCTCCCTGAAACGCTCGTAGTATTCTGACAGAGACTCCCCTGCGCTCTGCCTTGGCGCGGCCAATTCCCTTCTGAGCAGCGCAATCTTCGCTGCTGGATAAAATTTGTCTAAGAATTTCTTCTGCAGCTGCTCCCATGTGTGAATAGATCCTGCAGGTAAATTCATTAGCCAGTGTCTAGCAGTATCACTTAGTGAGAATGGAAATGCCTTCATCTTCAGCGCTTCTTCGTTCTCCCCCAAGGTCTTCATGTTCTCGCAAATGATTAGGAACTCCCGCACATGCTTGACTGGATTTTCGTTGTTCATTCCGTGAAACTTGGGCATGTGATGGATGAGTGAGCTCCTCAGTTCGAACTGTCCGTTGGGCGGAAGCACTATGCACCATGGCTGGTTAACAGTGAGTGGGGCTGACATTTCGCGCACTGTCCTGCGCCTCGCGGCTTGTGGCACGGGCGGCGCATGATACACCTCAGCGGCCCTCCTTGCTTCAACCCCGCGCTGCACTTCCTCTCTGAATAGGGCTGCGCGGTTATGTGCCCTTGCTTCCTCTGGGGTTCTGTCTCCCAGGTTATCTCCAACCACACTGTTATCCTCCATGTCCTGATCCAAACTCAAGAAACGAAATTAAATGGCAACGAAGTTGTTGCGTCTGTCAGTGCGCAACTAGAATCTGCGCAGCGCAACTGTTTCAAGGTTGCGCAGGCTGATGTGATTGTGCGCTGTCAGAAACAACAACGAGAAAACAAAACAAAATGAAATAACTAGTTACTAAAATGAGAAATGTAAGTTAGCTAAAACTTAGCTGTGTTGCTCCCCGGCAGCGGCGCCAAAATTTGATCGCGCGTCGTCGTGCGCGTCAAATATAATCCTTCCTCTCCCACTAGTACAGCGGTTAAGTAAGGGTCGATCTCCACAGGGAGCAAGCAGTGAGTCTTAGCCAGTAACCTACACTTAAGAAAACGGGGGTTGCGTGAGTGATTGGGGGTTTTGCGCGATGCGCGAGTAACAGTGAATATCGTAACGCGGGGAATTGCACTAGACGTGCGCAAGCAGTAGAGATGAAGTACTATCTTTATGAGAAGTATTGGGCAGACAATCCTCTATGAATGCATTCCTTATCATCGACTCTAAGCGTCTATAGTTTGTGCCCAACTTGGGTTAGTGTCCGGTAAAGGCTTCCTAACACACGCGCATGTTCCGTTCAAAGTTCATGTGCTATTAATCCTAGAACTAGACTAAACAGCTGCGAATCCTGTCACAGTAGCAACTGCTTACCCTAACTCGTTACTCCTAGTTGTCACGGTAAGTTTGCGGTTCAAGGCTTCCCCTACGCATGCAACTAGTTTAACAGGTGACAAGCAAGCAACACAAATAGGATTGCGGTTCAAGGCTTCCCCTACTTATGCAACTAACTGTCTCAGTACGCGCAGGATTAATACAAATAAGTAAACTACGCATTAAGCTCAAGTCTCAAAGGTAATACATCATAGATTCATGCCCGACCAACACTAAGTGTTTAGCTAGACATGCTAGTGGTAAACATCATAAAATAGTAAATAACAACTACTGAATCTAAGAAAACGGTAGCAAACAGTGCGTGCAGTGTCTTCTCTCGGCTGGCGCAGTCGGCTGGCGCAAATCTCCTCAATAAGTCCGTGTGTTTTCCAGTTCTGCCGCACAGTGCCTCCTTGCGCCCTCTGGTGCCTCTGGAACAACAGTCTTCTCGAACTCTCTGAAACCCTAGACTTACTTCCTTTATATAGGAGGTTCAACTTTCGGCAACTTCCAAATCTGGTCACTGGGACTTTGCGCCTGGCGCACGGCATTGGTTGGCGCAATCGGGTAGCGCACCTCTGCTGTCTTTCGCCATTTCTTCTTGTTTGCGCCGCTAGCTCCTCAGGCTGATCTTTCACTCCTAGAATGCTGCCTGTTAGCGCGTATCCGACTCAAGGACTCGTTCTGACCTGATATACAAAAACATTGGAAACGAGTACTCTTGCTCATGAAATATTGCAAACAAGCACAGGGTTATGACCTAAATAATGTGTATAACTAGGCTCTATCAAACTCCCCCTCACTCAGTGACCACCTGCCACTAGTGAGTTCTTCCGCACGAACCTTGACCGAGCCTTCCACCCGTCAGCTCTCCCGCGGCTGCCTTTGATCAACCAACAAGCTCCACAGCTCTAAATTGGCTTCCAGATCAAAGCACGAATCAGTCTCTGCAAGACCCGACTCTCTTCTGCAATACGCACCACAGCTCTGCGCTCAACGTTCTGCCCGTGTATGTTGATCGAAGAACAACTTCCGTAGCACACCCAGAAAAATCCTCTCTCTGAATTTCGTGTCTACTCTCGTGTATCACTCAGCTTCGATCAACCTCTTCAGCCCTCGAACCTTCTGCTTAAATACCCTCACCACTTTAAGCAATTTCCAGGTTTAGGCCATTGACCCACAAGATCAATTATCTCCTAAAATCTAGGAGATTAGATTTGATTAATATCTTGAAGCATATCTCCTTCTCTGACTGATAATCCTTGCTGAAATATGCTCAGCAGCATTTTAGAAATTCTTCTAAGCACTTTCACAAAGCTGCCAAGCCTTCAAAAACTCACCCAGCACAAAACTGTTATTCGGACAGTTGAACTAGCTCTTGAACCAGCACCTGCTGCAGCATCCTCTGCTGCATCTGTTGCTGGTTTACTTCTGCTGTATACTTCTGCTGGCCTCCTTGATTGATTGAGCTGCAGCAGCTCCTTGTTCACTCATGCTGGTTTTGTCAAACACTGCCATACTTGCATTATCAAATGTATTCCTTATCATCGACTCTAAACGTCTATAGTTCGTTTTACTGAAGTTAGTGTCCGATCAAGGCTTCCTAACATGTGCGCATGTTCCGATCAAAGTTCATGGGCTATTAATTCTTGAAACTAGTCTAAGCAGCTACGAATCCTGTTACAGTAGCAACTGATTATCCTAGCGCGTTACTCCTAGTTGTCACCGTCAAGCTACCAGCGAGTTTAACATATGACAAACAAGTAGTAAGAGTAAGAGTACTGTTCAAGGCTTCCCCTACTCATGCAACTAGCTGTCAACCGTGTGCACAGAATTAATACAAGCAAATAAACTATGCATTAAGCACAAGTCTCAAAGGAAATACTCATAGAATCATGCCCAACCGATACAAAGCGTTTAGCTAGACATGCTAGTAGTAAACATCATAGAAATAGTAAATAAAAGCTAAAGTGTTCAAGAAAACAGTAACAAGTAGGTGCGTGCAGGTTGCTGTGTCTCGGCTCGCACAGTCGGCTAGCGCAGGTCCTCGCAGCAGCTCGTGTGTTTTTCAGTTCTTGCTCTCTCTCCTCGATGTCAAGCCCTAGCCTTCCTCTCTTTATATACTTCTCATGAGGACAATCTTGGCAACTTCCAAATCCTATGGTGTCAAGATTTGGAAACACCATTATCATGCGCATGGCTCACTGCGCACATTGGTTAGCGCAGTCGGTCTGCGCACCGCAGTCGGTCTGCGCACCGCAGTCTGAATCTATCCTGTTTGCGCTGCTAGCTCCGCAGGCTATGTGTTGCGCTCCTAAAACGCGCTTATTAGCACGTATCCGACTTTGGCCCTCGTTTTGCCCTGGAATACAAAAACACCGAAAACCAGTAATCTTGTACACAAAATAATGCAAACAAGCATAGTGTTAGGATCTAAATAGCGCGTATAAATAGGCTCTATCAAAGTACCATCTTCCTTTCTTCGTTGAATGCGACGAGCTAAGGACACATAGACAAATTCCCTTTTGCATGTGCTTTCGTTCTTCATTGTTCTGATGAGCAGTCCTATTCTTCCTTGGAAAGTTTTCTCGTCCCCTGAATCGATTTATGTGGCCAGACTGCTGTCCACTATTTTGGGGTCTTTGGTCGAGTTCCTTCATAATCTTTCCAATGTTTTCGGCCAGCAGTGCAAGTTGGTGCGACATCTCCTCAAGTGATCCTTTCTTGACCATTGTTTCAGCTTTCAGCCCAATGTTCTTCATACGGGATGGCAGAGATTCCTCTAGTAGCTTCATCTCAAATTGTTTCAGTGAACCGATTAGCGCTTCTAATCTCATTTTCTTGATGTCTTGGACTATTGCGGTAACTTTCATGGAAAACCTTGGAGGAAGTGACTTGAGCACTTTGGGACAATTGTTTCTTCCTTCATTTGTTATCCGGGTGCATGTGCTTCATTTGATAGATTGCATAGCCTTGCATAAACTTCGTCATGGTTTCTTCTTCATGCATCCTCAGGTTCTAAAACTTTGTGATGATCATCTGGATCCTTGACGTCTTAACTTTGTTTGTGCCTTCATGAGCAGTCTCAAGAATGTCCTATGCCTGTTTAGCGACATCGCAGTTTGATATCAGTCTGAAGTTGTTGGCATCTACTACAGCAAATTTGGCATTGAAAGCTTTGGAGTTTCCGAATGCTATAACTTCTACTTCGGCAGTCCACCGATCTTCAGATTTCATCTGAGCTACTCCAGCAATGTCTATCACCAGTGTATGCGCCCATTCTATGGCTTTCAGAAACGCTTTCTTTCGAGCCTTCTAGTATCCATAGTTTCCTCCTTCAAGCAATGGGAGTCTGCTTTTGCTTTGTCTGTTCTTCATCTTGGTCTTAGCTGATAGCCACACGACCAGATTCCACTATGTACGTTGAGTAAACAGCTCTGATACCAATTGAAATTGACGCGTTGCTGGTGTCTTGATCAGTCAAGTTGCTACAGCAACCTCTTGCGACATTTGCAGAATTACTTGGCTAAGACCAACAGTGTATGCTCCACACGCAGTTGTTCACAAAGTTCGGCTAATGCCTACCTCTTAGGGGGACTACTCTCCAGTCCCCAAGATTCTACTATAACTAGTTAAAGTACAAGGAAACCAGTTCTCAATCTATACTAGAACAACCTTTACTTCTAACCTAGCTATAATCTTTACTTAGTCTGGTCACACAGACTAGCTATCTCATCTCAATCCGATCACACAGATTAGCGTACACTGTTGATGGTGCATATTTCTACGTTATATCGAGTTATTTATTCTTTAGTTGCATTTTGCGTGTGATAGAATACATTTTTGTAATGTTTTGCATCGTAGGTGTATCGGGACCGCTTTGGAGTTTTAGTGCGCAATTGGAGCATTCTAGGCCTCACTCAATCATTCGGGAATGAAAGAAGCAAACACTTTGTCGCAAGAGCAAGAGAGAAGGGAAATACTCAGGTGGTTTTGATTGAACCAAAGAGGTTTTTGGTTCAATTAGGTGCTTGGCTCAATTCGGTTATATTGGAAACCCTAGAAAACTGAATATTCTAGTTTAGAACTTGAGATAAAAGGGTGCGGGGAATGAAAGAGCTGCTGCGAGGGGGGCTGCAAAGGAAGAGCACATATCAAGGAGTCACGGGAAAGAAAGCGTGCATAGAAGAAGGCAGCGAGGTGCGCATAGGAGAAGATTTATAAAGAAGAAGATTCGCTCAGGGGAGGGCAACTTCTCTCCATCAATTAATCACCAGAGTGACAATGGAAGAAGGATCATTGGAAAAGGCCTGACGAAACTTGCCTCTCAGCGCCTACCTCCTTTGTGACAGATTTCTTATTCTCTAAACTTAGTATTTTCATCAAACTTGATGGATTATAGTTGTAACTAAACCTACTCTGTTTTAAGATTTGCATTGCAATGCTCAGTTTGAGATCTATGGATTCATGAATTGGTTTAGTGAATTTCTGCTATTCATATGAAACGCATGTTTTGATTGACGGTGTAGCATAGCTTAGCATGAAACTAGACCGATGTCAATTGCATGATACTGGATTACTTGCCATGGTAATGAAGCCTAGTCATTGTTAAATCTATTCACGAACTTAGCGGTTAAGAGTAGGTGTCAAGAGTAGTCTTTCACTAGTTGATGCGTACTTGGTCGATGATTAGTAGTTGGAGTGTATTTCCCTAAACTATTTTTTCTTGATTTGATGAACTCTAAACACTTCGTGAGAATAACTAGGTTGCAAGCGTTAAGAGTGGGATTCTAGACTAATTGCTCTCTCTTGGGTATGACCCTATGAAATTTCAAGTGTCGCTACTTATGCAGATTTGTGAACTAGCAGTTGCTGCAGCACACTCTTGTTCACTTAAATGTAAGCACAGCAGACAATGAATAGGACACAGATTTGTTCACCCAGTTCGGCCAATCTGCCTACGTCTGGGGAGGACTATTCTCCAGTCCTCAATCCACTCAACCAAAGGTTCAAAGCACACTCGGTTACAACGCACGCAACCTATGCTACTTTAACCCCGTGTGGACTACTCAACACAATCAGAACAAGCTCTGATTTGTGTCAGCACACCCTCTACAATATGTCAGTCTAGAATAGCTACAATCCTCTCAAAGAATTCAGCCTATTCTATACTACACTACTCAGCAGGGTTGCTGCAGCAACAACTGTAACACCAGCTGAAGCACTCTGTCCACGTCGCTCCAAGGCCTCCTGCCGACCCGATCGAACCACTCCAAGAGCGCTGCACACTCTGAGTAACTCCCCCTCACTCAGTGACCACCTGCCACTAGTGAGTTCTTCCGCACGAACCTCGACCGAGCCTTCCACCCGTCAGTTCTCCCGCGGCTGCCTTTGATCAACCAACAAGCTCCACAGCTCTAAATTGGCTTCCAGATCAAAGCACAAATCAGTTTCTGCAAGACCTGATTCTCTTCTGCAATACGCACCACAGCTCTGCGCTCAACGCTCTGCCCGTGTGTGTTGATCGAAGAACAACTCTCGTAGCACACCCAGAAAAATCCTCACTCTGAATTCTGTGTCTACTCTCGTGTATCACTCAGCTTCGATCACCCTCTTCAGCCCTCAAACCTTCTGCTTAAATACCCTCACCACTTTAAGCAATTTCCAGGTTTAGGCCATAGTCCCACAAGATCAATTATCTCCTAAAATCTAGGAGATTAGATTTGATTAATATCTTCAATGCAAATCTCCTTCTCTGACTAGCAAACCTTGCTGGAATATGCTCAACGGTATTTTAGAAATTCTTCTAAGCACTTTCACAAAGCTGCTATACCTTCAAAATGCACCCAGCACAAAACTGCTACTCGGACAGTTGAACTTGCTCTTGAACCAGCACCTGCTGCAGCATCCCCTGCTGCATCTGTTGCCGGTTTACTTCTGCTGGCCTCCTTGATTGTTTGAGCTGCAGCAGCTCCTTGTTCACTCATGCTGGTTTTTTCAAATCTGCCACACTTGCATTATCACCCTACTTACCACTTGCTAGTGTAGTAGGTCTTTATAAATTAAAGTTTACAACACCCCATGACGTGTTGTCAAATTTTGCTGTCTACTACACTACTCGGTGTATAACATGTTGCTACAACAACTTGCTCAATCTAGCTACTCTCCCGTAGCACATGTCTTCAACTCTCCAAGCTCTTCCAGCTACTTATTCGGACCTTCGCGAGTTCTCTCAACTCCGGTGACGCTCCTCCTTGATCAGTGACCTCCAATCAGCTTACTGGAATGCTGCTCTGCCCTTTTATCATCAGTGATCAGCTCCACCATGACGCTTCTTCAAAGGGCATATGTACTTGATCTTCAACGAGACTCCTCTCCATTTGAAATCAATGATCAAGCTTCGATCACACTCATCCAGTAGTGATCTCTCTCAGCCTATATATATTGGCAACCCACGGTGGATTATAGAAATCCAAATTTTGGACTCTTCCTTAATTCTTTTTAGCAATCTCAATCTTCTCCAGATCTTCTCAAGTTGGTGTGAAATTCGGTTACAACAACTTCTTTCCTAAAACCAATTTAGGAATCATATCTTCTCCAAGATCTTCTCGAGTTATTGTGAAATTCGATTGCAAAAACTTCTTTTCTAAGAATAATTTAGGAATCATATCTTCTCCAAAATCTTCTCAAGATGATTGGCAATTCTGTTGCAGAACCTATTTCCGAAAACCATTTAGGAACCTTGCTCCGATTAGAAAGAATATGTCTTCAGGTTGATCCAGCTAGTTGCTCCACTGTTTGCTGTAGAAACTGCACGGCTTTCATCAAGGATGCCAAAATCCTTGACATATTCTTTCATTTATTTTATTGACATGAGGTTAATATTTGTTCTGGACAAAGAAATCCTAAGTGTGGAGTTTTGATCAATCGATTTATCGACTAAATATTCACTCATTTATAAGGGATTTCAGTTTCTTTTTCAAACCTTGTGTTGTCATTTTACTACATTATTCTTGTTTCAGGTAAAATTCTATTAAATTGAAGCTTTGTAGTTTATTTAGAGCAAAATAATGCAAAACACATTCAGACGAAAACAGACCAAATATGGGCAGATTGACTTATTCGTCTTCAAAGGCTTGTTGAGTGCATGTTCATTGTCTAATTGAGGCATGACATAGCTTGTTGGAAACCTAACTCAGAGAGATACTTTCTTTTTTACACCAAGATAAAATTCAAAGGTTTAAAGGGTCAAACAAGCTATTGAAGTCCAAATCAAGTACAAAGTGAATAGTAGCCGGTACCCATACGCGCGAGGTACAACTGGTACACCCGTACCAATGGGCCGTACGGTCGTACCAAAGGTCGAGTATGGGCTGGAAGCCCCTGAATTTGTTTACGTTTGTATCACTCGTAATACTCATGAGCAGTACATCATATATGACCTTACCATAAAGTGATACGGCCGTACTAAGGATGGTACAGGCTTGAAGGTACAGAGTTGAGTTTCGTTTGTACCTAAAGCAATATGCCTATATCGCTTCATGGGTAGTACGACCATACCGCTTTGGGATACGGCCGTACTTGGCCAATACGGGCACTAGACATTGAAGCCAAAATTTGCTCGTACAAAATAGGAAACGCTGCTCATTCCAGAGGAGGGCCGAGAATTAGGAATCTTGATCTAACTTGAGGAGAGATTTTGACCTTGAGCCAAAGGAATGACGGAAGAATTAAAAGATTGAAGATACGACATTCGTAGTGAAGGATTCTTTGTCTACTTCTTGCTTCTTCTTTCTTTATGTTCTTTAACTCAATGTATTCTTGTTGTCTCATGAGTAGCCGTATTATTCTTGGATCGTATGAATCCTGTGTTGTATGAACTCTTTTGATGCGATTTAATATAAACCTTATTTTGAATTATACGTATGTGTTTGATCCTACATAGCTTAATACTATGTTCTATGCGAATTTGTAGCAAGGAAAATTAGGTTAAGAACCAATATCACCATAATTGAGGTAATTGTATAGGATTGATATCTAATCATAGTAGCTGTTTTGGTAGTATATGATTTGGTAGTGAAGTTAATATCGCATGCTTAAAAACATGTTCTTAAATCGTTCTTAAAAACATGAAGTTTAAGTTGAAAGATTGTTATTGTGAAATTGTTTTGCTCAGTTTTAGTAAGTATTTGCTTCATAGGTTGGTGGCTACTAACGTACCAACTATGATATGATGTCACACATGTGACTAGTACTATGAATATGGTATGCTGAAATGTCCAACAAAATGCTAATGTACTTGTTAAAATTGTCCGGCCACCGGATAAACTATAGGTTCTTGAAACAAAACTGCTATCAGAGCGGGGTGACTAAACGCTTTAAATCAAGTGTTAGTTGTGAGTAAATAATATACTCGTTCTAAATTATAACGTATCGTGTTATTGTATCTATATCGTATTGTTTCTTTATGAATTAAATTGAAATTGGATAATAACGGAATTCTTTAATAATTTAATCCCCTCGTCTCAACAAAGATATTAAGATTTGGACCGTATATCGACATAAGAATAATATCCATACGTATTTGTTAAGGTAATTGCATCCTTGACAAAATCTGAGCAAGAAGTTGCTACAGCATCCCGCGAAGATTTAAGCTGGAGCTTCTTCAAAAGACTGACAAAACAACAATGAGAAGAAGTTGGTACACCATCCGATGACAGTAGAAACTATCTGAAGACACCACTTGAGAACAAGTCAGAAGACAAGCTAGGGATAGCTTGAGTCCTTGAATTGGGATGAATCTTGAAGAAGCTGAGGAAGCTGCTAGAGAAGGAGTCAGAAGACGAGATGAGGATTGCCCAAGATCAGAAGGATCTTTGGAGTTTGTCAAAATGCCAAAGGGGAGATTGTTAATGTATATGTCATCATTGACAAATTCCTACAAGGTGTACAAGAGTCTGCTACAGCAAACGTGTGAAGACAGCAACTGATGCAGAGCGTTCCAGAATGACCAAGCAGAGTGCACAAGGCATTGCTACAGCAACCTGTGTAGTAGAGAGCTGGAGCATCCTAAATAGCATATTTTCGTGTGAAGTACAAGCTACCCAGAATTGAAGAGAAGAGCAACGGAAGCTTTCTAAATGCAATTCCCACAGTCAATAGCATGCCGATTGACTTGGACCAGCCCAAAGAACGTACGGAGGGTTGTTGCCAGCATCGCAACAGGTTGGTAGAGTATCATGAAGATAGAGAGCAAGATGATGCAGCTGCCTGTGTGAAGACAACTGCTGGTGCAAAACCAGCCATAGTGAACAAGCAGTTGCTACAGCAGGAGCTGTAGCAGGGAGCTGTAGCAGCAGTATTGGTGCAAAGAATAATCTGCCCAGATATGATCTTGTTGAGATCTTGGAGGAGCTTCTAAATATTCAGAGAGAATATTCCAGTGAAGATTTGTTTGGAGAAAATTAGATTTGCAAATCAAATCTAATCTCCTACAAATTAGGAGATGAGATCTTGTTGAGATCTTTAAGGAATCTAGGAGAGCTTTTTGGAAGGCTTCCTAAATTTGATATTGATGGAGCATGGAGTTCCTATTTAAAGGAGGCTGGGCAGAGCAGCAAAACATCCATCTAAGATAGAATCCAAGCACAAAGAGAGCAGAGTAATATACTGAGAGATATATTCAGAGTGCTAGAGCGGAGAAATTGGATCACCACCGAGCGCAGAGCTGAGTGGTTAGAGAAAAGGCTGATCGAAGTAGAAAGCGAGAACAAGAACACACACACAGAATTCCGAGAGAGTATTTCTGGTGTGCGAACGAGAGCTTCGATTTTCACCAAGAGCAAAGCATGAGCGCAGAGCAGAGGTGACTGAAGCAGAGGGTGATCAGAACTTGCGTAGTCTGATCCAAGCTTGATCTGGAAGCCAATTTAGAGCAGGAGTGCTTGTTGGTTGATCAAGGAAGGCCGAGGAGGAATTGTCAAGTGGAGGGACTCGGGCAATCAAAAGAAGGCCAGCTCTCGCTAGTGGCAGGAGGTCACTGAGTGAAGGGGAGTATTCTAGAGTGTGCAGCGCTCGTGGAATCATTCGAACGGCTCAGCGGAAGGCTTCGGAGCGACGCGGACAGTTTGTGCATCCGCTGTGTGCTACAACAGATGCTATAGCAACCCTGCAGAATCTGAGTATTATTTAGAATAGGCTGAGTTTCGTGGAGACAGTAGCTATTCTAGATTGATATCAGTAGAGGGTGTGCAGACACAAGTCAGAGCCTGTTCTGATTGTGTTCGAGGATCCACTTAAGGTTAAGTAGCATAGGTGGCGTAGAGTTGTAACCATGTGTACTTTGAGACCTTCGTGTTTAGTGGATTGAGGATTAGAGGAAAGTCCTCCCCAGTGTAGACAATTGGCCGAACTGGGTGAACGAACATTTGTCCTTGTTCATTCTTGCTGAAACAGCTTCCGGGTGAACAAGAGTGTGTTGTAGCAACTGCTTGTTCACAAATCTGTTTATCAGAGGCTTTGCGAATTTCAGTATTAAAATTATTGTGAAATATGATATGATACATTATACGCATCATCACATACACGACATGCATGACCACTCGCTTGGGCTGTGATATAGCGAGGCATGGCCCGCGCTTTGATATGGTATGGCGAGGCTCAGCCCGCCCATTGATATGATGGTCCGGACCGGCAGTGACGACTGCCCATCGTTATTATGATCTATCGACATGGACATTATCGTGCATTCACGCATCGATTGAGTATATGATAATTTGAGTTATATCATTGACAGTTAATAAAGATATTAACGTTAATACAATATGTTATTTATTCACTGAGTCATTGTGACTCACCCCGCTATTATCCAATATTTTCAGATAAGTGAGCCGTAAGTTTGGAAGTGACCACTCAGCGTTGCAAGGGAATTTCTCATTTCAAGTACGGTGCCATCCAACCAGTCATTCTACTAGAACATTCTTTTTGATGTGTCATTTTCTTTAGTTAGAGTATTTGCTCCGTTGTACTTCGGCAGGATTCTGAACCGTTTATTTTTTTAATTTAATTCCGCTACTTAATATATTAATTTGCACCGCACTTTGGAGGCTTGCTTGATAATGGATCAGGCGGCGGTCTCGACCAAGAATTTGGGTCGTGACAAAGTTGGTATCAGAGTTTAGGTTTGTCGCTAAAGTACACGAAACTAAGACTAAATTTTGGTTATGGTAGTTAACGCGCCACCGCCATAAACAACGTTCTACTAGGACCTTTAGGAAAAATTCTTTCTCATTTAGAGTCAATTCAATTTATTGATACATATGACTTGTGAATTCATATTGATACAAGTTATTAATATAGGTTGTGATGGCACGACATAGCTCACCTCATTCGCGTTCGAGAGGCACTTCCGAAATGATAGAGACAATGTCTCTAGTAGAGGTAGAGATGTTGGTGCTCGTGATACTGAGCAACCATTTGATCCTGGCTCTATGCATTAATATGTTTCCCCTCATTTTGCGACATATTTTTTTGGCACCACCAAATCCGATGGAGACACCATTGGTGGTGAGCACTCCCGTTGGTGATCGTATTGGAGCCGAGTTAGTATATCGCTCTAGTCTCATTGAGATGAGTAGGCATATCGTATGTTTGCCGACTTGATTTTGCTTTGTATGCTTGGCTTTGACATCATTTTGGGCATGGATTAATTATCGACTTATTATGGGACTCTTGATTGTCACGACAAGGTGATCACGTTTTGCATTCCGGGTCAGCCGAAATTTTCCTTTAATTGTGATAAGAGTTCATCGTCTCCTTATCTAATTTCGGCGCTGACGGCTTATAAGTTGACGAGTAAAGGGTGTCAGGCCTACCTGGCAATGGTGTTGGATACCACCACTCAAACATCTGAGCTGAATACATTATCAGTAGTATCCGAATTTGGTGATGTTTTTCCTGAGGACTTGTCGGGATTACCTCCGACGAGAGATGTGATGTTTTTTATTGATTTAGTTTCTGGCACGGACCCATCTCGATCCCTTCTTACCGAATGGCGCCAGCGGAGCTGAAATAATTGAAAGCTCAATTGCAAGAGCTTATTGACAAGGGTTTTGTCCGCCCTAGTGTGTCCCCGTGGGGTGCTCCTGTCATGTTTGTAAAGAAGAAGGATAGGTCAATGAGACTGTGCATCGACTATTGACAGTTGAACAAGGTGAAGATGAAGAACAGATATCCCTTACCGGGGATTAATGATTTATTTGATCAGTTATAGGGAGCTCGATGTATCTCAAAGATCGATTTACGTTCTGGCTACCATCAACTTTGGATTAGAGAGCAAGATATTCCGAAGATGGCATTTAGGACTCGTTATGGACACTACGAGTTCATGGTTATGTCTTTTGGACTCACGTATGCACCAGTAGCTTTTATGGGGATGATGAACAATGTGTTTAAAGAATTTCTTGACAAGTTTTTCATTGTGTTCATTGATGATATTCTCGTTTACTCAAAGACAAATGAGGATCATGCCGTACGCTTGTGGCAAGTTCTCCAGAGATTACGAGAGCATAAGTTGAATTCTAAGTTTTCAAAATGTGAGTTTTGGATGAATAGTGTTGCATTTCTTGGACACATTATCTCGAGAAGGGTGTGAAGGTTGATTCCTCAAAAGTTGCTGCAGTTGAACATTGGTTTACGCCTACTTCAGTCACTGAAATCCGTAGCTTTTTAGGTTTGGCTGTGAAATTTCAAGTGTCTCTACTTATGCAGATTTGTGAACTAGCAGTTGCTGCAGCACACTCTTGTTCACTTAAATGTAGGCACAGCAAACAATGAATAGGACACAGATTTGTTCACCCAGTTCGGCCAATCTGCCTACGTCTGGGGAGGACTATTCTCCAGTCCTCAATCCACTCAACCAAAGGTTCAAAGCACACTCGGTTACAACGCACGCAACCTATGCTACTTTAACCCCGTGTGAACTACTCAACACAATCAGAACAAGCTCTGATTTGTGCCAGCACACCCTCTACAATATGTCAGTCTAGAAAGCTACAATCCTCTCAAAGAACTCAGCCTATTCTATACTACACTACTCAGCAGGGTTGCTGCAGCAACAGCTGTAACACCAGCTGAAGCACTCTGTCCACGTCGCTCCAAGGCCTCCTGCCGAGCCGATCGAACCACTCCAAGAGCGCTGCACACTCTGAATAACTCCCCCTCACTCAGTGACCACCTGCCACTAGTGAGTTCTTCCGCACGAACCTCGACCGAGCCTTCCACCCGTCAGTTCTCCCGCGGCTGCCTTTGATCAACCAACAAGCTCCGCAGCTCTAAATTGGCTTCCAGATCAAAGCACGAGTCAGTCTCTGCAAGACCTGATTCTCTTCTGCAATACGCACCACAGCTCTGCGCTCAACGCTCAACGCTCTGCCCGTGTGTGTTGATCGAAGAACAACTCTCGTAGCACACCCAGAAAAATCCTCACTTTGAATTTTGTGTCTACTCTCGTGTATCACTCAGCTTCGATCACCCTCTACAGCCCTCAAACCTTCTGCTTAAATACCCTCACTACTTTAAGCAATTTCCAGGTTTAGGCCATTGACCCACAAGATCAATTATCTCCTAAAATCTAGGAGATTAGATTTGATTAATATCTTCAATGCAAATCTCCTTCTCTGACTAGCAAACCTTGCTGGAAAATGCTCAGCAGCATTTTAGAAAACCTTCTAAGGGCAAGAACACAACTGCCATACCTCCAGAACGAACTCAGCACGAAGCTGCTACTCGGACAGTTGAACCAGCACTTGAACCAGCACCTGCTGCAGCATCCCCTGCTGCATCTGCTGCTGGCTATTCTGCTTGATTGCTTGAGCTGCAGCAGCTCCTTGTTCACAAATGTTGGTTTTGTCAAATCTGCCACACTTGCATTATCAATCTCCCCCTTGGCATTTTGACAAAACCACTTCATAACTCCACTTCTCAGCCTGCTCTTTCTTCTCCCCCTTTTTGGAACAAATGACGAGGGGGTTTTTCTGTTGAGAGCACTTATGACGGCAATACACAGAGCCCTAGAGAGGCCCTCAGGTCTTTAAACCGGGCTGCATCGAGAGCTTTGGTGAAGATATCAGCAAGTTGTTTGGCAGACACAACATGCTGGAGCGAGATGACTTTCTGTTCAACAAGGTCACGGATGAAGTGATGACGAATGTCAATGTGCTTGGTTCTACTGTGCTGGACAGGGTTCTTGGATATGCTGATGGCACTCATATTTTCACAGTAGAGAGTCATGGCATCCTGAGCAACCCCATACTCACTCAGCATTTGCTTCATCCACAACATTTGTGCACAGCAGCTCCCAGCAGCAATGTACTCAGCCTCGGCAGTGGATAGAGAAATGCTATTCTGTTTTCTGCTGAACCAAGAGACCGGTTATTCCCCAAGAAGAAACATCCTCCCGAGGTGCTCTTCCTGTCTTCTGAGCACCCTGCCCAGTCTGCATCACTGTATCCGACCAGATTAGCCTTTGTGTCTTTAGTATACCATAGGCCATAGCCCACAGTTCCCCCGACATACCGAATAATGCGCTTGACCAACTGCATATGGCTGTCTCTTGGGCTGGCTTGGAATCTGGCACAGACTCCCACTGCATAAGAAATGTCAGGACGGCTGGCAGTCAGGTAAAGAAGGCTCCCAATCATGCTTCTGTAGACAGTCTGACTTACTTCCAAACCTTGCTCATCTTTAATGACTTTCACATGAGTAGCAGCAGGAGTACGCTTGTGACTTGCTGAATCTAGCTGGAATTTCTTCACAAGAGACTTGCTGTATTTACTTTGAGCAATAAAGATCCCATCCCTTTTCTGAGTAATCTCCAAACCAAGGAAGTATGAAAGTTCTCCTACCATGCTCATTTGAAATTCTTGTTGCATGTGATTCACAAACTGCTTCACCAGGTGCTGGGACTTTGATCCAAAGACAATATCATCCACATATATTTGAGCAATGATCACATCAGACTGAGTTCGTTTGACAAATAAGGTTTTGTCAGCTCCCCCTCGGATGTAGCCATGATTTTCCAGGAAAACTGTCAACCGCTCATACCATGCCCGAGGAGCCTGTTTAAGTCCATATAAGGCTTTCTTCAGTTTATACACCTGCTCTGGATGATGAGGATCTTCAAAACCTTTTGGTTGAGCGACATAAACTTCTTCAGAGAGGTCTCCATTCAAGAATGCACTTTTAACATCCATTTGATATAATTTGAATCCCAGGCAGCAAGACATTGCAAGCAGCAGTCTGATAGCCTCCAGGCGAGCTACTGGAGCAAATGTTTCATCAAAGTCTAGACCCTCAATCTGAGAATATCCCTGGGCCACCAGTCTGGCCTTCTTTCGTATAATGTTGCCCTTTTCATCTGTTTTGTTTTTGAACACCCATTTAGTGCCTATAATGTTAACCCCATTTGGTCTGTCTACCAGATCCCAAACATCGTGTCTTTCGAACTCTGCCAATTCCTCCTGCATAGCCATGATCCAGAATTCATCACTCATGGCCTCCTTGAAGTTCTTTGGTTCAATGCTGGACATGAAACATGTATTGAGATAGGCATGACTTCTGGTCCTTCTTCTGTCTGAGGGATTTCCAATCACATTTGTCAAAGGATGATCCTTCTGTATCTTCTTTGGGGGCTGCCTAGAAGATGGATCAGGAGCCACAGTTTGGAGATCATCAGACAGGCTTCCTGATTGGTCATCTGGAATTTCTGCTTTAGCACTTGCTGTAGCATCTTCTGGAACCGCAGCTTGTTCACTTCTTGTCTGTCTACCAGGCATTTCTTCAAGATCAGAGTCTTCTTCATCAGTGTCAGAATCAGAGATAGATACTTCTTCTGCATCATTGACAACAACATTTATGGACTCCATGACAGTCTTTGTTCGCTGGTTGAAAACACGATATGCCCTGCAATTTGTTGAATACCCCAAGAACACTCCCGGATCACTCTTAGGATCGAGCTTCTTTCTATACTCCCGGTCTCTCAGAATGAAGCAATCACTTCCAAAAATATGAAAGTATTTAACCGTGGGCTTTTTCTGATTCCAGAGCTCATAGCAAGTCTGCATGGTTCCCCTTCGCAAGGTGACTCTGTTGATGATATAGCAAGCGGTATTCATAGCCTCTGCCCAGAATTTCAGAGGAATTCTCTTAGCATGGATCATCACCCTGGCCATTTCTTGAATTGTTCGGTTCTTCCGTGCTACAACACCATTTTGTTGAGGGGTAATGGGAGAAGAGTACTGATGTGTTATACCCTTTTGCTGACAGAATTCATCCATGTCTTTGTTCTCAAACTCTCTGCCATGATCACTGCGGATGCTGCTGATTCTAAGATTCTTCTCTTGTTCTAACCGAGATACCAGTGACACAATGACACTCACAGTATCTGATTTTTCCCTGATAAAATCAATCCAAGTGAATCTAGAATAGTCATCAACACAGACAATTGCATACCTTTTCTTGCCTAGGCTCTCCACTTCCATTGGTCCCATCAGATCCATGTGAATCAGCTGTAGAGGCCTGGTGGTACCAATGTCTTTGACTCGTGGATGCGAAGCCTTCTTCTGTTTCCCAATCTGACAATCTCCACAAATGGAGTCTGTCTCTCCTTTCAGCAGTGGAATTCCCCTGACCAACCCTTCTGTGGCAATTCTCTTTAGAGTTCTCAGGTTAACATGTCCCATCCTTTTGTGCCATAAAGTCATTTCTTCGGCCTTTGTCAACATACATTTCTGAATCCTTGAGTTTGAACTCACATTGAGGAGGTAACAGTTGCTCTTGGATCTAGCTCCTTCCATTATGCACTTTCCAGATTTGTCGAGGACTTGGCATGAGTCTTTCGTGAACTTGACTTGTTTAGTCCCATCACACAGCTGGCTGATGCTGATGAGATTATCTTTTAACCCTTCCACCAAAAGGACATTGCTCAGATTTGGCATTCCTTCCACAGCCAAAGTTCCTCTTCCCAGAACTCTTCCTTTCAGACCATTACCAAACTTCACACGTTGTTCCAAACAGGGAGTAATGTTTTTCAGAAAGGATCTTTCCCCTGTCATATGCCCTGAACACCCACTATCAAAGTACCAGCTTATCTTGTCTGAGGTGCTAGCTGTGCTGACAAGAGCGAGGAGCTGAGTCTGCGCATGTTTCTGCCTGACAGATTCCCTGGGCGAGCCAATTCTGGCATGAGCTGAGAAACAGCTTCTTTGAATATGTCCTCTGCGGCCACAGCTGTAACATTTTTTAAACTTTGAAGTTCTCTTGTTACGGTGAAATAGACCTTGCTGCAGCAAGTCCTGGTTCATCCTTTTCTGTGTTTTTGTGCCTCTTCTTGCTGACTTGTATCTGGCCATGTTGCATTCGTCTTCACTCAGGTCTTTCTCATCTTCACTTCCACTAGCAGAAAGAGCTTTCTTTTTCATCCGTTTGCTGGTGCAGTTGATTTGTCGATGACCGTAGCCTGCACAATTCCAGCATTGGATTCCTTTCTTTCCGTCTTCTCTCTGAGCCGGTTCCTTTCCTTTCCTTTCACTGCCCCTTCTGAATTGTCTTTGCGAAGAAGAGCTTCTTTCAGTCCTGAATTCCATGTTTTTCAGAATCTTCCCAAGGTTCTTCACAAGCATGCTCATCTGATCATCTTGCACCATCTGCTTGGTTTCTGCTTCAGCTTTCAATCCAACATTCTTGTCCTTGGAAATGGTACCCTCTTTGACAAGTTTCATCTCAAATTGTTTGAGAGATCCCATCAGCTCCTCCAGCCTCATGAATCTGACATTTTGCGCTTCTTCAATAGCTGTCACTTTCATATCGAATTTTGTGGGCAATGATCTGAGGACCTTTCTGATAAGCTTTTCTTCAGGGATGGGCTCACCAAGCACATGAGCTTCATTTGCGAGATCACAGAGTTTAGCATTAAACTCAGTGACTGTTTCCTCATCCAGCATCCTCAGATTCTCAAATTGTGTGGCAATGATCTGGAGCCTTGATAGCTTCACTCTATCAGTTCCTTCATGGGCAGTTTGCAGAATCTCCCATGCTTGCTTGGCCAAATCACAGTTTGATATCAACCTGAAATTGTTAGCATCAACTGCAGCAAAAATTGTATTCAAAGCCTCTGAATTACCAGTTGCTGCAGCACCTTCTTCAGCAGTCCACTGCTCTTCAGGTTTTATCCTTGTCACTCCTTGCTCATCTATGGTGATTGGGGGAGACCACTGAATCACGACAGCTCTCCATGTCTTCTCATCAATGGCCCTGAGAAAGGCCTTCATCCTAGCTTTCCAATAACCATAATTGCTCTCTTCCAAAAGTGGAGGTCTACTTGTGCTCTGTCCTTCCTTCATTGTCTTGGCTACTTCGGAGACACTGTAGGACCTTTTTAACTCTGTGTGTCGAGTTCCCGCTCTGATACCAATTGAAATTTCAAGTGTCTCTACTTATGCAGATTTGTGAACTAGCAGTTGCTGCAGCACACTCTTGTTCACTTAAATGTAGGCACAGCAAACAATGAATGGGACACAGATTTGTTCACCCAGTTCGGCCAATCTGCCTACGTCTGGGGAGGACTATTCTCCAGTCCTCAATCCACTCAACCAAAGGTTCAAAGCACACTCGGTTACAACGCACGCAACCTATGCTACTTTAACCCCGTGTGAACTACTCAACACAATCAGAACAAGCTCTGATTTGTGTCAGCACACCCTCTACAATATGTCAGTCTAGAATAGCTACAATCCTCTCAAAGAACTCAGCCTATTCTATACTACACTACTCAGCAGGGTTGCTGCAGCAACAGCTGTAACACCAGCTGAAGCACTCTGTCCGCGTCGCTCCAAGGCCTCCTGCCGAGCCGATCGAACCACTCCAAGAGCGCTGCACACTCTGAATAACTCCCCCTCACTCAGTGACCACCTGCCACTAGTGAGTTCTTCCGCACGAACCTCGACCGAGCCTTCCACCCGCGGCTGCCTTTGATCAACCAACAAGCTCCGCAGCTCTAAATTGGCTTCCAGATCAAAGCACGAGTCAGTCTCTGCAAGACCTGATTCTCTTCTGCAATACGCACCACAGCTCTGCGCTCAACGCTCTGCCCGTGTGTGTTGATCGAAGAACAACTCTCGTAGCACACCCAGAAAAATCCTCACTCTGAATTCTGTGTCTACTCTCGTGTATCACTCAGCTTCGATCACCCTCTACAGCCCTCAAACCTTCTGCTTAAATACCCTCACTACTTTAAGCAATTTCCAGGTTTAGGCCATTGACCCACAAGATCAATTATCTCCTAAAATCTAGGAGATTAGATTTGATTAATATCTTCAATGCAAATCTCCTTCTCTGACTAGCAAACCTTGCTGGAAAATGCTCAGCAGCATTTTAGAAAACCTTCTAAGAGCAAGAACACAACTGCCATATCTCCAGAACGAACTCAGCACAAAGCTGCTACTCGGACAGTTGAACCAGCACTTGAACCAGCACCTGCTGCAGCATCCCCTGCTGCATCTGCTGCTGGCTATTCTGCTTGATTGCTTGATTGCTTGAGCTGCAGCAGCTCCTTGTTCACAAATGTTGGTTTTGTCAAATCTGCCACACTTGCATTTTCAGGCTGGTTATTATCGTCGGTTTGTACAAGATTTTTCATGTATAGCCGCATCACTGACTCGCCTAACTCAGAAAGGGGTCAAATTTGTTTTGTCAGAAGAGTGCGAGAAGAGTTTTCAGAGATTGAAGAAAGTGTTAACTACAGCACCAATTCTAGCGCTTCCTTCTGGTGCAAGTGGGTTTGTTGTGTTTTGCGATGCTTCTAAAGTTGGCTTGGGATGCGTACTTACGTAGCACGGTCGAGTTATTGCTCATGCATCTCGACAGTTGAAGAAACATGAAATAATTATCCTACACATGAACTGGAGCTGGCAGCAGTGGTTTTTGTGCTGAAGATGTGGAGACATTTTTTGTATGGTTAGACATTTGAGGTGTTTACGGATCATAAAAGTTTGAAGTACATTTTCAGCCAGAAAGATCTAAATCTTCGACAACGAAGGTGGATGGAGTTATTAAAGGTATGATTGTTTAATTTCTTATCATCCGAGAAAGGCCAACGTTGTTGTTGATGCGCTAAGTAGAAAATCCATGGGCATGTTGGGACACATACATGGTAGCAAGAGAAGGCTTGCCAAGGAATTATCGCAATTGCAGAATACTGGAGCTTCTTTTGGAGTGGATATTGAAAGAAGTCATCTATCACATTTACGAGTCGTGCCTACCTTGGCTATTCGTATTGGAGAAGCTCAAGGTACTGATCTTGAGATATGCAAGTTGATTACAAAACTTCAGGAAGGATTAGAGACTTCACGATTGATGATGATGGTATCTTCGATTTGAAAGTCATTTATGTGTCCCAGCAGCCGATGGGTGATAGAGCCTAGTTATATGCGCTATTTAGATCTTAACACTGTGCTTGTTTGCATTATTTTGTGTACAAGATTACTGGTTTTCGGTATTTTTGTATTTCAGGATGAAACAGGAGCATAAGTCAAATGCGCGCTGACGGGCGCTTTTAAAGAGCGCAATGCACGACCTGCTGAGCTAGCAGCGCAAAAGGAGATAGGAGATAGCTGATTCAGACTGCAGTGCGCAAACCAACTGTGCAAAGTAAGTAGCGCAATCAACGTGCGCAGCGAGCCATGCGCAGGATAGCAGCGTTTCTAAATTTTAATCATCACTATCCCTACAAAATCTCCTAGATTTGGGAAGTAGCTAAGATTCTCACGGGCCAAATCTAAGTATTCCTTGGGCTTAAAGACCAGTATATAAAGAGGAGGGAAGCTAGGGTTTGGAGAGGATATAGAGAGAGAGAGACATATAGCAACAGAGACACACGAGCTCAGGAATTCTGCCGCCAAGATTCTGCGCGAAGCACCTGCGCCAACCAAAAACAGCAACCTGCGATTGCGCCGGCTTGCTACTTTTCCTTGGCTGCTTTAGTTTTACTTATTATTTCTATGATGTTTACTTATAGCATGTCTAGCTAAACATCTTGTATCGGTTGGGCATGATTCTATGAAGTATTTCCTTTGAGACTTGTGTTTAATGCTTAGTTCGTCTACTTATATTAATTCTATGCACATGGGTGATAATTAGTTGTGCGAATAAGAGAAGCCTTGAACCGCAATCTTATTCTAACTTCTCGTTATTGTATGTTAAACTAGTTGATAACTTGACGGTGACAACTAGGAGTAACACACTAGGATAATCGGCTACTACAGTGATAGGATTCGTAGTTGCTTAGACTAGTTTCAAGAATTAATAGCTCATGGACTTTGATCGGAACATGCGCGCACGTTAGGAAGCCTTAATCGGACACTGACTTAAGTAGAACTGCACTATATATGTTTAGAGTCGATGATAAGGGATACGTTCATAGAGGATTATCTTTATTGATACTTTTCATAGTACTTAATATCTACTGCCTGCGCACGTATAGTGCAATTCTGCTTTCATTACTGTTCATTCGCGCACTTGCGCAACCCAATCACTCATAACCCCGAATTTCGTAAGTTGTAGGTTGCTAGCGAAGACGAGTCTGCACGCTCCTTGTGGGATCGACCCTGACTTAGCTGCTGTACTAAGTGGAGAAGGAAGGATTAGTTTGACGCGTACAACGACACACGATCAAATTTTGGCGCCGTTGCCGGGGAGCAACACAGATAAGTTTTAACTAGTTCAAGTTTTCTTTTACAGTAGTTAGTTATTTCTTTTTTTATTTATTTTTCGTTGGTGTTTCTGACAGTACGCAATCAACATCAGCCTGCGCAACCTTGAAACGGTTGCGCTGCGCAGATTATAGTTGCGCACCGACAAGGGCAACAACCTAGTTGTATTTTAATTTCGTTTTCTTTAAGTTCAGAACAGGGCATGGAGAATAATAGTGGCATCGGTGATAACTTAGGGGACAGAACCCCAGAGGGACCTAACAATGCAAGGGCAGATAACCGCGTAGCCCGGTTCAGAGAGGAAGTACAGCACGAAGTTAATGCTCGGATGGCCGCTGAAGCAGTATATAATCCGCAACCCGGGCAATAGATCGTGCGGCGCAGAATAGTGCGTGAGATGTCAGCTCCAATCACAGTCAACCAACCTTGGTGCATAGTACTTCCACCCGATGGGCATTTTGAACTACGGAGCTCATTCATTCATCATATGCCTAAGTTTCATGGGATGAACAACGAGAACCCGGTCAAGCATGTGCGTGAATTCCTAGTTATCTGCGAGAACATGAAGACCGATGGGGAGAGTGAAGAAGCACTGAAGCTGAAGGCGTTCCCTTTTTCATTGTGTGATACAGTCAGGCATTGGCTGATGAGCTTACCAGCAGGATCTATTGGCACATGGGAGCAGCTCCAGAAGAAGTTCTTGGATAGTTGATAGAGCCTATTTATACACACTATTTAGATCCTAACCCTATGCTTGTTTGCATTATTTTGTGTACAAGATTACTGGTTTCCAGTATTTTTGTATTTCAGGGCGAAACGAGGGCCTAAGTCGGATACGCGCTAATAGGCAACGTTTAAGGAGCGCATCACACGGCCTGCGGAGCTAGCAGCGCAAACAGGATACGAAGTGGCAGAGTCGACTACGGTGCGCAGACCGATTGTGCTAACCAATGTGCAGTGCGCCATGCGCAGAATAGTGGTGTTTCCAAATCTTGACACCATCAGATTTGGAAGTTGCCAAGGTTGGGCTTCATGAGCAGTATATAAAGAGACGAAGGGTAGGGTTTGAATATACACAACAGGACGATCATAGAGGACCACAGCACACAAGGGAGCGGCAGAACAGAAAAACACACGAGCTACTGAGAGGACCAGCGCTAGCCGACTGCGTCAGCCGAGATACTGCAACCTGCACGCACCTGCTTGTTACTGTTTTCTTGGATACTTTAGCTATTATTTACTGTTTCTATGATGTTTACTACTAGCATGTCTAGCTAAACGATTTGTATCGGTTGGGCATGATTCTATGAGTATTTCCTTTGAGACTTGTGCTTAATGCATAGTTTGTTTGCTTGTATTAATTCTGTGCACACGGTTGACAGCTAGTTGCATGAGTAGGGGAAGCCTTGAACCGCAATCTTACTCTTGCTACTTGTTTGTTATATGTTAAACTAGTTGATAGCTTGACGGTGACAACTAGGAGTAACGCGCTAGGATAATCAGTTGCTACTGTGACAGGATTCGTAGCTGCTTAGACTAGTCTTAAGAATTAATAGCTCATGAACTTTGATCGGAACATGCGCACATGTTAGGAAGCCTTGATCGGACACTAACTTCAGTAAATCAAACTATAGACGTTTAGAGTCGATGATAAGGAATATATTCATAGAGGATTGTCTGCGCCAATACTTTTCATAGTCATAATACTTAATCTCTACTGCCTGCGCACGTCTAGTGCAATTCCTGCGTTAACTATTGTTCATTCGCGCACTTGCGCAACCCAATCACTCACACCCCAACTTTCGTAAGTGTAGGTTACTAGTTAGAGCTAATCTACTTGCTCCCTGTGGATTCGACCCTGACTTAGCCGCTATACGAAGTGGAGAAGGAAGGAATTAATTTGACGCGCACAACGACGCGTGCTATCAAATTTTGGCGCCGTTTCCGGGGAGCAACACAGATAAGCTTTAATTAGCTTACGTTTTCTTTTACAATAGTTAGTTATTTCTGTTTGCTTTATTCTCGTTGTTGTTTCTGACAGCGCGCAATCAACATCAGCCTGCGCAACCTTGAAACAGTTGCGCTGCGCAGATTCCAGTTGCGCACTGACAGACGCAACCGCTTAGTTTTCTTTTAATTTCATTTTCTTTGAGATTTAGAACAGGTTATGGAGGATAACAGTGTCGTTGGAGATAACTTAGGGGACAGAACCCCAGAGGATGCGAGGGCACATAACCGCGCAGCCCTATTCAGAGAGGAAGTGCAGCGCGAGGTTGAAGCAAGGATGGCCGCTGAAGTGTACAATGCACCACTCGCGCGACGCAGAACAGTGCGCGAGATATCAACCCCAATCACGGTTAACCAGCCATGGTGCATAGTGCTTCCACCAGACGGTCATTTTGAACTAAGGAGCTCGCTCATTCATCACATGCCCAAGTTCCACGGGATGAACAACGAGAACCCAGTCAAGCATGTGCGTGAATTCCTAGTCATTTGCGAGAACATGAAGGCCGAAGGGGAGAGCGACGAAGTGCTGAAGATGAAAGCGTTCCCATTTTCACTGTGTGACATGGCCAGGCATTGGCTAATGAGCTTACCAGGAGGATCAATTCACACATGGGAGCAGCTGTAGAAGAAGTTCTTGGACAAGTTCTACCCCGCAGTAAAGATCGAGCTACTCAGGAGGGAGCTGGCCGCACCTAGGCAGGGGGCAGGAGAGTCACTATCGGAGTATTACGAGTGTTTCAGGGAGCTGGAGGCCAACTGCTACAATCACGGCCTACCTCAAAATGTGCTGATAGAGAATTTCCTGAATGGATTGCTGCCCATGGAGCTGAGATTATTGAATGCATGCGCAGGAGGCGACATTTGCAACATGTACCCAGAGGACGCGTGGCAGCTGATAGAAGACTCTGCTGGACAGGTAAGACATCAGCTAACACTTGAAAATAGTCGTACTCGTTCTGTGCATCAGGTAGAAACAAGCGCGGAGATAAAGGAAATGAAGGCCATGCTGCAGAAGTTGATGCATGCGCAGGGAGCACAACCAGCTGCGCCAAAGGCGTGCGAGTTCTGCACATGCACCGAGCACAAAACCGATGCGTGTCCCACACTTTTCGAGGAATCAGGAGATGTCAATGCTCTAGGAGGATGGGATAATAGAGGGCCACAGAGGCAGAATCAGCCGCGTTTTGGACTAGCCGCAAATGGGTTCAGATGGAAGGAGGAAAACAATTTCCAGGGGCAGTCCACGGACCAGCGCGCACCACAGCAGACGCAACAAGCTGCGCCCTACAATCCACCGCATCGCCGCACTGATGCACCAGCGCAGAACAACCAGCAACCGAGGCGATCCTTAGAAGATATCGTGGGGCAGCTAGCAGACACAGTGCGCAGGAATGATGAGAAGTATGACTAGAGGTTCGAATCCATTGAGAAGCAGCTATCACAGATTGCTACCACGGTGTATGAGCTGAAAAAGAGCGAGGGCAACCTGCCTTCGCAAGTGATCCAGAATCCGTAGGGAGGAGTCAACGCCGTGACACTGAGGACTGGGCGCACGGTAGGAACAGAGCAGACTACAAAGGTGCCCGCGCAACCAGTTGCGCAAGTCCCATATCCAACAGAGCAGAATGCGCAACCAGAGCAAGATGCGCAACCAGAAGCGCCAGCCACAAGCCAGCAGGACGAAGCGCTAGGTATGACACAATCAAAGGACAAAGGCATGAATCGTACTAACATACCTGCACCTTTCCCTGTACAGGCACCATCGGCTAGGAAGGAAGCGCTTGATAAGGAGCTCTATGAGTTATTCAGTAAGGTGGAAATAAACATTCCCCTTATTGAAGCAGTTCGGCAGATTCCCAGAGCTGAAGCAACTCCCAGAGCACCTCAAATACATATTCTTGGCAAATGAGGACACCCTGCCAGTAATCATAAAAAAAGGATTGGAAGAGGAGCAGGAGGCGCGATTACAGCAGATGCTGCGCAAGAACCAGCGCGCTATAGGATGGACACTTGCTGACCTGCGCGGAGTGAGCCCGGACGTATGCATGCATAGGATTCTATTGGAAGATGGTGCATGTGTATCGACTACAGGGAGCTTAACGCAGTCACGCGCAAGGATCATTTCCCGCTACCTTTTATGGACCAGATGCTAGATCGATTAGCGGGGAAGCCCTACTTTTGCTTCTTGGACGGATACTCAGGGTACAATCAGATACCCATAGCTGCGGAGTATCAAGAGAAGACCACGTTCACCTGCCCATTCGGTACGTTTACGTTTCGGCGCATGTCATCCGGGCTGTGTAACGCGCCAGGTACGTTCCAACGTCTAGTCATGAGCATCTTTTCTGATATGATTGGTATATGCATAGAAGTGTTCATTGATGATTTTACTATGTACGGAGGTACCTTTGACGCATGCTTAACTCATCTTGATAAGGTCTTAGCGCGCTGCATTTCAAAAAAAACCTAGTGCTCAATTATGAGAAATGTAATTTCATGGTATCACATGGAGTAGTACTAGGACATATTATCAGGCAGGAAGGGATCAAGGTAGACAAAGCCAAAATAGATCTTATTTCTAATCTGCCTTATTCCACTAACGTGCGCGATGTGAAATCATTCCTTGGGCATGCTGGGTTTTACAAGCGCTTCATAAAAGATTTTTCTAAGATTTGTATACCCCTGTCTAACCTCTTGCAAAAGGATGTGTGTTTCGAATTTACTGATGAGTGGAGGGCCGCATTTGATAAGCTGAAGGAGGCGCTGACCAGTGCGCCAGTGATGCGTGCGCCAGACTGGAACCTGCCATTTGAACTGATGTGCGATGCAAGCGACTATGTAATAGGTGCAGTCCTGGGACAGCGCGTGGATAAGAAGCCGCACGCCATTTATTATGCATCGCGCACACTGGACGCTGCGCAGAGGAACTACACCACCACGGAAAAGGAGCTTCTGGCAATTGTGTTTGCGCTGGAGAAGTTCCGCGCATATGTTCTAGGCGCCAGAGTCATCGTCTACACAGACCACGCAGCAATCCGTTACCTAATGTCCAAGAAGGAGACTAAGCCGCGCCTGATGCGGTGAGCGCTCCTACTTCAGGAATTCAACTTGGAAATCAAAGATAAGAAGGGCACGGAGAACACAGTCGCGGACCACCTGAGCAGGATCGTAAAGGAGGAGGAGCCAGGGCGAATCACGGAGACATTCCCTGACGAGCATCTGATGGCGCTGACAAGTATGGTACCATGGTATGCGCACATTGCGAATTACCTGGTCATAGGTACGTTTCCTCCTCATTTCACTAAAACCCAATGCATGAGATTAAAACATGAGTCCAAGTATTACATTTGGGATGATCCGTGTTAAGGTAATGGCATCCTTGACAAAACAAGTGCAAGAAGTTGCTACAACATCCCCTGAAGATTGAAGCTGAAGAAGCTGCAAAAGAAGAAGTTCAAAGATGAGAAGAGGATTGCCTAAGATTAGAAGGGTTCTTGGATTTTGTCAAAATGCCAAGGGGGAGATTGTGATGGTATGTGGCATCATTGACAAACTCCTACAAAGTGAACTAGAGCTTGCTACAGCAAGTATGGAAAGAAAATAGCTGATGAAGAGCAGCAGAAGTTCAGTAGTAGAAGTATTGCACACCTTCAGACAATTTATGCTACAGCATTTATGCTGCAATTGTGATGGTATGTGGCATCATTGACAAACTCCTACAGAGTGAACTAGAGCTTGCTACAGCAAGTATGGAAAGAAAATAGCTGATGAAGAGCAGCAGAAGTTCAGTAGCAGAAGTATTGCACACCTTCAGACAGCTTGTGCTACAGCAGATGCTGCAGCATAAATGCTGTAGCATAAATTCAGCTTTCTCGGAGATTGCATTCAAACAATAAATCAGTGGACCGAAGGGCTTTCGGAAAGAGCTGAATATTCAGGAGAATATTTCTGGAGTGTCTCTCAAGAACAAGGGCAGATTTGTTGAAGTGAAGATATGATCTTGTAGAGATCTTGGAGGATCTTCCTTAGAATTGATGGGATTGTTTCCTAATGCATTTAGGAAATTCCAGCAGCAGCAAACAGCTACAGCAAAGGTGAACAAGGAGTTGTTGCAGCTCAAACAATCAAGCTGGCAGCAGAAGTAAACCAGCAGCAGAGGATGCTGCAGCAGGTGCTGGTTCAAGTGCTGGTTCAACTGTCCGAGTAGCAGTTTTGTGCTGGGTGCGTTTTGAAGGTATGGCAGCTTTGTGAAAGTGCTTAGAAGAATTTCTAAAATACCGTTGAGCATATTCCAGCAAGGTTTGCTAGTCAGAGAAGGAGATTTGCATTGAAGATATTAATCAAATCTAATCTCCTAGATTTTAGGAGATAATTGATCTTGTGGGTCAATTGCCTAAACCTGGAAATTGCTTAAAGTGGTGTGGGTATTTAAGCAGAAGGTTTGAGGGCTGAAGAGGGTGATCGAAGCTGAGTGATACACGAGAGTAGACACAGATTTCAGAGAGAGGATTTTCTGGGTGCTACGGACGTTGTTCTTCGATCAAACACACACGGGCAGAGCGTTGAGCGCAGAGCTGTGGTGTGCATTGCAGAAGAGAATCAGGTCTTGCAAAGACTGATTCGTGCATTGATCTGGAAGCCAATTCAGAGCTGTGGAGCTTGTTGGTTGATCAAAGGCAGCCGCGGAAGAACTGACGGGTGGAAGGCTCGGTGGAGGTTCGTGCGGAAGAACTCACTAGTGACAGGTGGTCACTGAGTGAGGGGGAGTTACTCAGAGTGTGCAGCGCTCTTGGAGTGGTTCGATTGGCTCGGCAGAAGGCCTTGGAGCGACGCGGACAGTGTGCTTCAGCTGTGTGTTACAGCTGTTGCTGCAGCAACCCTGCTGAGTAGTGTAGGATAGAATAGGCTGAGTTCTTTGAGAGGATTGTAGCTATTCTAGACTGACATATTGTAGAGGGTGTGCTGGCACAAATCAGAGCTTGTTCTGATTGTGCTGAGTAGTCAACAAGAGGTTGAGTAGCATAGGTTGCGTGCGTTGTAACCTAGTGTACTTGGAACCTTTGGTTGAGTGGATTGAGGACTGGAGAATAGTCCTCCCCAGACGTAGGCAGATTGGCCGAACTGGGTGAACAAACTTGTGCATTGTTTGTTGCTTGCTGAGATTAATTCTTGTGAACAAGAGTGTGCTGCAGCAACTGCTTGTTCACAAATCTGCCGGATTGAGACACTGTGAAATTTCAATCCGTATATGCTCAGAATAGGACCTGATTAGATTTTGAGGCGATGCGTGCCTGACCATGAAATTAACTCTGTTTTGATGTTTTATCATGCACACGCATGTGGAGGACACTTTGGTCTAAAGCGCACGAGCAGAAAGATCCTGGATTGCGGATTTTATTGGCCGCACTTGTTTAGCGACTCGTATAACTACTACAGGAACTGTGACAGGTGCCAGCGCACAGGAGGCATATCAGCACGGAATGAGATGCCGTAGACGATAATTCTAGTGGATGAAGTATTCAACATTTGGGGAATTGACTTCATCTTCCGGATATGAGTATATATTGGTCGCGGTAGATTATGTCTCCAAATGGGTTGAGGCTAAGGCTACCTGAAAGGATGATGGTAAGACGGTCGCTGATTTTTTGAGAACTAACATTTTCTGCAGGTACGGAGTGCCTAAGGCAGTCATAAGCGACCAAGGGACGCATTTTTGCAATAGGATTGTGGCGCAGGTGTTCAAGCATTATGGAGTGCGCCACAAGACGTCCACCGCTTACCACCCTCAGACGAATGGCCAGGCTGAGGTTTCTGATCGCGCGTCGTTGTGCACGTCAAATTTATTCCTTCCTCTTCCACTTAGTACAGCGGTTAAGTCGGGGTCGAATCCACAGGGAGGCAGTAGATTAGCTATAACTAGTAACCTGCACTTACGAAAACTGGGGGTGTGAGTGATTGGGGTTGCGCAATGCGCGAGTAAACAGTAGTAAACGCGGGAATTGCACTAGACGTGCGCAGGCAGTAGAGATTAAGTACTATGACTATGAGAAGTATCGGTGCAGACAATCCTCTATGAGTGTATTCCTTATCATCGACTCTAAATGTCTACAGTTTGGTTTGCTAATGTTAGTGTCCGATCAAGGCTTCCTAACATGTGCGCATGTTCCGATCAAAGTTTATGAGCTATTAATTCTTAAGACTAGTCTAAGCAGCTGCGAATCCTGTCACAGTAGCAACTGATTATCCTAGCGCGTTACTCCTAGTCGGCACCGTCAGGCTATTCAACTAGTTTAACATACAACAACAAGCAACAAGAGTAAGATTGCGGTTCAAGGCTTCCCCTACTCATGCAACTAGCTGCCAACAATGTGCACAGAATTAATATAAGCAAACAAGCTATGCATTAAGCGCAAGTCTCAAAGGAAATACTCATAGATTCATGCCCAACCGATACTAAGTGTTTAGCTAGACATGCTAGTAGTAAACATCATAGAAACAGTAAATAATATCTAAAGTATCAAAGAAACAGCAACTAGTAGGTGCGTGCAGGTTGCAGTGTCTCGGCTGGCGCAGTCGGCTAGCGCAGGTCCTCGCAGCAAGCTCGTGTGTTTTTCTGTTTCGCTGCTCTCTCGTGTGCTGTGATGGTGATGGATGCTGATACTCTCAAAACCTAGCCTTCCTCTCTTTATATACTGCTCAAGAGGCTCAACCTTGGCAACTTCCAAATCTGGTGGTGTCAAGATTTGGAAACACCATTATCTGCGCATGGCGCACGGCATCTTGGTTAGCGCAATCGGTTAGCGCACCGTGGTCGACTCTGCCAACTTCTCTATTTGCGCCGCTAGCTCCGCAGGCTGTGTGATGCGCGTCCTAAACGCTGCCTGTTAGCGCGTATCCGACTTAGGCCCTTGCTTTGCCCTGAAATACAGAAACACTGGAAACCAGTAATCTTGTACACAAAATAATGCAGTGTTTCCAGTGTTTTTGTATTTCTGGGCGAAACGAGGATCTAAGTCGGATACGCGCTAACAGGCAGCGTTTAAGGAGCGCATCACACGGCCTGCGGAGCTAGCAGCGCAAACAGGATAGGAAGTGGCAGAGTCGACTACGGTGCGCAGACCGATTGCGCTAACCAATGTGCAGTGCGCCATGCGCAGAATAGTGGTGTTTCCAAATCTTGACACCATCAGATTTGGAAGTTGCCAAGGTTGGGCTTCATGAGCAGTATATAAAGAGAGGAAGGGTAGGGTTTGAATATACACAACAGGACGATCATAGAGGACCACAGCACACAAGGTAGCGGCAGAACAGAAAAACACACGAGCTACTGAGAGGACCTGCGCTAGCCGACTGCGTCAGCCGAGATACTGCAACCTGCACGCACCTGCTTGTTACTGTTTTCTTGGATACTTTAGTTATTATTTACTGTTTCTATGATGTTTACTATTAGCATGTCTAGCTAAACGCTTTGTATCGGTTGGGCATGATTCTATGAGTATTTCCTTTGAGACTTGTGCTTAATGCATAGTTTGTTTGCTTGTATTAATTCTGTGCACACGGTTGACAGCTAGTTGCATGAGTAGGGGAAGCCTTGAACCGCAATCTTACTCTTGCTACTTGTTTGTTATATGTTAAACTAGTTGATAGCTTGACGGTGACAACTAGGAGTAACGCGCTAGGATAATCAGTTGCTACTGTGACAGGATTCGTAGCTGCTTAGACTAGTCTTAAGAATTAATAGCTCATGAACTTTGATCGGAACATGCGCACATGTTAGGAAGCCTTGATCGGACACTAACTTCAGTAAATCAAACTATAGACGTTTAGAGTCGATGATAAGGAATATCTTCATAGAGGATTGTCTGCGCCGATACTTTTCATAGTCATAGTACTTAATCTCTACTGCCTGCGCACGTCTAGTGCAATTCCTGCGTTAACTATTGTTCATTCGCGCACTTGCGCAACCCAATCACTCACACCCCAACTTTCGTAAGTGTAGGTTACTAGTTAGAGCTAATCTACTTGCTCCCTGTGGATTCGACCCTGACTTAGCCGCTATACTAAGTAGAGAAGGAAGGAATTAATTTGACGCGCACAACGACGCGTGCTATCAATAGTTCTACCCCGCAGCTAAGATCGCGCTACTCAGGAGGGAATTGGCCGCGCCTAGGTGAGGCGTAGGAGAGTCACTATCAGAGTACTATGAGCGTTTCAGGGAGCTGGAAGCCAACTGCTATAATCATGGCCTGCCCCAAAATGTGCTGATAGAGAATTTCCTGAACGGGCTACAACCGATGGAACTTAGATTATTGAATCATGCGCAGGCGGTGACATATGTATCATGTACCCGGAGGATGTATGGCAGATGATAGAGGATTCTGCTGGACAGGTGAGGCATCAATTGACGCTCGAGAACAGTCGTGCGCGCGCTGTGCACCAGGTGGATTCCAGTGCTGAAATAAAGGATATGAACGCCATGCTACAGAAGCTGATGAGTGCGCAAGGCACGCAACCAGTTGCATCGAAGGCATGCGAGTTCTGTACGTCCAATGAGAACAAAACTGACGCATGTCCCACACTTTTCGAGGAATCAGGAGATGTAAATGCTCTAGGAGGATGGGACAATAGAGGACCGCAGAGGCAGAATCAGCCGCGCTTTGGACTAGCCGCAAATGGATTCAGATGGAAGGAAGACAACAGTCTCCAAAGGCAGCCCGCGGAATATCGCACACCACAGCAGGCGCAGCAAGTATACAACCCGCCGTAGAGCCGCAATGATGCACCAGCACAGAATAACCAGCAACCGCGGCGCTCCTTAGAAGACATAGTGGGTGAGTTAGCAGACACTGTGCGCAAGAATGATGAAAAGTATGACAAGAGGTTCGAGTCAATTGAGAAGCAGTTGTCGCAGATTGCTACCACGGTTTATGAGCTGAAAAAGAGCGATGGCAACCTACCTTCGCAAGTGATTCAAAACCCTAAGGGAGGAGTTAACGCCGTAACGCTGAGGACTGGGGGCAGAGTTGGGACAGCTCCGACCGCGAAGGTGCCCTACGCAACCTCTAGAGCCAGCACGGCCGGATGCGCAACCAGCCGCGCAAGCTACAAACCAACAGGGGGTGGCGCCAGGTATGATACAATCAGGAGAAAAGAGTATCAATCGTACTAACGCACCTGCACCTTTTCCTGTGCAGGCACCTTTAGCAAGGAAGGAGGCGCTAGACAAGGAGCTGTATGAATTATTCAGTAAGGTGGAAATAAACATTCCCCTGATTGAGGCAATTCGGCAGATCCCTAGATACGCCAAGTTCTTGAAGGAGCTGTGCACAAACAAGAGGAGGAAAGGCGAGTGCGCACAAGTAATGCATAACGCGCATGCATCAGCAATTGTGCAACACAAGGTACCACCTAAATGCCGGGATCCAGGTACGTTCACCATACCGTGCACCTTAGGTAAGACCACGGTAAGCAACTGCATAATTGATTTTGGTGCATCTATAAATGTGCTTCCTTACTCCTTTTATGTGTCGTTGCACCTTGGTCCACTAAAGCCTGCAGGTCTCACCATCCAATTAGCAGATCGGTCGTGCAAACAACCGACGGGCATGATAGAGGACGTTCTCGTCCAAGTAGGAGAGCTGGTGTTCCCAGCAGATTTCTACGTCTTGGAGATGGAGGGTGAGCCGAGCAAGGGAAGCGCACAAATCCTACTGGGCAGACCATTTCTGATGACAGCGCGCACAAAGATAGACGTGTGAAAAGGTACGCTCTCAATGGAGGTAGATGGCGAGGAGATTCACTTTAACATTTTTAAGGGGATGCAGCATCCTCATGAGGACGCCACAGTGCACGCGTTGGATAGTATGGACGACTTGGTTGCGCATACGCAGTGTGCATGCGCAACAGGGGAGCCTGCGCCACTGACACAGACAGAGATGGAGGCGCATGATGATGAGCTGGGCGGCACAGAACCAGTGTCCAGGCAGGTATATGATCTGGTTAATGTTTGCGCTACTAATAAAATCCTACCTTCTATTGAACGGGAACCCAAAGTTGAGCTGAAGCAATTGCCCGAGCACTTAAAGTACATCTTCCTGGGCAATAAGGACACCCTGCCTGTCATTATAAAGAAAGGATTAGAGGAGGAGCAAGAGGCGCGATTACAAGAGGTGTTGCGCAAGAACCAGTGCGCTATAGGATGGACATTAGCTGACCTGCGCGGAGTAAGCCCTGATGTGTGTATGAATAGAATTTTGCTGGAAAATGGTGCCAAATCATCCAGGGAACCTCAGCGCAGACTGAATCCAATTATGATGGAGGTAGTGCAGAAGGAGATCCTGAAGCTGCTTGACGCAGGAGTAATATAGCGGGGTGATAGAGCGTATATTCAAACAGATGGCGGCTTGCAATTCACAGATAGATTTTGGAGATCAGTATAGGAGGCTTTGGGAATAAAGTTAAACTTGAGCACTGCATTTCATCCCCAAACAGATGGACAGTCGGAGAGGACTATTCAAACACTTGAAGACATGTTAATGGCTTGCATTATTAATTTTAAGGGTAGTTGGGATCGATATACACCATTAATTGAGTTTGCTTACAATAACAGTTATCACTCTAGCATTGAGATGGCCCCTTTTGAGGTTTATATGGGAGGAGATGTAGATCGCCTATTGGGTGGTTTGAGTTAGGGGAAGGTAAGTTGATTGGACCTGACTTGGTACATGATGCAAACGAGAAGGTCCGTCTGATCAGAGATAAACTGCTAGCAGCTCACCGACAAAAATCTTATGCAGATCCCAACCACAGAGAGTTACAATTTCAGATTGGTGATCATGTCTTTTTAAGAGTGTCACCGTCGAAAGGTGTGATGAGATTTGGCAAGAAGGGAAAGCTTAGTCCTCGATTCATCGGTCCTTTTGAAATCTTGGAACGAATTGGAAATGTAGCCTACAAATTGGCTTTACCTCCAGCATTGTCTAGCGTTCATCTAGTTTTCCATGTCTCGATGCTGCGAAAGTATGTTTCAGACCCGAATCACGTGTTGGAACATGAGCCCCTTCAAATCGATGATACACTATCCTATGATGAGCAACCTATTGGTATTGCAGTTCGTCAAGTAAAGAGGTTGCATAATAAAGATGTAGTTTTAGTCAAGGTATTCTGGAAAAATCATACTAAAGCTGAAGATACATGGGAATCTGAGAAAGACATGCTACAGAGATATCCTGCAAGTAAGATCATTTAAACTCGGGGACCGAATTTTTTTAAGGAGGGTAGAATGTAATACCTAGTATTCAAAAGCAATTTTTCATTTTAAATTTATGTGTAAATTTTGGTTGGGAAAATTTTGAAAATTCACAGTGTCTCAATTTGGCAGATTTGTGAACAAGCAGTTGCTGCAGCACACTCTTGTTCACTAGAATTAATCTCAGCAAGCAACAAACAATGCACAAGTTTGTTCACCCAGTTCGGCCAATCTGCCTACGTCTGGGGAGGACTATTCTCCAGTCCTCAATCCACTCAACCGAAGGTTCCAAGTACACTAGGTTACAACGCACGCAACCTATGCTACTTAACCTCTTGTTGACCACTCAGCACAATCAGAACAAGCTCTGATTTGTGCCAGCACACCCTCTACAATATGTCAGTCTAGAATAGCTACAATCCTCTCAAAGAACTCAGCCTATTCTATCTTACACTACTCAGCAGGGTTGCTGCAGCAACAGCTGTAACACACAGCTGAAGCACACTGTCCGCGTCGCTCCAAGGCCTTCTGCCGAGCCGATCGAACCACTCCAACAGCGCTGCACACTCTGAGTAACTCCCCCTCACTCAGTGACCACCTGTCACTAGTGAGTTCTTCCGCACGAACCTCCACCGAGCCTTCCACCCGTCAGTTCTTCCGCGGCTGCCTTTGATCAACCAACAAGCTCCACAACTCTGAATTGGCTTCCAGATCAATGCACAAATCAGTCTCTGCAAGACCTGATTCTCTTCTGCAATACTCACCACAGCTCTGGGCTCAACGCTCTGCCCGTGTGTGTTTGATCGAAGAACAACGTCCGTAGTCACCCAGAAAATCCTCTCTCTGAAATCTGTGTCTACACTCGTGTATCACTCCGCTTCGATCACCCTCTTCAGCCCTCAAACCTTCTGCTTAAATACCCACACCACTTTAAGCAATTTCCAGGTTTAGGCAATTGACCCACAAGATCAATTATCTCCTAAAATCTAGGAGATTAGATTTGATTAATATCTTCAATGCAAAACTCCTTCTCTGACTAGCAAACCTTGCTGGAAAATGCTCAACGGTATTTTAGAAATTCTTCTAAGCACTTTCACAAAGCTGCCATACCTTCAAAACGCACCCAGCACAAAACTGCTACTCGGACAGTTGAACCAGCACTTGAACCAGCACCTGCTGCATCTGCTGCTGGTTTACTTCTGCTGCCAGCTTGATTGTTTGAGCTGCAACAACTCCTTGTTCACCTTTGCTGTAGCTGTTTGCTGCTGCTGGAATTTCCTAAGTGCATTAGGAAACAATCCCATCAATTCTAAGGAAGATCCTCCAAGATCTCTACAAGATCATATCTTCACTTCAACAAATCTGCCCTTGTTCTTGAGAGACACTCCAGAAATATTCTCCTGAATATTCAGCTATTTCCGGAAGCCCTTCGGTCCACTGATTTGTTGTTTGAATGCAATCTTCGAGAAAGCTAAATTTCTGCTACAGCATTTGTGCTGCAGCATCTGCTGGAGCACAAGCTGTCTGAAGGTGTGCAATACTTCTGCTGCTGAACTTCTGCTCCAGAGGTTGTTATTGCACTTGCTTACTCCACTTGAGTACTGAGATAGTCACTCTGCCCAGATTGCACAAGCTGATGTCTTCATGATCTCTTTCAGATTTTCGAGCGCCCCAAGGCAACATTAAGTCGCGCGCCTCGTGAAGACATTAGCCACTTAATGTCTTCATCTGGAGCGCTACTTAATGTCTTCATCTGGAGCGCCACTTACTGAGTTTGCTCACTCTGGAATGCTCTTCATCAGCTGTTTTCTTTCCATACTTGCTGTAGCAAGCTCTAGTTCACTTTGCAGGAGTTTGTCAATGATGCCACATACCTTCACAAATTTATTTGGTCAAGTGAATAGGAATCAATAAATATGTATATTTAAATTTATAAATGGGGGAGTAGGCAAAAGGTTGAATATAACTAATGGGGAATAATTGTATTAAAATATGATAAGTACTAATTACAAATTTATATAATATAATCCATTTAGATTAGGGTTAGAAAGAAACAAGAGAATGAGGCAGGGGAGGAGCGGCTGCCAGGCTTCAACAAAATAAGGTGCGTAGAGTTTCGTTCTCGGGGTGGATAAAGTTGTAATTCCAGCTTGATTCGATTTTCATTTCGTGATTATTTTGAGATGGGATCTTGCATTGTCGTTGTCAATTGTTTTGGAATGTTGTGGGTGTGCTGATTTGAGTTCATTTGGAGAACGGAGTTGCGAGTTGTTGAAATGCTGATTCAGTGGACTTGTGTTCAGATTGGTTAGGGTTTTGATTATGACCAGGTAAACATAATGTTTTGGACATGTTGGTGGCTATTAGACTTCCCGATGAAGTTTAAGTTGAAAGATTGTTATTGTGAAATTGTTTTGCTCAGTTTTAGTAAATATTTGCTTCATAAGTTGGTGGCTACTAACGTACCAACTATGATATGATGTCACACATGTGACTAGTACTATGAATAGGGTATGCTGAAATGTCCAACAAAATGCTAATGTACTTGTTAAAATTGTCCGGCCATCAGATAAATTCCAGGTTCTTGAAACAAACTGCTATCAGAGCGGGGTGACTACACACTTTAAATCGAGTGTTAGTTGTGAGTAAAAAATATACTCGTTCTAAATTATTTTGTATCGTGTTATTATATCGTATATCATACTATTTCTTTATGTATTAAATTGTAATTGGATAATAACAGAATTCGTTAATAATTTAATCCCCTCGTCTCAACAAAGATGTTAAGATTTGGACCGTATATCGACATAAGAAAATATCCATATGTATTAAAATTATTGTGAAATATGATATGATACATTATACGCATCATCACATACACGCCATGCATGACCACTCGCATGGGTTGTGATATAGCGAGGCATGGCCCGCTCTTTGATATGGTATGGCGAGGCTCAGCCCGCCCATTGATATGATGGTCCGGACCGGCAGTGACGACTGCCCACCGTTATTATGATCGATCGACATTGACATTATCGTGCATTCACGAATTCATCCACGCATCGATTGAGTATATGATAATTTGAGTTATATCATTGACAGTTGATAAAGATATTAACGTTAATACAATATGTTATTTATTCACCGAGTCATTGTGACTCACCCCGTTATTATCCAATATTTTCAGATAAGTGAGCCGTAAGTTTGGAAGTGACCACTCAGCGTTGCAAGGGAATTTCTCATTTCAAGTACGGTGCCATCCAACCAGTCATTCTACTAGAACATTCTTTTTGATGTGTCATTTTCTTTAGTCAGAGTATTTGCTCCGTTGTACTTCGGCAGGATTCTGAACCGTTTATTTTTAATTTAATTCCGCTACTTAATATATTAATTTGCACCACACTTTGGAGGCTTGCTTGATAATTGATTAGGCGCCGGTCTCGACTAAGAATCTGGGTCGTGACAAGAGGTTAGAGTCCTTTGTACGTTAAACCTCGATAGTGAAATCTTCAGGATCGGCATGTGATCGTCCCGAGACGTAGGCAAGTTGCCAAACCTGGTGAACAAATTGTTCGTGTCTTTCTTATTCGTCAGAAAAATAATTTTTGCAGAAAGATACAACAGAAGCTGTAACTCGAGATCAGCAGCGCAGTCAAATTTTAGATATTGATGGTTAAGAAAAGTCGAGTTTATGCCTCACTGGAGGGACTCGTAGTACAAGATGTACCGTGAAAAGTAATGATTCAGAAGTGTCTGCTTTAATTTTAATGTTCATGGTTTCTCCCCATTCATCGTATGATTTTTGAGTAAATATATGTTTGCTGTATGGATTGAATGAATGAATTGGGTGAAGCATAATCTTGGAATGCTTTCTTTATTGGTACGAATCTAAATCTTTACATTAAGATACAATAGGAGATAACTTTACATCTTTTCTTGGTAGAATAGCTAAGTAAAAATACTTTCTTTCTTGGTACACGTACGCTTGCTCCTTGGATCGACCCTTCGACTTACCGAGGCTATAAATTTTATTTGATTGCAATTTGACTCCTGAAACATAAATTGACAATATAAGGGGTTAAAATTGCGTTTGTTAGGAAGCGGTGACTAAAGAATCCTATCACCGAAGGGAGGCCAACCACGCTTAAAAGAAATCATCAAACGAGCCTCAACTATATCCTTCCTCTAATTTTGTATATATCTATCTATAATACAATATTTCTTTATTTGTAATATTAAAACAAATATTTTGATATTCATAAGCACATAATGTTGCACACCACCATAAGGAGTGAGATAGACTCCAATTTGCAAAATTTAACTTGAGAATTGGTTGAACTCCCTCTGGAAGTAAATCACTTGATTCCAAACGGGTCTTTATTAAAAAAAACACTAAACATGGTGATGTGATTCTGTGTTTGATATGAATGATTTGGGACTAGCCGATGAAATTTTGTTCATCAAAATTACACATACGACTGAAGGAATTCTCCAAAGTCAATCACACTACCTTGATAAGATATAGGACAAGTTTGAAAGAGATAGTTCTAGTGTATCTAGAACTCCAATTGATATGAGTCAACACTTGTCTAAGAACAAGGCGAAAAGCTTCTCTCAAGTGGAGTTTACAAACGTGATAGGCATTCTAATGTACCTAATGAATTATTGAAGATTTTATTGAGGTATGGCATCCCTTGACATAACTGCACAAGATTCTGCTTCAGCAATCCTTGAATATTTGAAGTTGGAGCACAATTTGAAGAACTGGCGAGATACAGCAACCAAGCACAAGGATCTGCTACGGGACTCTGTGGACCACAAAAGCTGAGGCAAATTGGGCAAAAGGCAAATGACAGATTCTACTACAGCAACCCTTGTTGTTCTAAAGCTAGAGCAGACTAAGCAAGTATCCTGAAGATTTACGGAGTGTCCTCGGCAAGGTGCTGCATGAGTCGTGGAAGTTTAGGATGCACCGCAAACGCCATCAATTGTCCTGTGATTCAATACATGGTTGAAGGAAAAAAGTTAAAAGATAAGGATCCTAAAGTCCACTTTACGCAACGGAATCTTCAACAACTTTGCCAAAATCTAGGAACAGATTCAGATAATGATGTGCTGCCCTACAAATCCTAAGGCAACAAGGTTTCCATCGCTGGCGATCCACGAAGCTATAAGAGCAAGGCAGAGGTAGTCCCTTGAAGAGACATTGAACGAAGAAAACGAAGCAGAGAATACTCACAACTAGAGTTTAAAGCAGAGGGCTGAAGGTGTTGTGAGGTGCGCGGAAGAAATCAAAATACCCTGAGTTGGATCAAGATTTGATCCACATAATTCAACTGGAGTGGCTCGTTGAAGGATCAAACAAATGCTTCGGACAACAGCGGCGGACAAACCTATCGCATGTTGTTAAAGATCCGAGCGTCTCTTCTTGATATTGTCAGGTGGGCATTGATCAAGGGGGAGCAGATTCTGAGTGAGAGGAACTCAGAGAGAGACAGATTGATTGGCAGAGATTGCTGGAGAAGTTGTCTACAGAAGTTACAGCTACTATGAGATAGAGTGTGCTGAAGCATTCCGTGTACTGCACATTGTAATAGGGTAGGTAAGTCTGAGTGTCAGGACTGTAGCTATTTTTTACTGGAAGTGTGTCTTGAGGATCGGAGAGTGATCCTCCCCAGACAAATTGCCGAACTGGGTGAAGAAATTATCTGTGTCTTTCTTATTCGTCAGAAGAATAATTTTCGCAGAAAGATACAGAGAGTGCTACCGCAGAAGCTGTATCTCGAGATCAGCAGTGCGTATAAATTTCAGATTTGATATTGCGTATACTAAAAGTAAACTTGTGCGATATACGAGTAATCCAAGATAGAAACACTAGAAAGAAATTGTCAGAGTACTGAGGTATCTATAATTCATTCGTAATTATGGTCTATAGTATACAAGATATCCATAAGTTATTGATGATTCTTTGATGCGAGTTGGATAACTGATATACAAGACTCCAAAGCCATAAGTGGCTATGTATTCACATTGAGAAGTGATGCGGTGTCTTAGAAGTCCTCCAAACAATTATTGATAACTCAATCAACTATGGAAGCTGAGTTTATTGCATTAGATAAATGTATTAAAGAGGCTGAGTGGTTATGGAGTTTTGTTAAGGATATTCCCAATTGGACAATAAGTGTATATTATTTAAACTGCAATTGGTAGAGCACGGAATATTTTGTATAATGGAAGTCAAGACATATACATCGACGTCATAATACCATTACACAAGGTATTCTCTCCACTATAGTCATAAGTATTGCCTGTGTGAGATCCAATGAAAACATTGCCGATCTAGTAACCGAAGGGTTAAATAAGGACCTAGTAGAAACCAAAGGAATGGCCTCATGAGCTACTACAGGTGTCGCAAAAGCTTGGGGAGCTTTGCATATGCTCTCAAGTGATTAGCAAACGTCATCACGCGGTCGGAAGAATTCAAGAAAGACAAGGTTTCAAAATTTCGATTTAGAAAACAAAATCTCAACAACTCCACAAGAATCTGAGAGAAGGTTCAAGTGATGCTGAGCTGTTCTAAGAATCATAATGCATAGAATTTCCAAAAGCTGATCATTGATGAATGTATAAGAACGGTGCAGAGGCACATCAAATAAAAGATCAAATACAGAATATACACAACGAGAGACAATCGCAGAAGGTTTAGTTATAGAGTTGTGTTGAGCGCTGAGAGAGATCGAAACTTGCTGAGTTTGATCGAGCATTGATCCACCCAACTCAATTGGAGAGTGGCTCATTGAATGATCAATCAGCGTCTTCGGAGAACAGCTGCGGACAGGTGTTGTTACAGCTTGTTGAGGAGCTGAGTGACTCTCCTTGATAGTGACAGGCGGCCATTGATCAAAGGGGAGCAGATTCTGAGTTGGAGGAACTCAGAGAGAGACGGATAGATTGGCAGAGAGTGCTAGAGAAGTCGTCTACAAAAGTTACAGCAATTCTGGTATAGAGATTGATATAGCATTCCGTTTACAACACATTGTAATAAAATAGGCTAAGTCTGTGAGTTAGGTCTGTATCTATTTGTTACTGGAAGTGTGTAGGCAATACGAAGCAAGTTTGTGGGATCAGACTGCAACCTAATCTGTGTGATCAGATTAAGCTGAGATGGATCTAGGTTAGTAGTAGTGGTTAAACTAGCGTGGCTTAGTTTTGGAATCCATTGTACTCTAATAGATATAGTGAAACCTTGAGGACCAGGAGTTTTCTTCCCCAGACGTAGGCAGTTGCCGAACTAGGTAAACAAAAAAGTGCCCTGTGTCTGTCAAGTTTGGCAAGAGAAACAAGTTTCGCAAAAGTGATACAGAGAGTACTGCAGCAACCGCTGTAACTCTTCACCAGCAGTGCGCAATAAATTTCACTTTACATTGTCAATTTATGTTTCAGGGATCAAATGACTGTCAAACATAATTTATAGCCTTGGTAAATCAAAGGGTTGGTCTAAGAAGGCATATACATGTACTAAGAAAGAAAGTATTGCTACTTCGCTATTCTACCAATAAAAGATGTAACTTTATCTCCTAATGTACGCTAATGTAAGGATTGAGATTTGGATTAATAAAAAAAGTATTCCAGAATCAAACTTCAGCCGTGTGTATTCGTTCAATCCATCCAACAAACATTTGTTTACTCAAATCATACGATGAATGGGAATAAACCATGTACGCTCAAAGTGAGCCAATCACTCCTGAATCATTACTTTTCGCGGTTCATCTTGTACTGCGAGTTGAGCCAGTGAGGCATACACTTGATTACTCCTAACCATCAATATCCAATCAACTTTAATAACTACTAATTAAGTTAGGAACGCATTAAGAACTTGTTTTCAAGAAGGCGGTGTTAACTACCCTTCCAAATCATATACTACCAACATATCTACTGTGATTAGATATCAATCCTACAAAATTCCGATTAATTACCTCAACTATGGTGATATTGGTTCTTAACCTAATTATCCTTAGGACAAATTAGCATAGAACTTAGCATTAAGCGATGTACGATCAAACAAATACGTATAATTTGAGATAAAGTCCAAATTAAATCATATGAAAATAGTTCATACAACACGGGATCCGTAGGATCCCAAAATAATACGACTACTCATGATTCCTTATAAGACAACTAGAATGGAGAAAAAAGAAGTAGATTGAAATTACCAGCATTGCTGGTGACTTGTATCAGCGGGTTGCTAGCAACCTCTGGGCCACTTTGGGAAATTATCTTGCTATGGCAGAAAGTGAAGGAAACAAGCACTTTGTTCACCCAATTCGGCAATTGCCTACATCTGGAGAGGACTTCTCCAGAGTCCTCAAGAGTACTGATCGCGCGTCGTTGTACGCGTCAAATTAATCCTTCCTCTTCCACTAGTACAGCGGTTAAGTCAGGGTTGATCTCCACAGGGAGCAAGCAGTTCAGTTTTAACCAGTGACCTACACTTACGAAAATGGGGGGGGGATGAGTGATTCGGTTGCGCAATGCGCAAGTAAATAGTAGCTAACGCAGAACTTGCACCAGACGTGCGCAGGCAGTAGAGATTAAATACTATGACTATGAGAAGTATTGGGCAGACAATCCTCTATGAGCGCATTCCTTATCATTGACTCTAAACGTCTATAGTTTGATTTCACTTAAGTTAGTGTCCGATCAAGGCTTCCTAACATGTGCGCATGTTCCGATCAAAGTTCATGTGCTATTAATTCTTGAACTAGACTAAACAACTACGAATCCGATCAAGGTAGCAATTGCTTATCCTAGCGCGTTACTCCTAGTTGGCACCGCGGGCTATTCAACTAGTTTAACATACAACAACAAGCAACAAGAGTAAGATTGCGGTTCAAGGCTTCCCCTACTCATGCAACTAGCTGCCAACAATGTGCACATAATTAATATAAGCAAACAAGCTATGCATTAAGCGCAAGTCTCAAAGGAAATACTCATAGATTCATGCCCAACCAATACCAAGCGTTTAGCTAGACATGCTAGTGGTAAACATCATAAAAACAGTAAATAATATCTAAAGTATCCAAGAAAACAATAGCAAACAGTGCGTGCAGGTTGCAGTCTTGGCTGGCGCAGTCGGCTAGCGCAGGTCCTCTCAGTAAGCTCGTGTGTTTTTGAATCTGGCTCTCTCTCGCTGATATCTTGTGTCTCTGAGGCTCTGGTCTCGCTTGTGATGTCTCTCAAACCCTAGACTTCCTCTTCTTTATATACTGCTCAAGAGGCCCATTCTTGGCAACTTCCAAATCTGGTGGTGTCAGGATTTGGAAACACCACCATCTGCGCATGGCGCACGGCATCTTGGTTAGCGCAATCGGTTAGCGCACCGTGGTCGACTTTGCCAATTCTTCTGTTTGAGCCGCTAGCTCTGCAGGCTTGTGTGATGTGCGTCCTAAACGCTGCCTGTTAGCGCGTATCCGGCTTAAGCCCTCGTTTTGCCCTGAAATACAAAAACACTGGAAACCAGTAATCTTGTACATAAAATAATGCAAACAAGCATAGGGTTAGGATCTAAATAATGTGTATAAATAGGCTCTATCAAATCCCCCACACTTGCCCCTTGTTCGTCCTCGAACAAGCACTCAAGCACTGATACTATTACCTCTCTGGAGTCTAGCGCACAGTGTTGCACTCTGGCGCGATCTGCACTACTATTCACCTTGCGCTGCTCTATCACCTGCGCGCATCTGCCTTCAATAGTTTTAATATAATAATTCGAATTTCGTTACCTCTCAGCTGGGATGAAGATCATTTCGGATGGCTGGGAGATAGCTCTCCATAGGCTCCAGGTTGTCAGCTCTCACTCCGAGGATGGGTATATGGTTAACAGCGCAAGCTTCTTCCCGTGCGTGATTCTTCCGCGCACTTCCCGGGAACTCAAGCCTTTTGATGATTTTCTTTGTGGACTCTGCGCACGCTGGTGCTTATTTGTGCGCATGCTGATTCTTTTGTAGCGCATATCATCTGCTGGTATTTTTCTTTTGTACAGCTTTGTCTATGGTTCCTATCTTTCCCAGAGCGGTTCCAGTCTCGGCCTCCGGATAACAGCTATGGATCACCGCCCCGCTCTTCCTCCGTGGTCTATCTGCGCAGGTCAGCGCACGCGTTTACTCCCGCTCCCGCCTTCCTGAGCTCGACTTCCAGAGGAAAGGTGGTCTGTTTTCCCACCTCGCCACGCTTTGGGTATTCGCCTTTGGCATCTGCGTGACTGAGCGCGCTCTCTTGTTCCGAAGGTTGCGAAGCACAGGCCTCCACTAGCGCTCTCGACCATATACCTCACCTCCGAAGCTCGAACGACTAACCGCCTCTCTAGAGGGTTTCTGTCAACTCCACATCCCCTGTATATCCCAACTAACAGGAGCAGAAAAACGAAAAAATATACTAAAACAGTTGATAGCAGCGCACGCAATATGGATAGCGCAAAACAAGCTGTCAGTATGCGCAACCCGCACACAAGCGCACTACTGCTACTGTTTTCTTCAATTAATCTAAGCTATACTATAAAGCTCAAAAATACGTGAAATGTAAATGTAACGCTCCCCCCCACACTTAAACAGAGACGTGTCCCCACGACTCAAGCTCAAGCGCACGGAGAACGCGCACATGCATGCAAGCAAAATAAAGAACATAAAAACTAAGAACATATAGTCAAAGCAGCGCAATATAGCATAGGGATACAAAATATGTAGCACAAGAGTTCAGCACACATATAGCAACATAATATCGAATAATGTTCAGCATATAAAAGAAAAAGACACCACCCGAAAGGAATAATGCGCCCTCCCGACAGCTCTATATGTCCTCTGAGCTGGACGCAGCCGCTGAACCATGCGCCTCCTCCTCTGAAGAATCCGTCACATAATCGGTGCTGGAGGAAGGCGGGATAACAGAAAGGGCGACAGGCTACGCCATAAAGTCGTTGACGTTGCCGTTTTAGGCAAGCAAAATGAAGTGCTATTCTAGTCACGCAAATATCAAACAATATTTATAACCGAGTGACCTCGGGTCGAACCCAAGAGAAAAGCTTAGACTAATTTACAACTAATTAATGCTATTATTGAAAGTCTACGGATTTGGGGGGGATTTGTCCTCCTTTAGAGGTACGTCTAGTAAGTACTAAAGATAAATGATATTTTTGGTTTTTTTCTTAATAAATAAAAAGGGTGACTAGGGATTCAACTTCACTCCTAAGATATGAGGAAAATGAAATAACTCACTAACACATGCATGAACTACATTTGGTTGATAAAAGCAAGGCTAATGCATCGTCCACTCTAGGTTCAACTCTCGCTCCTTCCCTAGAGTGGAGAGGATACACAAAGGACATGGTTCTCAAACTCTTGCTCTATTGAACCGTGTAGAACTTGAGTCCCATAACCGCACCCTCTCGGTCTATTGGCCGGTTACTCAAATCCGCTTAAAACTTAGCTTAATGTCAAGAATGCATGTCGCTCTCACGCACAAACACTCCATTTATGATCATACAATAGCTATGAAACATCCTAAGTTCAACTCTCGCTCCTTCCTTAGGGGTTCTAACCAAACACCACACACTTAAGTCTTGTTCGTCCCGAACAAATATGTGCATAAGTCAAGCGGAGAGTAAGATGCTAGATCATATATGGCAATATCAAAGCACGTAGCAAATCTTACGCACATGAAACACATCAACCTCCTACTCATGTAACCTAACTAAAGAAAACTTAAACAAAGGAAATTAATCTACTCCTAACTCACTGTCGTAGGAATCACGAATGCATTTAGCGTATGCATCAAGCCTTTAAACCTCTAGGTTACCCTAGCGGACGAGTTGAAGTCTCGTGAGAGTTTTCAGAAAAGGAATACTCACAAATCCCATTTGCAATCATCCATGAGAGTTCAAAATCCAAATATAGCTAGCTAAGCAAGTAGTTCACTATCACCTCAAATTGTAATAGAGTTGTGCAAATTATTCACTTCACGCAAACTCTAAGGATCATTCACTTCAATGTGACAATAAATACTCATAGAATCGATATCAACCTAGCATTCGTCAGATTCAAATTTCCGCTCAATTTCCTATGCAAGTAGTATGAAGAAAAGCGTCGCTAGCACAAAAATATTGTCAAATCAATCACATATGCTTGCTAAGGGCAAGTCCATAAGCTCAAGACAATAAACTCGTTCTCAAGTTTTAGACTATACGTGATAAACCGTAAGAGAAGAGGAGTTTTGACAATGAACAATTTAGAATTCCCTCGTACAAATATGGATGCTTAAGTAATAAATTACGAGGGTCATACCTCAGACGCTTCCTAAAAACCGAATGCAAAAGCCTTACTCACACACATGCGAAAGAATTTGCGGAAAAGGCACAAAGTCAAGAATTAAGTGTGTTTATTTATTTTTTTTTGCGTTTATACAAATGCTTTCGAGGGCGAAATTACCTTCGTAACCCTCGGCAATTGTAAAACTTTTCCTTGACCCAAAAAACAAACAAATAATATTTTTGTGTTTATACAAATGCTTTCAAGGGGGAACTTACCTTCCTAACCCTCGGCATTTGTAAAACCTTAAAAATATAATTTGTCCTGTCTTGCGCCTCTTTTGTTTTTCTTATCGCAAACACTTTATTTGACCCCGCACTTAATACTTGACAATGTGCCTAAGTGATATATAATGAAGCAAGAAGTGTGAGCTCAACAAATGCAAAGGCTAAATAGGAATGCTAAAGTCACCTAAAAGCAAACAAGAGCAAGTACAAGGTTTTTGTATGAAAACATTTTTATTTTTGTGCTCGCTTAACTTAACTTCATTTTTCATGCATGGAAAGAGCTTAAAAAAAAAATTAAACTAAGCTAGTCAAACACCGAATCATGTGAATAAAATCATCACAAAGAATGTCAATCGACTTAAAGATACGATTCATGAATTCAAAGCACAACTCATCCCAAATATGTTTTTAAATGATACTACTTAATCTCTTAGCAGACATTACTCCGTGTGATCAATATTTAAAGCTAGGATGAAAGCAATCGTGCGAGTATAATGCGCACAAAATAAATGTGTAGCATAGAATCATGTTGTTAAGCAAATAAAAGCGCAAGCGCAAAAAACACCCCACACTTAAGTCTTGTTCGTCCCGAACAAATATGTGCATAAGTCAAGCGGAGAGTAAGATGCTAGATCATATATGGCAATATCAAAGCACGTAGCAAATCTTACGCACATGAAACACATCAACCTCCTACTCATGTAACCTAACTAAAGAAAACTTAAACAAAGGAAATTAATCTACTCCTAACTCACTGTCGTAGGAATCACGAATGCATTTAGCGTATGCATCAAGCCTTTAAACCTCTAGGTTACCCTAGCGGACGAGTTGAAGTCTCGTGAGAGTTTTCAGAAAAGGAATACTCACAAATCCCATTTGCAATCATCCATGAGAGTTCAAAATCCAAATATAGCTAGCTAAGCAAGTAGTTCACTATCACCTCAAATTGTAATAGAGTTGTGCAAATTATTCACTTCACGCAAACTCTAAGGATCATTCACTTCAATGTGACAATAAATACTCATAGAATCGATATCAACCTAGCATTCGTCAGATTCAAATTTCCGCTCAATTTCCTATGCAAGTAGTATGAAGAAAAGCGTCGCTAGCACAAAAATTTTGTCAAATCAATCACATATGCTTGCTAAGGGCAAGTCCATAAGCTCAAGACAATAAACTCGTTCTCAAGTTTTAGACTATACGTGATAAACCGTAAGAGAAGAGGAGTTTTGACAATGAACAATTTAGAATTCCCTCGTACAAATATGGATGCTTAAGTAATAAATTACGAGGGTCATACCTTAGACGCTTCCTAAAAACCGAATGCAAAAGCATTACTCACACACATGCGAAAGAATTTGCGGAAAAGGCACAAAGTCAAGAATTAAGTGTGTTTATTTATTTATTTTTGCGTTTATACAAATGCTTTCGAGGGCGAAATTACCTTCCTAACCCTCGGCAATTGTAAAACTTTTCCTTGACCCAAAAAACAAACAAATAATATTTTTGTGTTTATACAAATGCTTTCAAGGGGGAACTTACCTTCCTAACCCTCGGCATTTGTAAAACCTTAAAAATATAATTTGTCCTTTCTTACGCCTCTTTTGTTTTTCTTATCGCAAACACTTTATTTGACCCCGCACTTAATACTTGACAATGTGCCTAAGTGATATATAATGAAGCATGAAGTGTGAGCTCAACAAATGCAAAGGCTAAATAGGAATGCTAAAGTCACCTAAAAGCAAACAAGAGCAAGTACAAGGTTTTTGTATGAAAACATTTTTATTTTTGTGCTCGCTTAACTTAACTTCATTTTTCATGCATGGAAAGAGCTTAAAAAAAAAATCAAACTAAGCTAGTCAAACACCGAATCATGTGAATAAAATCATCACAAAGAATGTCAATCGACTTAAAGATACGATTCACGAATTCAAAGCACAACTCATCCCAAATATGTTTTTAAATGATACTACTTAATCTCTTAGCAGACATTACTCCGTGTGATCAATATTTAAAGCTAGGATGAAAGCAATCATGCGAGTATAATGCGCACAAAATAAATGTGTAGCATAGAATCATGTTGTTAAGCAAATAAAAGCGCAAGCGCAAACACCCCACACTTAAAAGTTTGCTTAGTCCCTAAGCAATAGAAAGTAAAAGAAGCAAAGAGAGTTTCGAAGGAACTTCTCTCGTGTGGAGGTAGCCAAATGTGCTGCCGCTCACAACCGTGAATGATGCTCCAAATTGGTTGCGGTAAATCTAAAACTCAAGAAAAATATCAGCGCAACACCTGAATTCGCAAATTTAAACAGCTAGCTATTACATATAAATCAATGCGGAACATATAGCTAGGCGAAAGATTGGAAAACAAATGTGCAACGATTCAAACGATGAGTTTACTTAGATATGCTCGTGTAAATCAAAAGTTCGCAACCTAAAAATCATCCAATTACCCCACACTTAAAACTGCTACATATAGCTAATCAAACCAAAGGGGTAATTTGTGGGCACAAACAAAACCACTAATCAAACATTTGGCGCACGGTGCAACATAAAGTCCAAAACAATTCTATACTACCAACAAGTAGAAGCAAAAGCACAAATACTCACCAGCCTAGTTTAACGTCTTGGCTAAGACGTAGCCGATTCCCTTTTTCATAAGAAACACACTTGAGAAGTCCTTTGCGAGGATCCCTTCTCAAGTGGCATGCGTCGATAGCGTGGGAATTCAACCGGTCTCTCGTCTTCCTCTTGCGGAAGAGTGGCATTTCCTTCCCTCCTCGAGTTTGGTTGATCCATAGTTTCTGTTGGTGGTTGATCAACGCAAATTTGAGGTGAAGGAGTATCAAAATCTGGCAATTTCTGCTCCGTTGATGTGGAGGCTTGTTCTTATGCCTTTTTCGCGCGTGCTTTGATTTTCATTCAAACACCTACCAAGCAATCAGAGAAAGCATCAATAAGTGTGAACTTAAATTAAAGTAAGCAAGAAAAGCACGCAAACACGCAATCACGATCAACAAAAAAAAAGAAAAAAAAAAAGGTAGTAGACTAACTAAAATAATATTAACTAGCAAACTAGTCTAATGGCTATTCCACGGCAACGGCGCCATTTTGACGTTGGCGTTTTAGGCAAGCAAAATGAAGTGCTATTCTAGTCACGCAAATATCAAACAATATTTATAACCGAGTGACCTCGGGTCGAACCCAAGAGAAAAGCTTAGACTAATTTACAACTAATTAATGCTATTATTGAAAGTCTACGGATTTGGGGGGGATTTGTCCTCCTTTAGAGGTACCTCTAGTAAGTACTAAAGATAAATGATATTTTTGGTTTTTTTCTTAATGAATAAAAAGGGTGACTAGGGATTCAACTTCTCTCCTAGGATATGAGGAAAATGAAATAACTCACTAACACATGCATGAACTACATTTGGTTGATAAAAGCAAGGCTAATGCATCGTCCACTCTAGGTTCAACTCTCGCTCCTTCCCTAGAGTGGAGAGGATACACAAAGGACATGGTTCTCAAACTCTCGCTCTATTGAACCGTGTAGAACTTGAGTCCCATAACCGCACCCTCTCGGTCTATTGGCCGGTTACTCAAATCCGCTTATAACTTAGCCTAATGTCAAGAATGCATGTCGCTCTCACGCACAAACACTCCATCTATGATCATACAATAGCTATGAAACATCCTAAGTTCAACTCTCGCTCCTTCCTTAGGGGTTCTAACCAAGCATACTCACTTAAGCATTTCGTCAAACACTTGGTGTGTGAAATTTCACAGTGTCTCAATTCGGCAGATTTGTGAACAAGCAGTTGCTGCAGCACACTCTTGTTCACAAGAATTAATCTCAGCAAGCAACAAACAATGCACAAGTTTGTTCACCCAGTTCGGCCAATCTGCCTACGTCTGGGGAGGACTATTCTCCAGTCCTCAATCCACTCAACCGAAGGTTCCAAGTACACTAGGTTACAACGCACGCAACCTATGCTACTTAACCTCTTGTTGGCCACTCAGCACAATCAGAACAAGCTCTGATTTGTACCAGCACACCCTCTACAATATGTCAGTCTAGAATAGCTACAATCCTCTCCAAGAACTCAGCCTATTCTATCCTACACTACTCAGCAGGGTTGCTGCAGCAACAGCTGTAACACACAGCTGAAGCACACTGTCCGCGTCGCTCCAAGGCCTTCTGCCGAGCCGATCGAACCACTCCAAGAGCGCTGCACACTCTGAGTAACTCCCCCTCACTCAGTGACCACCTGCCACTAGTGAGTTCTTCCGCACGAACCTCGACCGACCCTTCCACCCGTCAGTTCTTCCGCGGCTGCCTTTGATCAACCAACAAGCTTCGACAGCTCTGAATTGGCTTCCAGATCAATGCACGAATCAGTCTCTGCAAGACCTGACTCTCCTCTGCAATGCACACCTCAGCTCTGCGCTCAACGCTCTGCCCGAGTGTGTTGATCGAAGAACAACTCTCGTAGCACACCCAGAAAAATCCTCTCTCTGAATTTCGTGTCTACTCTCGTGTATCACTCAGCTTCGATCAGCCTCTTCAGCCCTCGAACCTTCTGCTTAAATACCCTCACCACTTTAAGCAATTTCCAGGTTTAGGCCATTGACCCACAAGATCAATTATCTCCTAAAATCTAGGAGATTAGATTTGATTAATATCTTGAAGCATATCTCCTTCTCTGACTGATAATCCTTGCTGAAATATGCTCAGCAGCATTTTAGAAATTCTTCTAAGCACTTTCACAAAGCTGCCAAACCTTCAAAACTCACCCAGCACAAAACTGTTACTCGGACAGTTGAACCAGCACTTGAACCAGCACCTGCTGCAGCATCCCCTGCTGCATCTGCTGCTAGTTCACCTCTGCTGCCAGCTTGATTGTTTGAGCTGCAACAACTCCTTGTTCACTTGTGCTGTAGCTGTTTGCTGCTGCTGGAATTTCCTAAATGCATTAGGAACCAATCCCATCAGTTCTAAGGAAGATCCTCCAAGATCTCTACAAGATCATATCTTCACTTCAACAAATCTGCCCTTGTTCTTGAGAGACACTCCAGAAATATTCTCCTGAATATTCAGCTCTTTCCGGAAGCCCTTCGGTCCACTGATTTGTTGTTTGAATGCAATCTTCGAGAAAGCTAAATTTCTGCTACAGCATTTGTGCTGCAGCATCTGCTGTAGCACAAGCTGTCTGAAGGTGTGCAATACTTCTGCTGCTGAACTTCTGCTCCAGAGGTTGCTATTGCACTTGCTTACTCCACTTGAGTACTGAGATAGTCACTCTGCCCAGATTGCACAAGCTGATGTCTTCATGATCTCTTTCAGATTTTCGAGCTCCCCAAGGCAACATTAAGTCGCGCGCCTCATGAAGACATTAGCCACTTACTGAGTTTGCTCACTCTGGAATGCTCTTCATCAGCTGTTTTCTTTCCATACTTGCTGTAGCAAGCTCTAGTTCACTTTGTAGGAGTTTGTCAATGATGCCACATACCTTCACAGTGTGCATACAATGAATACATAGCTAGGGCATAATATAATCAAACCAACCTTCATTCAATGCAATAACAATAGTGTTCTACATCATATCCAATCCTAGGGGATCCATTTAATCCCCAACCACAAGTACAACTACTCACTCATAATGAGTGTGCACAAATACATGAAAACTAAATGAGACATGAATGTAAATACAAAGGGTAAAGGGTTTAAGAGAAGTTGATGTAGAATCTTCCACTCAAGCTTGGTTCTTCACCCAAGCTTGGTCTTCTCCGAGCTCCAGTCGCCTAGGGTTGAGAAAATGTGGAAGCTCTCTCTCTTCACTTCCATCTCATTCTATTTATACCTTTTCCAACATTTACACTCACTGCCCGAATCAGGTGATTCGGACAAGGCTTAGTAAGTTGATTCGGACAGGGTGTCCGAATCACTTCTGTTGCGTTAGCAACTCGCTTGTTTGACACTTTAAACCTTTGATTTACGTCTTGCCGTAAACTAAGAAGTTGTCGAACTTTGAATTACCTTTCCAACAAGCTATAGAACGTCCCAATTGGATAAGAATCGCGCGCTCGGAAAGCCTTCGAAGATAAACAGGTCAGTCTGCTCAGATTTGATCTACAGGCGAATTCTCCGCAATAAAGTGATTCGGGCAGCCCCATAATTTTGATTCGCCCGAATCATTTACTCAGTGCTGGAAGGAAACTGGCCGAATCACTTTTCCTTGGCCGAATCAAAAGTGATTCGGCCTATCCTGAATTCCTCTTTGGGAGAATCAACTTTGTAGCGCTGGAATTCTCGCCTGTTTTGACCCCTTAAACCTTCGAATTATGTCTTGATGTAAACTATGAAGTTGTAGCCCCTTTGAGTTAGCTTTCCAACAAGACATGACACGCCTTAATCGGATAAGAAACGTGTGCTCGGCGAGCCTTCAAAGCTGAATAGGTCAATCATGGACGAATCAAACTAGCCTTTTGCTTGATTTTGCTCTCTTTTGCTCTCGATCGACTAGAATTCATCCAGATTTTCTTCACACCACTTCATATCATGTAATATACAATTTTAACCTAAAATGGGCAAAGAAAACATCAAGTGACTTTATAAAATAGGGAAACAAACAAGAAGTAAGGGGAAAATATGGACAAATATAAGGTTATTTGTCCGCTCATCAGTCGTCCTCTGAGACGGGATCCCATAGCGAGTCTGAGCTGGTGCTAATAATGGGTTCGGCTACAGGGGACCTCGGAATGGACGGCTGGGCAGGGGATGGTGCAGGTGCTGGTACTTGTTCTGGTTCGGGGGTGGGCTCTGTTTCTGGGGCTGCTGGGGCTGGGGAAGGAGAGGGCTCTGCTGGATGCACTAGGGGCTGAGTAAGAGGGCTGGCTGGCTGGCGCGGCTCGCTGGGGGAACCGGGAGGTGGCCGGTGCAGGCTGAGGAGAGGGGGAATCGCGTCTCCAAATCTCCACCCTGATGGTGGGCTCATGCTCAAGTCCGCCCCCTCTGGCGCTAAATACTCGAGCACGCGCATGACGTTGAACATCATGCGCTACTCTGCTGATGCTTCCTCAGGCGCCTCCTCAGCCTCGGTCCTCGGGCGCTTCCTTTGTGCACGCGGGGGAGAATCCTCGATGGAAATGGCAACTGGCTCCCCCTGCGGTGCACGGGCCCTCCGATGCGCTTAGTCTGCGCGCGGGTCCTTGCGCGCCTGACTAGAGGCACAACTGGCTCTGGGGCCTCGTCCTCCTCCATCTCCTACGCAGCCTCTGCTGCTTGCGCACTGCTCTCCGCTCTTGGCCACGGCACTGTGGCCGGCTGCAGGCGGTAGCACTACTCCAATGTGCCATCCTCCCTCACGGCTACCGCCCTAATCTGCAGCATGTGGGCGCGGTCCAGAGGAACAGCCGGCACCATTGTGTGCTCAGGCACCTCAGGTTCGCCATGCAACGCACGCAGCAGGTGCGTAATAATTCCTCCGCAAGTCAGCGGCCGTGGTGCTGACTCGGCTCCAGTGGTGTACCATGTTCAGAACAAAAAGCACCCTCTTCCCATAATAAAAGCCCTTCAAAATCTCCATATCCAGAAGGCTGATCTTCGGCGCACCATTAAAACGCCCAATAATCGCATAGGCGACCAGGCGCCACAAGTAGAACATCCATGGGTCACGCAGTTCTCGTCCCCTGCTACGCCCCGCGGCAAACACTGGCCCGGTCGCCATCTCGCGCCACGCCTCTTGATTCGTGTGCGCGTCCATGTCAGCTTCTCTCACCTTAGCGCACCTCAGTGTGCGCTTCAGCCTCTTAGCCGAGGCAATGTACCACACCCCTCGGTGCCGGTACTTTATCTCCATCTCACCTGGTTCTAACGACGCCAGGAACTCACAGGTGTCCTCCTTGTCTGATGCGCTATTGAGTTCCAACAGCACCTCCCAACCTGCTAACGCCAGCCTCTCCACAACGAGGTCCTCCAGTCCGACCTCGCACAGGAAGTCCCTGCTGATGTACGGAGTCCCGTACATTTCTAGCCTCAGAAAGGCGGCATACTTGCTGGCGAAAACAGCTGGGGTTTCTTGATCCACTGCAGGCTGCATTGTGGCTGGGTCTCTCTGGTCAACTCCGGTCAACACTCTCTAAAGCTCAGAAAATCAAAACTCCTCCAAATGCCCTGAAACTTTCACCAATTGGGCGCCTACTCCCCGCCTACAAAACCCTCTAACCAATACTCCAATCGGTGCACTCTAGCCTGGTGCGATTTTAAAACCCTAGAGCACTCCTCTACCGCACAAACCCTACTGGAATCTGCTCAAATCTGGGGGAAAGGTTACCTGGAGGATGGTCGACGGAGTGCTCCTCAAATCTCTCTAGACGGAAGCTGGTGTGAGCACCGGACGGTGAGCGGAGGTGCGAGGGCGGGAGTTGTACTTGCAACGGTCGAGTGAAAAAAATGCTGAAATTTTCTAAGTACTGCCCTTATATACCCCCTGACTGGCGCAGCTGTCCTGCGCACTGAAGTGCGCACGGACCCGCGCACTGCTGCTCGACCAAAAAAAAACTACAAGTCCTAAACTAGCTAAAAGACACTAGAAACACTAAAAAAAACATGTAAAAGTAAAACGAGTCGGGTTACCTCCCGACAAGTGCCTTTGTTTAACGTCGTTGGCTCGACTGTACCTCGTTACTCGGGTGAAAGTATACCAGCGGCTTCCCCCACACTTGCTCCCGAGTGACCCTGCGCTTGTGCATGCGTTGTGTTCTTCTTGATCCTGCGCAAAGGGTCGGGCGGGTGGTCAGCATGGTTAATAGTATGTGATAAATTGTAAGTAACGAGGGACGGTAAAGAGGGAGAAGAAATATGAGCAATAGTCCCCTGTTCTCCCTCTGGCGCGTCTGGTGATGATTCTGGCGCAGCAACCTGCGCATCTGCTATCTCAGGTTCTACCAATTCAATTTCGCGCGCTGTGTCATCCCAAGGTTCTCCAAGATACCGTTTGACTCTCTGCCCATTGACCTGAAAACGATGCCGGTGCTCGTTTTCTAACTCGATTGTTCCATAGGGGAAAACCTTGGTGACTGTGTATGGTCCTGTCCATTTGCTGCGCAGCTTCCCTGGCATGAGCTTTAGGCGTGAGGAGAACAACAGTACCTGGTCTCCTGGCTCAAAAGTGTGTTTAAGGATATTCTTGTCGTGAAATGCCTTGGTGCGTGCTTTGTAATCGCGGAGTCCCTCATAGGCATCCAGACGCAGCTCTTCTAATTCGCTCAGCTCAAACGCGCGCTCCTTGCCAGCCTCATCCAAGTTTAGGTTGCATATGCGCAGTGCCCAATATGCTTTGTGCTCCAATTCTACTGGCAGATGGCACGCCTTTCCATAGACCAACCGAAACGGTGAAGTCCCGATTGGTGTCTTATGCGCGGTCCGGTATGCCCACAGCGCATCGTCTAGGCGCTGGCTCCAGTCCTTCCGCGATGGTCTTATGGTTTTTTCCAGGATGCGCTTGATCTCTCGGTTGGAAACCTCGGCCTGTCCATTTGTCTGAGGATGATAAGCCGTGGACGTCTTGTGGCGCACTCCATAGTGCTTGAAAACTTGCGCCACAACTCTGTTGCAGAAATGCGTCCCCTGGTCGCTGATGATTGCCTTAGGCACCCCGTACCTGCAAAAGATGTTAGTTTTTAGAAACTCAGCGACCGTTTTACCATCATCCTTTCTTGTGGCCTTAGCTTCGACCCATTTGGAGACATAATCCACTGCGACCAATATGTACTAGTATCCGGCAGATGGAGGGAATGGCCCCATGAAGTCAATACCCCAAGTATCAAACACTTCATCCACTAGAATCGGCGTTTGCGGCATCTCGTTGCGCATTGATATGCTCCCCGTGCGCTGGCACCTGTCACAATTCCGGCAGTGATCATATGCATTTCTAAACAGGTGCGGCCAATAAAATCCGCAATCCAGGATCTTCATGCTCGTGCGCTTGGGACCAAAGTGTCCTCCACATGCGTGCACATGACAAAACATCAAAACAGAGTTAATTTCATGGTCAGGCACGCAACGCCTCAATATCTGATCTGGTCCTATTATGAGCATATATGGATCATCCCAAATGTAATGCTTGGACTCATGTTTCAATCTCATGCACTGGGTTTTATTGAAATGTGGAGGAAACGTACCTGTGACCAGGTAATTCGCAATGTGCGCATACCATGGTACCTTACCTGTCAGCGCCATCAGATGCTCGTCAGGGAATGTCTCCGTGATCTGCCCTGGTTCCTCCTCTTTCACGATCCGGCTCAGATGGTCAGCAACTGTATTCTCCGTGCCCTTCTTATCCTTGATTTCTAAGTCAAATTCCTGAAGGAGGAGTACCCAGCGCATCAGGCGCGGCTTAGTCTCCTTCTTGGACAATAAGTAGCGGATGGCTGCGTGGTCTGTGTAGATGACGACTCTGGCGCCTAGAACATATGCGCGGAACTTCTCTAGCGCAAAAACGATTGCCAGAAGCTTCTTCTCCGTGGTGGTGTAGTTCCTCTGCGCAGAGTCCAGTGTGCGCGATGCATAATAAATGGCGCGTGGTTTCTTGTCCACGCGCTGTCCCAGGAGTGCTCCTACTGCGTAATCACTTGCGTCGCACATTAGTTCGAATGGTAGGCTCCAGTCTGGCGCGCGCAACACTGGCGCACTTGTCAGCGCCTCCTTCAGCTTATTAAACACGGCCCTGCACTCATTTGGAAAGTCGAAGCACACATCCTTTTGCAAGAGGTTAGATAGGGGTATACAAATTTTAGAGAAGTCTTTTATGAAACGCCTGTAAAACCCGGCATGCCCAAGGAATGACTTCACGTCGCGCACGTTAGTGGAATAAGGCAGATTAGAAATAAGATCTATCTTAGCTTTATCTACCTTGATCCCCTCCTCTGAGATGATATGTCCTAGTACTACACCATGCGTTACCATGAAATGACATTTTTCATAATTGAGTACTAGATTCTTTGAAATGCAGCGTGCTAAGACCTTATCAAGATGAGTTAAGCATGCATCAAAGGTACCTCCATATACAGTAAAATCGTCCATGAACACTTCTATGCGTATACCAATCATATCAGAAAAAATGCTCATGACAAGGCGTTGGAACGTACCTGGCGCGTTACACAGCCCAAATGACATGCGTCGAAACGCAAACGTACCAAACGGGCAGGTAAACGTGGTCTTCTCTTGATCCTCCGCAGCTATGGGTATCTGGTTTTACCCTGAATATCCGTCCAAGAAACAAAAATAGGGCTTTCCTGCTAATCTGTCCAGCATTTGGTCTATGAAGGGTAGTGGGAAATGGTCCTTGCGCGTGACTGCGTTAAGCTTCCTGTAGTCGATGCACATGCGCCATCCAGTTTGCAGGCGCTTGGGAACTAGCTCGCCCTGCGCATTTTCTTCTACTGTGATTCCTCCTTTCTTTGGCACAACGTGCACTGGACAGACCCATTTGCTGTCTGAGATCGGGTAAATGACTCCTGCGTCAAGCAACTTCAGGATCTCCTTTTGCACTACCTCCATCATATTCGGGTTTAATCTGCGCTGAGCCTCTCTGGATGGTTTTGCACCATCCTCCAATAGAATTCTATGCATGCATACATCTGGGCTCACTCTGTGCAGGTCAGCAAGTGTCCATCTTATGGCGCGCTGGTTCTTGCGCAGCACCTGCTGTAAGCGCGCTTCCTGCTCCTCTTCTAATCCTTTCTTTATTATCACTGGCAGGGTGTCCTCATTTCCTAAGAAAATGTATTTGAGGTGCTCTGGAAGTTGCTTCAGCTCGATCTTGGGTGCCTGTTCAATAGAGGGCAAGATTTTATTAGCAGTGCAGATATGAACTGTATCGTGTACCTGTTTGGATTCTGGTTCAGCACTGCTCAGCTCGTCTTCCTGCTCCTCCAACTCTGCCTGTCCTAGCGGCTCTGGTACTACCGTTGCGCTCGCACATTACGCATCTGTGACCAAATCATCAATGCTGTCCATTGCGTGCACTGTGGCGTCCTCATGTGGGTGCTGCATCCCTTTAAATATGTTGAAGTGGATTTCTTCGCCATCGACCTCCATAGAGAGTGTGCCCCTCCACACGTCTATCTTTGTGCGCGCGGTCATCAGAAAAGGTTTGCCCAGTAAGATCTGCGCACTGCTGGTGCTCGATTCACCCTCCATTTCTAGCACATAGAAATCTGCTGGGAACACCAGCTCTCCTACTCGCACAAGAACATCCTCTATCATGCCCGCAGGTTGTTTGCACGACCGATCTGCTAGCTGAATGGTGAGACCTGCAGGCTTTAGTGGTCCAAGGCGCAATGTCGCATATAGGGAATAGGGTAGCAAATTTATGGATGCGCCTAAATCAATCATGCAATTGCTCACTGTGGTCTTACCTAGAGTGCATGGGATAGTGAACGTACCTGGATCTCAGCACTTAGGTGGTACCTTATGTTGCACGATCGCTGAGGCCTGCGCATTTAGCATTACCTGTGCGCACTCGCCTTTCCTCCTCTTGTTTGTGCACAGCTCCTTTAAAAACTTGGTGTATCTAGGGATCTGCCGAACTGCTTCAATAAGGGGAATGTTTATTTTCACCTTACTGAATAATTCGTATAGCTCCTTGTCCAGCGCTTCCTTCCTAGCCGATGGTGCCTGCACAGGGAAAGGTGCAGGTATATTAGTACGATTCGTGCCCTTGTCTTTTAATTGTGTTATACCTGGCGCTTCGCCCTACTGATTTGTGGCTGGCATTTCTGGTTGCGCGTTTGGCTCTAGTTGCGCATTCTGCTCTGCTGGATCCGGGACTTGCGCAGCTGGTTGCGCAGGCGCCTTCGTGGTCTGCTCTATTCCTATCGTGCGCCCAGTCCTCAGTGTCACTGCATTGACTCCTCCTTTGGGGTTTTGAATCACTTGCGAAGGTAGGTTGCCATCGCTCTTTTTTAGCTCATACACCGTGGTAGCGATCTGTGATAGCTGCTTTTCAATGGACTCGAACCGCTTGTCATACTTCTCGTCATTTTTGCGCACTGTGTCTGCTAGCTGCCCCACGATATCTTCCAAAGATCGCCTCGGTTGCTGGTTGTTATGCGCTGGTGCGTCAGTGCGGCGATGCTGTGGATTGTAGGGCGCAGCTTGTTGCGTATGCTGTGGCGCGGGCTGATCTGTGGACTGCCGCTGGAAATTGTTTTCCTCCTTCCATCTAAACCCATTTACAGCAAGTCCAAAGCGCGGCTGATTCTGCCTCTGTGGTCCTCTGTTATCCCATCCTCCAAGAGCATTGACATCTCCTGATTCCTCGAAAAGTGTGGGACATTCATCAGTTTTGTGCTCGGTGGACCTGCAGAATTCGCACGTCTTTGGCGCAGCTGGTTGTGCGCCTTGCGCACTCATCAACTTCTGCAGCATGGCCTTCATTTCCTTGATCTCAGCGCTTGCTTCTACCTGATGCACAGAACGAGCACGACTATTTTCAAGTGTTAGCTGATGTCTTACCTGCCCAGCAGAGTCTTCTATCAGCTGCCACGCGTCTTCTGGGTACATGTTGCAAATGTCGCCTCATGCGCATGCGTTCAATAACCTCAGCTCCATGGGTAGCAATCCATTCAGAAAGTTCTCTATCAGCACATTTTGGGGCAGGCCGTGATTGTAGCAGTTGGCCTCTAGCTCCTTGAAACGCTCGTAATACTCTGGGAATGCCTTCATCTTCAGCGCCTCATCGCTCTCCCCTTCGGTCTTCATGTTCTCGCAGATGACTAGGAACTCTCGCACATGCTTGACTGGATTTTCGTTGTTCATCCCGTGGAACTTGGGCATGTGATGAATGAGCGAGCTCTTTAGTTCAAAATGACCGTCTGGCGGAAGCACGATGCACCATGGCTGGTTAACTGTGATTGGGGCTGACATCTCGCGCACTGTTCTGCGTCGCGCAGCTTGTCGCGAGGGTGGCGCATTATACAATTCAGCAGCCATCCGTGCTTCAACCTCGCGCTGCACTTCCTCTCTGAACAGGGCTGCGCGGTTGTGTGCTCTTGCTTCTTCCGGGGTTCTGTCCCCTAAATTATCCCCAACGACACTGTTATCCTCCATAACCTGTTCTAAATCTCAAAGAAAATGAAATTAAAAGATAACTAATGCTGCTGCGTCTGTCAGTGCGCAACTAGAATCTGCGCAGCGCAACTGTTTCAAGGTTGCGCAGGCTGATGTTGATTGCGCGCTGTCAGTAGCAACAACGAGAAAACAGAACAAACTGAAATAACTAGTTACTAAAAAGGAAAAACGTAAACTAGCTAAAACTTAGTTGTGTTGCTCCCCGGCAACGGCGCCAAAATTTGATCGCGCGTCGTTGTACGCGTCAAATTAATCCTTCCTCTTCCACTAGTACAGCGGTTAAGTCAGGGTCGATCTCCACAGGGAGCAAGCAGTTCAGTTTTAACCAGTGACCTACACTTACGAAAATGGGGGGGTGAGTGATTGGGTTGCGCAATGCGCAAGTAAATAGTAGCTAACGCAGAACTTGCACCAGACGTGCGCAGGCAGTAGAGATTAAATACTATGACTATGAGAAGTATTGGGCAGACAATCCTCTATGAGCGCATTCCTAATCATTGACTCTAAACGTCTATAGTTTGATTTCACTTAAGTTAGTGTCCGATCAAGGCTTCCTAACATGTGCGCATGTTCCGATCAAAGTTCATGTGCTATTAATTCTTGAACTAGACTAAACAACTACGAATCCGATCAAGGTAGCAATTGCTTATCCTAGCGCGTTACTCCTAGTTGGCACCGTCAGGCTATGCAACTAGTTTAACATACAACAACAAGTAACAAGAGTAAGATTGCGGTTCAAGGCTTCCCCTACTCATGCAACTAGCTGCCAACAATGTGCACAGAATTAATATAAGCAAACAAGCTATGCATTAAGCGCAAGTCTCAAAGGAAATACTCATAGATTCATGCCCAACCAATACCAAGCGTTTAGCTAGACATGCTAGTGGTAAACATCATAGAAATAGTAATTAATATCTAAAGTATCCAAGAAAACAATAGCAAACAGTGCGTGCAGGTTGCAGTCTTGGCTGGCGTAGTCGGCTAGCGCAGGTCCTCTCAGCAAGCTCGTGTGTTTTTGAATCTGGCTCTCTCTCGCTGATATCTTGTGTCTCTGAGGCTCTGGTCTCGCTTGTGATGTCTCTCAAACCCTAGACTTCCTCTTCTTTATATACTGCTCAAGAGGCCCATTCTTGGCAACTTCCAAATCTGGTGGTGTCAGGATTTGGAAACACCACCATCTGCGCATGGCGCAGAGCATCTTGGTGAGCGCAATCGGTTAGCGCACCGTGGTCGACTTTGCCAATTCTTCTGTTTGCGCCGCTAGCTCCGCAGGCTTGTGTGATGTGCGTCCTAAACGCTGCCTGTTAGCGCATATCCGGCTTAAGCCCTCGTTTTGCCCTGAAATACAAAAACACTGGAAACCAGTAATCTTGTAGATAAAATAATGCAAACAAGCATAGGGTTAGGATCTAAATAATGTGTATAAATAGGCTCTATCAAGTACACTAAGCACAGTTTCAAGTACAAGGATTCCAGAACTCAACCTACTCTATTCAACCTTACTTCTAACCTAGCTCGAATCTACGCTCAGTCTAATTGCACAGACTGGCTTACAATGTCTACACACTCTAGTAATACATAGCTACATACTAAAACAACCAGACTCAGCTTATACTATTACAATATGCAATAGGAAGATGCTATAGCAACTCACACAATCAACTTACGCACTCTCTGCTGTTGTGTCGGACTTCCACGAGTATTCCAAAATCTGGCAACGCTCCCCCTCGATCAATGACCCCTAGTCAGTATCAGAGATCTCAGATTTGATATTCAATAGTCCACCACAGCTCCTCTTTGGGACTGTGCTCCAAAGCTAGTACTTGATCCGTCAACGAGATATGTTCCAGTTGAAGTTCCTCGATCAAGCGTAGATCAAACTTCTCTAGTCCTGATCTCCCCTCAACCCACACATTCACCAATCAGCGCTCTAGCCTTTAGACTTCCGCTCTCAATATACGCGTATCTCTCTCTCTCGCGGTATGTGTCTCCATTGATGTGCTGCCTTCCCATATATAGATGCAGCAATTGAGCAAGCAAAGGAATCTTAATCTCTTTAGGATTCGCAAATCTTTCCAACCAACTTAGCACATAAGATCTTCTCCTAGATTCTTGCAAGTTTTTTGAGAATTGATTTCCTAAAACAATTTGGAAGCTTATCTTCTTCCGATCCCTTGGCGAAGGCTTCTGATCAACTATGTCAGTTCGGGCCACTCTCTGCCCAGCAGCCCACTGGACACTCTCCGTACTGCTCCATGGTGAACGGCTACTCTTGCTTTAGCTCTGAGCCTTCACGGTATGTTATAGCATCTTCTAGAGTTTGACCGTTGTCTGCTTTTGAAACTTGCTCCAGCTTCTGTTGGAGGGGGTTGTTATAGCATCTTCTTGCTATTGTTTTGTTTTGTCAATTCTAGTGACATGCTTCAGCTTCTAACTCCGGCAAGTTGTTGTATCATCTTCTTTTCATTGTTTTGTTAATGATATCATTACCTTAACAATCTCCCCCTTGGCCTTTTTGACAAAACTTCAGCAAGGGCTCCCCCATTGTTTGCTATTTGGCAACTGTAACTCACCTAATGTATGTATACTATAGCTAGCTGACAGTGCGTCTTTGTGAGCCTCAAATTTGTATTTATAGTTATCTGTTAACACTTAGCAAATGGTAAGCAGGGTCGAACCCAAAGATAGCAAGTGATCTAGAATTCTAATGGTAGTTCGGCGAAATGTTTCAATACTGAGTTTATCAATTCAGAGAATATCAGTCAAGGGAAATACACTGCAACTAGTTATCATCGATCGAACAACATGCATCAGTTGATGATCATTGTTCTAGTCTAACAATCCGGCTAAGGCAATGTCGACTTCAATGTTCTACCTATTCTTAACCGCTAAGTTTTCGAATAAGTTCAACAGTTACTAAATTAATACCACCAATTCAGTTCCACCGCTAGGCTTAGCTAACAAGGCAGTTCAGTCTAGTATCACACGATTAATATCAACCCAGCTCACTGCTAAGCTATACTAGATTGATAATCAAGGGCATGCAGTTTCAATAACAGAACAGTCATCACTAACTCAGAGCACCAATCCATTGATCTCAAACCAAGGGTTGCAATGTGAATCCCCAAACTGAGTTTTGGCTTAGCTACTCATACAATCCATCGACGATGATAAAAATATAGAGTTTCCGACTCTACACTAAGATGAGAACACGAAACTGAACTGATAAGAAAAACAGCGTGAATGGTGTTTCCGGTAGTAACCCGTAACGAATGAACAGTATTAGATGAACAATGCGATGAATAGTAAATGAGTAACAGTTACCGGTTGAACAGTAACTCCGATTACCGCCACGGGCAGCAGCAGCTCCTCCTCGTTTCTCTCTCTAAGCCGCCGCTACAGTGCCCATAGATGTCTTGTGTGTTTTCTTTATCCAATGTGTTTTCATTTTAGGGTTTGGGACTTGAACCGATCGAACCAAATCTGCTTGAACCAACACTGGTTCAACCAACAGGTCTTCGGTTCACCTGCTCTTGGCCTTGCTCTTCTTGATCTTGAATGAATGAAAGTGAGAATTCTCCAAATATGCAATAAAATCCAATGCGATCTTAACACACCTGCGATGCATAAACACTACAAAAGAGCAATCTATCTCACGTAAAATGTAATAAAAATGGGAATAAACAACTCAGTGGAGCGTATAAATACGCTCCATCACTAGCTACTGATTTTGGTAACACACACTAACATGCCATTCTAGTACTAACAAAAGAGTCGCACATGAGGTAATATTATTTTATTTATTACACAAACTGTTTCTCAATGTTTTCCTTCTCCCTCCTTTTTGTCACAAATGACAGGGGGTCTTCATACCTGGGGTTCATCGGCAGGCGCGAGGTACTCCAAGTCCCTTAGCAGACTTCAGATCTGGTTCCGCAGGGCAGTGTTCTTCTTTGCCTCTGCTGTTAGATGCTTGAGTTCTGACTTCAGATGTCCCACAATCCTCGCATGCAGAGCCGCATGAAGATCTGAAGTTGGTATGTCCGCTGCAGCTTCAGCCTCTTCATTTGATTGACCAGCCGCCTCCAGGATGGGTTCTCCTTCCTTCACATCAATAATGTGTCAGCCCTTGAATAATTTGTGGTCCACCAAGAATGTTTGCGGAGCCTCAGGCAGTCCTTCAGTAGGCCTTATGAGCTCGGGGTGCTGTTTGGTGACCATTTCATGTATGAGGGAGGGGAAAACTATGCTTAACCTTGATCTTGTTGGGCCAGAATTGGCAGTAATCTGTGGAAAGATGATTTGTCCCAAGTCCACCTTTTGCTTTTGGCCAATGTAGTAGAGCAATTGGGCCAGTTCCTTGCTCACTTTTCCTTTGTGAGAGTTGGGAATCCAGTTCTTCACCGCAATGATGTACAATAAGGCGTACTTAGTCGAAAGGTCAGCAACTGGGAGATTGTGAGTGGTCCATCATGTGCATATCCTTCCAGTGAGGGTGACTGCCAATTCATTCGGGCTCACCTCGCCCAGAGGTCTTGCTTCCTCACCAATCTCCAAAAACTCCTTGATTGCCACAGGGATAATCAATGCATGCTTCCTCCTTACAAGATATTAACCATACCCAGCTTTCCCTTCCTCTCCAAAATGCTCGAGCAGATTCACTAATACTTCCCTAACCAATTGACCACAAAACCTTTTGGACACAACAGGTGATTTTAAAAGGTTTACCTCGAGCAAATGGGTGATCTCTGGCACCTTGTACCGCTCCACTTTCAGCTGCTTCTCATGGATAATTGTATGCCTAGCCACCACCTCCCATGAGCCAGACACACTCTTGTTGCATAACCAAATTCCTTTGTGCTCGAAACCGGTCAACAAGCGGCAGGGATGCTGGGATATTGGTTCCCCTTGTACAAATTCAACAATCCCTTGTCCAGCGGGGTGCGTCTCAACCCAGAAGTCATCATCTTCAGATTCTTTACTTGAGGAGTCAACAATTATCGGCCTCTTGCCTTTCATGGCTTCCGTGGTAGAACACGACAACTTTCCTCCTTCTTTACTGCTCTCACTGCTTGGCTAGGAACCTCCTTCCCTTTTGTTGTTTTCAGCTCAACAGTCTTCTTAGACCATAAAATTGGCAACCCACGATTTTCCTCGGCAATTTATTATGCTATGTTGCTGACGCTATGCTTTGGCCAAACCTGAGACGCACAAACAGAATTGTTTACCTAGTTCGGCAACAGCCTGCGTGTGGAGAGGACTACTCTCGGTCCTCAAGATTTCACTATCATAGTTAGAGTACAATGGTTTCCATTAACTCAGCCATGCTAGTCTAATCACTAATCCTAACTCAGTGGAAGTCTCCACTCAATCTCGCAACACAGACTAGCCTACACAAACAATACACTTCTAATAATAGATAGCTAATGATCTGAACTCACAGACTCAGCCTATTCTATTACAATGTGTTGCAGCGAATGTTATAGCAACTTCTTCCGCTTGTTGCTGACGCTTCTATTGACAACTTCTCCAAGCACTTCCTGCTAAGTAGGTGGACGCTCTGCGCTGCTCCCCCTAAATCAATGACCTTCCGTCACTACCAAGGAGCATGCTGGGACAGTCCGCGCAATCTGCACTTCCTGACTGTCAACCGTTTGACTTGTCGACGAGGCTCGGCTCCAGTCGACTTCCTCGAATCAAAATAGGATTAAACTATACTATTTTTTATCACTCGTCAGCTCTCACACAACTATTGCTCCAGTAATTCTCTACTTCTGCAAACTCTGATCTCTGCTTAGTGTGTGTGCTCTTTGATTCATCGGTTGTGTTTTCTTCGATCTCTGCCTCTGCATATGTAGCTTTCACACCTCAACAGGTTTTTCTTCCAAAGGATAATTCTACCTTCCTTGGATAATCCCACCTTCCGAATCTTCCCTAGATTCCTGGATGGTTGTTGAGATCGGTTTCCTAAACTTGAATTTAGAATTCTTATCTTGTTGGCCTTCATCCGCACCGCTGCTGAATATTCTCTGATCATCTGGGCCGTCCACTGCCTGTTGCCACGCCAGGTTTAATCACCTGGATAACCTTTGAGCTCCTTCAGAATGTTCTGCTACAAAGATACTCTCTTTAGCTTTAGCCTTGAATCTTCAGGGAATGCTATAGCCTCTTCTTTGTCTTAATCCCTTCTGATCATCTACACCATCTCCAGTCGTCATAGGATGTTATAGCTTCTTCAGTCTCTTTTGTTTTTGTTAGTCTATCAGTCTTCATGTGCAAGTATGAGAGTTTGCTATAGCCTCTTCTTCTTCTTGGGAGCTTCCGCTTTGTCATAGATGTCATATCCGTAATAATCTTCCCCCTGCCATTTGTTGACAAAACTACACAACTACTAAGACTGACAAAACCTGTCTATTATCTACCTGCTCTAGCACTACTAAAATGCATTTTACTATTAGCCTTCACAACATTCTACAAATGTTTTTAGTAGCAAGATAATATGTCAGCTCTAGCACTACTGAAAGGCAATTTACTATTAGCCCTAACAAAGCTGACTTCTGAGCACTTACATTCTTTCTCTTCCTCGACCCAGTTCTTGAGCTTGGCTGGGTAACTTTTCCACCTCTGGTTCGAACTATTTTTGACAATTTATGGAGGAGGATAGACATCGGAAATCTAAAGATCTTTGTGGACGGAGCAAGCACTAGAAAATTTGTTATTCCTTTTTCTTTTTAAATTTCTTGGACACGTGTCAGCTATTGATTCGTCGAGCGCTGCCCCTTTACTCATCGTCAGCTCCGAGCGGTAAAAGTTGTTGTAGCAACTTCAATCTATTTTCACTGGGACCTTCTCTTCTGATTTTTACTGCTCGAGCTGACTCTCCTTCAGTTTAGATGCACCTTCTTCTGACCGTGACACCTCAGTTTGGTCATGATCCGTTACCCCAGTCTTGCCGCTTCTAAAATTTGTCTTCCGTTCTTTCTTTCTCCACCAATGATGGTCACTTTTGCTTTGTGTTCTGGGCTTTCAGAGTCTCTTCTTTATCTCATCCACGGGCATAACAGTCTTTGTCTAGGGTAATCTGTGAACATTAGTAGTTCCCTTGCCAAGTACCCTTCCTATTTGTCCAGCTCCGAAGGTCATGTTCAGTTCTCTGCAGGGAAGGCTGTTAGTTTGATAGGTTATGTTACCTCCTATGTACCTCCTGTGAGATATTCTGTGTGGCTTCCAGAACTTGTTTAGAACATGGCAATTCCGTTGAATATGTCCTTGTTGATCGCAGAAGTAACACCTGCGTTTGTTCAGAGAAGTTCTACCTGGGAGCGGGCGAGGTTGTTGTAGCAACCTTTGGTTCTTTCTTCTGGACTATTTCTTCTGAACCTATTTTTCTTGCTCAGCGGGAGCTTCCTTCCTTTGCAATTCAGGATCAACCCCTTCTGTATCCATAGCTTTGACAAAGGTAGTTACTCCAGAACCACCTTCTCCTGTGTATCTAAGACCGGTTTGCCGCCCCCATACCTTTGGTAGGACAAGATCTCATCCAAGATTGTTGATCGGCATTTGTCTTTCTTCTCTGATCACTGTGTAGACTTACCTTTTCAATCTCATTTTCTATCTCCACCTTCTTGGTCTGATCTAAAAGAGAGACAATGGTCTTCTGAAGTTCATCTCTTTCTTTCTCAATAGAGACTATCTTGGCCTATAGCTCCTTGTTGATCTCAACAATTTTCAGCCATTCTTTGAGCTGTAAGGCAAAATCTCTTTCAAGAGACTCTGAGAACTCTTCATCATCAATGCTATCTGACTCAACAATCCCATAGACAACCTCAAAATTTATTAACTTTAAATGTTCAATAGTAGATACAGTGTTTAAGACAACGTTGCTTTTCTTCTCAGTTTCTTCTTCGTTGTCCTCATCACTCCAGTTGACAACCAGAGATTTGTGATTCTTCTTTTGATAGATGGGGCATTCTGACTGCCTGTGACCATATCCTTCACATTCCCAGCATTAAATTTCTTTTGACATGTCCTTCTTGTCATCTTCACTCTGCTCTGTATTCCAATTTCTTCTCTGAGAATTTCCTCCTCTCTTGGACTGATTTCTTTCACCAAATCTTTGTCCCGCGACGGGGAGGTTTCCTCTATCTTCTTGAAGAGCTTGCTGAAGTTTTTTGCCAAAAGAACTAGTTGCTGTCCCAACTCTTCTGTTGAATCTACTTTTTCTTTGGTCTCAGCCTTCAGCCCAACATTCTTCCCAGAGGTTGGTGTAGCATCTTGTGCCTTCTTCATCTCGAACTGCTTTAACGACCATATCAGAGTCTCCAACCTCATATTTCTAATGTCTTGTGCTTCCTCAATGGCTATGACTTTCATATCAAACTTTAATGTCAATGATCTGAGAACTTTCCTGACCAGCTTCTCTTCTGGTATAGGTTCTCCAAGGGCATGGGCTTCGTTTGATAGGTCACAAAGGCGGGCATTCAATTCTGTGATGGACTCTTCCTTCAGCATCTTCAGGTGCTCAAACTTTTCACTTTGTCAGTTCCCTCATGAGCTGTCTCAAGAATATCTCAGGCCTGCTTTGCTCGGTCGCAGTTGGAGATTAACATGAAATTATTTCCATCAAAAGTAGCAAATATAGCATTCATGGCTTTGGAGTTACCAGATGCAGTATCTTCCTCTTCCGCTGTCCATTTGTCCTCTCCCTTTTTGTGAGTAACTCCCTGAATTTCAATGGATAATGGGGGTGACCATTTAGCAATCATTCTTCTCTAGGCTTTTTCATCAATTGCTTTCAGAAAGGCTTTCGTCCGTGCTTTCCATTAGCCATAGTTTCCTTCCTCGAAGCAATGGTGGTCTACTGGTGCTCTGTCCCTCTTTCATTTTGGCCATGGCGATCTGTAGTGCCTTTCCGGACCTCACTCAGTGTGTAGACAACAACCCACGGTTTTCTTCAGCAACTTCTTCCGTCGAGTTGTTGATGCTTCTGTCGATAACTTCTCCAAGCACTTCCTAATGAGTAGTCGGACGCTCTGCGCTGCTCCCCCTCAATCAATGACCTTCTATCACTACCAAGGAGCACGCTGGGACAGTCCACTCAAGCTGCACTTCCCGACTGTCAACCGTTTGACTTGTCGACGAGGCTCCGCTCCAGTACATTTTCTCAAATCAAAATAGGATCAGACTATACCAATCTTGATCACTCTTCAGCTCTCACACAACTATTGCTCCAGCACTTTTCTGCTTTTGCAGACTCTGATCTCTGCTCAGTGTGTGTGTTCTTTAATTCTTTGGTTGTGTTTGCTTCGGTTTCTGCCTCTGCATATGTAGCTTTTGCACCTCAATAGGTTTTCTTCCAAAGGATGATTCTACCTTACGCAGATAAACCCACCTTCTGAATCTTCCCTTGGGTTCCTGGATGGTTGTTGAGATTCGGTTTTCTAAACTGGAATTTAGAAACCTTATCTTGTTGGCCTTCATCCGTGCCGTTGCTGAGGATTCTCTAATCATCTGGGCCATCCACTGCCTGTTGCCACGCTGGGTTCAATCATCTAGACAACCTTCGAGCTCCTCCAGAATGATCTGCTACAAAGATACTCTCTTTAGCTTTAGCCTTGAATCTTCATGGAATGTGATAGCCTCTTCTGGTTCTTGTCTTGATCCATTCTGATCATCTGCACCATCTCCAGTCGTCACAGGATGCTATAGCTTCTTTAGCCTCTTTTTTTTTGCCAGTCAGTCAGTCTTCATTACCAAGTACAAGAGTTTGCTATAGCCTCTTCTTCCGCCCAGGAACTTCCCCTTGGTCACAGATGACATATCTATAACAGACCGGATTTCACAGGAAGCTTTAGCATCCTCCACATCTGGCTTGCTTTCACCTTCATGAGTAGTTTCTTCGTCAACAACTTCATCCGACAGATACTCACTGAGTGGGACTATTTGATTATTCTTCGACGGACCTTCGATGGCCTTCGACGGTTCTTCAGGTTGACCGGCTAACCTCCAAGTTAGCAGCGCCAAAGCCGTTGGTTCTGTGACTTAGTCTGCGGCGGACTGTTGCAAAAATGGTTCTGGGGACTACTTCCTAAGACTTTTGGGATTCTTCCTTTTCTTCGAGCTTTCACTGGTGCCCGAACTAGACCTTTTACCTCCTCTTGTTTGCACCATGGCTTTCTTTGGACACGGATTTGAGAGTGTCGAAGGATAGGCAGAGACGAAGTTTGAACAAGCCCTAGACAATCTTCCATTACCGAAATTTTTGTTTCATTCATACATGAACAAGTGTCCTCCTGATAGCTTGAGTTTCACAGTTATTAGCCTCATGCTGCTGGAGGTTGCTATAGCAACCTCTTCTAATAACCCTCAAGCTCTCACCACCGGTCTAACTATTTCGAATCTTGATTTCATCCAGTGGCTTAGGGTCTGTTCTTTACAACTTAAATTTTCAATGCTTAAGTTAAGTTTAGTTAAATTAAGTTAAGTTAAATTAAGTTAAGTTAAGTACCACCACTATTCATCACCACCATAACAACACCACCAACACTATTCATCATCTCTTTCATTCACACACCACCGCCACCACCACAACCATAACACTACTACATCACCACACCACCACCACAACACCACCACCCCAACCATAACACTACTACACCACCATACCACACTACTACCCCACCACCACCCCAACCATACCATTACTAGGCTACCACAAAATTACAGTATTTAACTTAAGTACTTAAGTTAAGTTAAGTTAAATTCAGTTAAGCTTACTTCAGTTAAGTTAAGTATAAGTTCAGCTTTAAAGAACAGACCCTTAGTGCATATGCCGGTAAGCGGTTTCTTAATAGTAGTCTGATTCATCACAGTGATTGCTTTCTCCACTGAATCTCGACTGAGATGATATCTGATCTCTGTCTCCTTTCTTTGCTACTACTGCCTTTCTTTCAACACATTGACCTAGGAATAGTGACTGAATATCTCAACTTCAGTGTGCCACATCTCTTCACATCCACTGATCCCTTCTGGTCATGTCGTAAGCTTAACCCCTCTATCTTGGTCGTCAGCCATGTGGATTCAGAGGTTGCTGCAGCATCCTTTAGTAGGTAGCAGTTGTTTGCAGACCTCGTACCCTTCATCAACCATTTCCCTTCTGCCCCAAATACTTGACATGTATTTTGAGCAAAATTAACGAGGTGCGTACCATAGTTGATTTATGCTTATGAGTTTGCTTTCAGACCATCCACCACCATCAAATTCTGTAGCTTGGGCAACCCATGTACGTCTAGAGTCCCTTTGCCGAGAACTTTCCCCTTTAGTCCATTCCCAAACATCACGTTCTGTTCTTTGCAGGCCTAAATATTGATTAAGAATGCTTTATTCCCTATCATGTGTCCCGAGCACCCACTGTCGAAGTACCAGCTGTCTTTCTTCAGCGACTTTGATGAGATGTAGGATACATATGCAAAGTGTCTTCAGCCTGTCTTGTATCTTCAATGGCTGTCCTGGGATTTTCTTTATGGTCTCCAATACTTATTCAGAATCAGACAGACACGTTGCAGTGATCACAGAAATAACACATGTGTTTGTTCTGTGGAGTTTTACCTGAGTGCTGCAGAGGTTGCTGTAGCATCTCTTGTCCCTTTCTTCTAAAAGTTTTCTTTTTTTATTGGTTCATGTTGTTTGGCTGGCATCTTCTTTCTCTGCACTTCAGGTTTAGAATCTTCTTAACTTCTGAGCTTTGACGAATGTCGCCACTTCAGTGCCATCTGTGCTAGTATATCCCAAACCTGAGTTTCCATCTCCATATCTTTTGTAGGACAAGAGGTCATCGAGGCTATTTGATCCACTGTTGTGCATCTTTACAGTCTTTCTGTGCAGGCTATTATTTACGTTGGACTGCCTGGTCCATCATGAATTTGATGGCCTCTAGCAATTCTTCTCATTGATTTTCCAGTCCGGATATCTTTCCAAACAATCCTTTGTTGATCTCAATGACTTGCAGCCACTTCTCCTGCAGTAGGGTGAAGTTTCGCTCAATGGATTCCTCAGTGATTTCTTCATCATCACTGCTTTCTGACTCTTCAACACCATAAATAATATCTTGCTTTATTTAAATAGTGGTCTCTAGATCTATTACAGTAGTTAGAGCAACATTACTCTTCTGTTCAAAGTCATCTTCACTCTCTTCGTCGCTCCAGTTTACAGCAAGAAATTTGTTGTTCTTAATCTGGTTGTTCAGACATTCGGACTGCATGTGGCCAAAACCATCACACTCCCAGCACTTCACTCCTTTCTGTTTGTCCTTCATTTCTTCTCTGTCAGCATTCATGTTTCTTCTTCGGGGATTTTCTCCTTTTCTGGATTGGTTCTTTCCACCTGATTACTAACCTTCATATGAGGATTTTTGATCCAATTTTTTCATGATCTTACCAAAGTTCTTTACAAGCAGTGCCAGTTGCTACATCATATCTTTTGGTGCACCTTCCTTTATCTTACCCTTTAGCCCTACGTTCTTCTCAACGGACGGTGTAACATCCTCTATCAGTTTCATCTCGAATTGTCTCAAGGACTCAATCAGGGCTTCCAGCCTCATATTCTTTATGTATTGTGCTTCCTCTATGGCGGAGACCTTCATGTCAAACTTTGAAGTCATGTTCCACTAAGCAAGGTTTCTAGTATTGAAGTCAGGTTCCTGAGTCCTCAAGATTCCACTAAGCAAGGTTTCTAGTACAAGGATTCCAGAACTCAGCCTACGCTAATTCAACCATTACTTCTAACCTAGCTCGAATCTACGCTCAGTCTAATCGCATAGACTGGCTTACACACTCTAATAATAGATAGTTACAAACCTGAACACCCAGACTCAGCCTATAATATTACAATGTGCAACATGAAGATGCTATAGCAACTTACACAATTAAGTTTACACCACGCACTTTCGCCGTTGTTTGGGACTTCCACGAGTACTCTAGAATCTAGTAACACTCTCCCTCGATCAATGACCTCCGGTCAGTATTAGGGAACTCAGCTTTGATCTTCAACAGTCCGCGACAGCTCCTCTCTACGACTGTGCTCCAAAGCTAGTACTTGATCCTTCAACGAGACAGCGCTCCAATTAAAGTTCCTCGTTCAAGCGTAGATCAAACTTCTCCAGTCCTGATCTCCTCTCAGCCCACACACTCACCTATCAGCGCTCTAGCATTTAGCCTTCCGCTCTCAGCTTCTGCATCTCTCTCTCTCTCTCTCTCTCTCTCTCTCTCTCTATTGATGTGTTGCCTTCCTATATATAGATGCAGCAATCAAGCAAATAGGATTCACAGATCTTTCCAACCAACCTTAGCACATAGGATCTTCTCCTAGATTCTTGCAAGTTTGTTGAGAATTGATTTCCTAAAATCAATTTGGAAGCTAATCTTCTTCAGATCACTTAGCGGATGCTTCTGATCAACTGCGTCTGTCCGGACGACTCTCTGCCGAGTTGCGACGCCAGCAGCAGCCCACCAGACACTATCTGTGCTGCTCCATGGTGAATGGCTACTCTTGCTTTAGCTCTGAGCCTTTTATAGAGCCTAATTATACTCACTATTTAGATCTTAACACTGTGCTTGTTTGCATTATTTTGTGTACAAGATTACTGGTTTTCAGTGTTTTTGTATTCCAGGACAAAACAAGAGCCTAAGTCGGATACACGCTAATAGGAGCGTTTAAGGAGCGCAACACACAGCCTGCGGAGCTAGCAGCGCAAACAGGATAGGAAGTGGCAGATTCAGACTGCGGTGCGCTAACCAACTGCGCGAACCAACGTGCGTAGTGAGCCATGCGCAGGGTAGCGGTATTTCCAAATCTTGAACACCATATCCCTACAAAATCTCCTAGGATTTGGAAGTTGCCAAGATTGTCCTCGGGCCTCACAAGCAGTATATAAAGAGAGGAAGGCTAGGGTTTGAGAGATATGAAGGAGAGAGAGCCAGAACTGAAAAACACACGAGCTGCCACCGAGGACCTGTGCCAACCAACTGCGCGAACCGAGACATAGCAACCTGCACGCACCTGCTTGTTACTGTTTGCTTGGACACTTTAGCTTTTATTTACTATTTCTATGATGTTTACCACTAGCATGTCTAGCTAAACACTTTGTATCGGTTGGGCATGATTCTATGAAGTATTTCCTTTGAGACTTGTGCTTAATGCATAGTTTGTTTGCTTGTATTAATTCTGTGCACACGGTTGACAGCCAGTTGCATGAGGAGGGGAAGCCTTGAACCGCAATCTTACTCTTACTACTTGTTGTTATATGTTAAACTAGTTGGTGGCTTGACGGTGACAACTAGGAGTAACGCGCTAGGATAATCAGCTGCTACTGTGATAGGATTCGTAGCTGCTTAGACTAGTTTCAAGAATTAATAGCTCATGGACTTTGATAGGAACATGCGCACATGTTAGGAAGCCTTGATCGGAAACTAACTTCAGTAAAATCGAACTATAGACATTTAGAGTCGATGATAAGGAATACATTCATGGAGGATTGTCTTTACCGATACTTTTCATAGTCATAGTACTTAATCTTTACTGCCTGCGCACGTCTAGTGCAAAATCTGCTTTCACTATTGTTCTTCCGCGCACCTGCGCAACCCAATCAGTCACAACCCCAATTTCGTAAGTTGTAGGTTGCTAGCTAGAACGAGTCTGCTTGCTCCTTGTGGGATCGACCCTGACTTAGCCGCTATACTAAGTGGAGAAGGAAGGATTAATTTGACGCGTACAACGACGCGCGATCAGCCTTCGCGGTATGCTATAGCATCTTCTAGTGTTTGACCATTGTCTGCTTTCGAAATTAGGGTGATGCTATAGCATCTTCTTGTCGTTGTTTTGTTTTGTCAATTTCGACATGCTTCAGCTTCTAACTCCGGTAAGATGCTGTACATCTTCTTGTGATTGTTTTGTCACTGATGGCATTAACTTAACATGGATGAAGAATTTTTCACTACGAATGTTGAATCTTCTATCCTTCAGTTTTACCTCCATGCCTCTTATTCGTGGTCGTAGTCTCTCTTCAAGTTAGGTCAAGATTCTCAATTTTCAGATTCTCTTCCGGATGGGTCGCGTTTCCTATTTATACAAGTAGATTTGGGCTTCAGAATCCCATTCCCATAAGTCTGGTCATACCAAAAGGCAGTACGGTCGTATTGCTTTGGGTACGGGCAAAACTCAATTTCGTGCCTTCAAGCCCGTACAAATATGTGATACCGATCATGAAAGATACAGCTGATATTGACGTAAACCCATTCAAAGGCTTCAAACCCGTACTCACCCTTCGGTATGACCATACCGCCTATTGGTACGAGTGTACCGGTCATACCTAGCCCGTATGGGTACGGGCTGTTGTTCACTCTATACCATGATCCGGACTTCAATCGCATTTTTGGCCATTGAAATCTTTGAAATTCGTGTTAGTGTAAACTAAAAAGTTGTAACTCTTTGAGTTATGTTTCCAACAAGCTATATGACGCCTCAATCAAACAATGATTATCGCTCGACAAGTCTTTAAAGAGGATACGTCAATCTGCTCATATTTGGTCTATTTTTGTTTGAATTGTGACAGTCTCCTCTTCCAGCATTCTCAGATTCTCAAACTGAGTGGCAATGATCTGGAGTCTTGACAGCTTCACTCTATCAGTTCCTTCATGTGCAGTTTGCAGAATTTCCCATGCTTGTTTGGCCATGTCACAGTTTGAAATCAGTCTGAAGTTATTGGCATCAACTGCAGCAAAAATTGCATTCAGGGCCTTTCAATTTCCAGTTGCTGCAGCACCTTCTTCAGCAGTCCATTGTTCTTCTGGCTTTATTCTTGTGACTCCTTGTTCATCCATGGTGATTGGGGGAGACCACTGAATTACGACAGCTCTCCATGTCTTCTCATCAATAGCCTTGAGAAAGGCTTTCATTCTAGCTTTCCAATATCCATAATTGCTCTCTTCCAGCAATGGAGGTCTGCTTGTGATCTGTCCTTCCTTCATTGTCTTGGCTTCTTCAGAGACACTGTAGGATCTTTTACTCTGTGTGTTGAGCTCCCGCTCTGATACCAATTGAAATTTCACAGTGTCTTAGTTTGACAGATTTTGTGAACAAGCAGTTGCTGCAGCACACTCTTGTTCACTCGAAAAATTGTCTCAGCAAACAATGAACAAGGCACAGGTTTGTTCACCCAGTTCGGCCAATTTGCCTACGTCTGGGGAGGACTATTCTCCAGTCCTCAATCCACTAACTCGAAGGTTCCCACGTACACACGGTTACAACTCAAGCAACCTATGCTACTCAACCTTGTGTGGATCACTCGACACAATCAGAACAAGCTCTGACTTGTGTCTGCACACCCTCTGCAATATGTCAATCTAGAATAGCTACAGACTTCTCAAGACTCAGCCTATTCTAAACTACAACTACTCAGCAGGGTTGCTGTAGCAACTGCTGTAACACACAGCTGAAGCACAAATGTCCGCGTCGCTCCAAGGCCTTCCACCGAGCCGATCGAACGATCCCACGAGCGCTGCACACTCTGGAATACTCCCCCTCACTCAGTGACCACCTGCCACTAGTGAGTACTGCCGCACGACACTAGACCGAGCCTTCCACCCGTCAGTTCTTCCGCGGCTTCCCTTGATCAACCAACAAGCTCAGCAGCTCTGAATTGGCTTCCAGATCAAGCTTGAATCAGACTCTGCAAGTCCTAATTCCCTTCTGCTATAATCACCATAGCTCTGCGCTCACGCTCTGCTCTTGGGTGATGATCGAAGAATTCGTCCATCGCACACCAAAGATTACTCTCTCTGAAATCTGTGTATGCACTCGTGTATCCCTCTACTTCGATCAACCTCTCTGCCCTGAACACCTCTTGCTTAAATAGCAGCACCCCTTTAAGCAATGTCCAGGTTTAGGTAATGTCCCAACAAGATCAATTATCTCCTAAAATCTAGGACATTAGATTTGATAATTATCTTCAATGCAAATCTCCTTCTCTGACTAGTAAACCTCTCTGGAATATACTCCACAGCATATTAGAAATACTTCAGATGCTCTCCGAAGTGATTCCAGCCCTTCAAGACAGGCCCAGGTTGCTGCTGCTTCTCGGACAGATGAACCAGCCAGTTGAACAAGCTCCTGCTGCAGCATCCCCTGCTGCAGCTGCTGCTAGTTCACTTCTGCTGCCTGCTTGATTATTTGAGCTGCAGCAACTCCTTGTTCATTTGTGCTGGTTTTGTCAAACACTGCCATACTTGCATCATCACGTTATATTGCTCCAAATAAACTACAAAGCTTCGATTTAGTAAATTTTAACCTAGAAAAAGAGTAATGTGGTAAAATGACAACAAAAAGTTCAGGAAACGAATAGAAATCCATTTAGAAATGAGTGAATATTAAGTCAATAAATCGACCGATCATTGCCTCGGGCTTGGTTTCGATGCTTGAGTAATTATATTAATTGTTTGGGTTTTGCTAGTAGTTAGGCTGACCCTTCACCTTTTGTGTTCTCTCGAGGTTCATTCTTGTTATATATGCTTGTGTAGGTGGACGACATCATCCTGGCCGACAATGATCTTTCTCTGCTTCGACAATTCATCTCTCGAACTGATAAAAAATTTTGTATCAAAGATATGGGTTTTCTTAGACCCTTTTCTGGTTTGGAAGTCACTTCTACTTCGTTTGGCCTTCTCTTAGGCCAAACTACATAGGCTCAGAACATATTAGGTCATGCTCGGATGCTTGATGATGCTCCTGTTCACATGCCTCTAGCTATTGACACACAACTTAATAGTCAGCCCGACGATCTTTATCCAGATTTGACTTTTTATCAGTCTTCGGTTGGTGCTCTTCGATATCTCAATGATCATTTGTATGGATCTTTTCTATGCAATCAACTTTGTTAGTTTGTACTTGCAAGCTCTTGGGATAGATCATTTTCAGGCAGTTAAGTGTATTCTATAGTTTGTTAGAACTTTTAATTGCTCACCTGCTTGTTCCTCTATTTTAAGCTACTATACTGCTGATTGGGCTCGCTGTGTGGAAACTTGGCGCTTTACATATGGCTATGCCATTTTTATTGGTGACAATTTGGTGTATTGGAGTGCTAAGAGACATCCTAAAATCTCTCGCTCCAGTTGCGAATCAAAGTACCGTGGTATGGAAAATGCTACGGCGAAAAGTTTACCCATCTTTTGCTTGACTTACGTGTTCCATTCGTCGCTCTTTCATGTTATGTGACAACTGTAGTGCCTTATTTCTTGTCCAAAATCCACTTGACTTTCATTTTCTTCGTGAAAAGATTTCCACTGGCAGGCATCATGTTCCTTCTTCCCTTCAGCTTGCAGATACTTCACAAAGGCTCTCACCCTCTTTTTGAGTTGTTTGGGTCCAAATTTCACATCGTCCATAATCCGATGCTTAGTTTGAGGGGGTAATAGAATCTGAAATTATAGGTCTTCATGATCATTGTTGTACATAGTTCATGTAAGAATGTAATAAGTGGTGAGTCTCACCTTCTTGTATAAATTCTATTCATTGTATTGGAACGAAACCCTGAGAAAGAGAAAATCGTCTTGTCAGTTACCATCACATTTACGATCGAGTAACTATCGCATTTATGTCATATGCGACGGTTTTACCATCTCGTGTCTGAGTAAATTTTGAAGTAAATGTTCAAGAGCTTCTTCTTTTTTTTCTTTTCTGCATGAACCTGTAAGATGTTAGAATCTTGATGGTACTCATAGTCTCTGAGAATCCTTTCCCAAATAATCGGAACACCAAATGCAAGTTCTTACGCCCAATTTATTTATCTTAAACGAGAACCCAGCTAGTTAAACTTTTAGTTGTTGGCTAGAGTATCAAAGTAAATAAGCCCGATGCAAATGTGATGCAACTAGTACAAGGATAGAGCCACGACGTGGGACGAGAATGAAGATTTCATCAACGAGGTATAAGGACCAAGAGTTTGTTACGGGAAAGAGCTGCAGGAATGTGACAGCTGGAGGGTGAATATCGAGGTATAACCGTAAGATAGGCATGTATTGGATGATAGCATCATAGTGTATGCACCTATAAATATGCTTACATGCATTTGGAATGGAATAAGAAAAACAGTTAAACTTTTTCATTCCTCTTCTCCTTTCTTACATGCACCAAAAGTTTGCACAACGCGCTGCACCGCTGACAGAATTGTTACAAAAAGATGTGTTTATTTGGTCTCCGGAGGCATCAAACGCGTTCATAGATCTGAAACAAGCCCTAACCTCTTGGCCTACCCTAACCCTCCCTGACTTTTCCAAGCAATTTTTGGTTGAGACGAATGCTTCAGGTCAAGGGTTGGGCGCAGTGTTGTTGCAAGATAGCCGTCCTATCACCTTTTAGAGCAAAATGTTCACACCGACTCTCTAGCGAAGCTCGGCGTATAGTAGGGAATTGGCCGCTATAGTGATGGCGATTCAACAATGGCGAGAATACCTCTTGGGTTCTTGCTTTGTGATTGTGACGGACCATCAACCAAGCGGGAAATCTTAACCCAAACGATAAACACTCCGAAACAACAGCGACTATGTAAAATAATGGGGTATCATTTAACTGTGACTTATCGGTCAGGCAAGGATAATGCATCGGTAGATGCCCTGTCCCGTCTTCCTGATACCAGTTGTATGTCAATTCAGGGGGTATCACTACCGGTGTTTGGCCTCCTCAGGAATCTTCGTCGGTTATTTGAGTAACAGACTGAGGCCAAAGCTTTAGTAGAGGGCATTCAAAATTCCCCAGAGAGGTTTAAAGGCCCTACAAATTTGGGTGCCGGATGATCCTACGATTCGAGATATTTTGCTCCAAGAGTATCAAGATTCACCGGTAGGGGGCCATGCTAGTATTGCTCTTACTATGGCATGAATCTCACGATGTTTTGTCTGGCTGGGTATGAGCAAGGACATATCTGAATATGTCCGCCAGTGTTTAATATGCCAGCAGAATAAAGTATTGAACGCACTTCCTCGGCACTTCAACCGTTACCAATCCCAAAATAGATATGGCAGGATATTTCGATGGACTTTATAACTAATTTACCAAAGTCGCGTGGAAAATCAGTGATTATGGTAGTGGTCGATCGGTTATCAAAGTATGCTCAATTTTGTCCCTTGTCATCAGGTTTTACGCGAAATCTGTGGCACATGTTTTTATCCGTGAAATCTGTCATTTACATGGCGTCCCAAGCAGCATTATTTCGGATAAAGATCATATTTTCTTAAGCACATTCTGGCAAGAATTATTTCGTAAGCAAGGGACCAGATTAGCACACAGCAGCGTGTACCACCCACTAACGGATGGGCAGACAGAGGTGCTGAATTGAGAATTGGAGGACTATCTGCGTTGTTTTGTAGTAAAAAATCAGGCATCATGGATGGAGTGTCTATCATGGGCCGAATATCATTACAACACGGCTGCGCATTCAGGACTAGGGACGTCCCCATTTCAAGCAGTGTATGGCCGCAGTCCACCATGCCTAGTTGATTATGAACCAGGCTCCCCTTCGGTTGCAGCAGTGGGAGAATTGTTAGCTGCTAGATCCCAACTGGTGGCTTGGTTACGTGACAAACCTACTGACAGCGCGCGTCGTTGTGCGCGTTCAAATTAATTCCTTCCTCTTCCACTTAGTACAGCGGTTAAGTCGGGGTCGAATCCACAGGGAGCAAGCAGATTAGCTTTAACTAGAATCCTGCACTTACAAAAACTGGGGGTGTGAGTGATTGGGTTGCGTAATGCGCGAGTAAATAGTAGTAAACGCAGGAATTGCACTAGACGTGCGCAGGCAGTAGGGATTAAGTACTATGACTATGAGAAGTATCGGCACAGACAATCCTCTATGAGCGTATTCCTTATCATCGACTCTAAACGTCTATAGTTTGATTTACTGAAGTTAGTGTCCGGTCAAGGCTGCCTAACTTGTGCGCATGTTCCGATCAAAGTTCATGAGCTATTAATTCTTAATACTAGTCTAATCAGCTACGAATCCTGTCACAGTAGCAACTGATTATCCTAGCGCGTTACTTCTAGTTGTCACCGTCAGGCTATTCAACTAGTTTAACATATAACAAACGAGTTACAAGAGTAAGATTGCGGTTCAACGCTTCCCCTACTCATGCAACTAGCTGTCAACCGTGTGCACAGAATTAATATAAGAAAACAAGCTATGCATTAAGCGCAAGTCTCAAAGGAAATACTCATAGATTCATGCCCAACCGATACTAAGCGTTTAGCTAGACATGCTCGTAGTAAACATCATAGAAACAGTAAATAATAACTAAAGTATCACAGAAAACAGCAACAAGCAGGTGCGTGCAGGTTGCAGTGTCTCGGCTGGCGCAGTCGGCTAGCGCAGGTCCTCTCAGTAAGCTCGTGTGTTTTCTGTTCTGCTGCTCTTCCGTGTGTTGTGGTGTGTCTGGATGATATCAATTGTGTCGTGAGTCTCTGTATGTGTTTTTCAAACCCTAGCCTTCTCCTCTTTATATACTGCTCAAGAGGCTCATCCTTGGCAACTTCCAAATCTGGTCGTGTCAGGATTTGGAAACACCACTATCTACGCATGACGCACAGCACCTAGGTAGCGCAATCGGTTAGCGCACCGTAGCTGACTCTGCCAACTCCTATCTATTTGCGCTGCTAGCTCCGCAGGCTGTGTGATGCGCTCCTTAAAAGCTGCCTGTTAGCGCGTATCCGACTTAGGCCCTCATTTTGCCCTGAAATACAAAAACATTGGAAACCAGTAATCTTGTACACAAAATAATGCAAACAAGCATAGGGTTAGGATCTAAATAATGTGTATAAATAGGCTCTATCAAACCCCCCACACTTGCCCCTTGTTCGTCCCGAACAAGCACTCAAGCACGGATACAATTACCTCTCTGGAGTCTAGCGCACAGTCTTGCACTCTGGCGCGATCTGCACTACTGTTCACCTTGCGCTGCTCTATCACCTGCGCGCATCTGCCTTCAACAGTTCTAATATAATAATTTTCGAATTTCGTTACCTCTCAGCTGGGATGAAGATTACTTTGGATGGTTGGGAGATAGCTCTTCATAGGCTCCGGGTTGTCAGCTCTCACTCCGAGGATGGGTATATGGTTAACAGCACAGCTTCTTCCGGTGCATGATTCTTCCGCGCACTTCTTGGGACTCAACCCTTTGATGATTTTCTTATGAACTTTGCGCAAGCTGGTACGTATTTGTGCGCATGCTGATTCTTTTGTAGCGCATATCATCTCCTGGTATTTTTTTCTTTTTTTGTACAGCTTTATCTATGGTTCCTATGTTTCCCAGAACGGTTCCAGTCTCGGCCTCTGGATAACAGCTATGGAACAACGCTCCGCTCTCCCTCCTTGGTCTACTTGCGCAGGTTAGCGCACGCGTTTACACCCGCGCCTGCCTTCCATAGCTTGACTTCCAGAGGAAAGGTGGTCTGTTTTCCCACCTTGCCACACTTTGGGTATTCGCCTTCGGCATCTGCGTGACTGAGCGCGCTCTCTTGTTCAGAAGGTTGCGAAGCACCGGCCTCCACTAGCGCTCTCGACCATATACCTCACCTCCGAAGCTCGAACGACTAACCGCCTCTCTAGAGCATTTCTGTCAACTCCACATCCCCTGTATATCCCAACTAACAGGAGCAGAAAAAACGAAAATAATATACTAAAACCGTTGATAGCAGCGCATGCAAGCACACTAGCGCACCACTGCTATTGTTTCCTTCAACTAAACTAAGCTATACTATAAAGGTCAAAAAAACGTGAAATGTAAATGAAACGATCCCTCCCCCACACTTAAACAGAGGCGTGTCCCCACGACTCAAGCTCAAGCGCACGGAGAGCACATATGCATGCAAGCAAAACAAAGAACATAAAAAACATATAGTCAACGCAGCGCACAATATAACAAGGGGGCACGAAAATATTCAGCACAATAGTCAACAACATATAGCAACATGTAGCAACACTTTTCAAAAAAAGATAAGAAAAGAAACCACCCGAAAGAAATGCGCCCCCTCCCTGCAGATCTAGATGTCCTCGGAGCTGGACTCAGCCTCGGATCCGTGCGCCTCCTCCTCTGAAGAATCTATCTCGTGCTCGGTGCTGGAGGCTGGCTCTGGTGCTGGGGCTGGCTCTGGTGCTGGAGTGGGCTCTGCTGTATGCACTGGGGACTGGGTAGGAGGGCTGGCTGGCTGGTGTGGTTCACTGGAGATCCTGGAGGCGGTCTGCGCAGGCTGAGGAGAGGGGGAATAGCATCTCCAAATCTCCACCCTGATGGTGGGCTCATTCTCAAGTCTGCCCCCTCTGGCCCTAAATATTCGAGCACGCGCATGACGTTGAACATCATGCGCCGCTCCTCTTGTACTTCCTCTGGCGCCTCCTCTGACTCCATTCTGGGGCGCTTCCCTCGTGCACGCGCGGGAGAATCCTCAATGGAAATGGTAACTGGCTCCCCCTGCGGTGCACGGGCCCTTCGGTGCGCTCAAGTCTGCGCACGAGTGCTCATGCGCCTGACTGGAGGTGCAACTGGCTGTGGGGCCTCATCCTCCTCCATTTCCTCCGCAGCCTCTTCTGCTTGCGCGCTGCTTTCCGCTCTTTGCCTCGGCGCTCTGGCCGGCTACAGACGGTAGCACCACTCCAATGTGCCATCCTCTCTCACGGCTACAGCTCTTATCTGCAGCATATGGGCGCGGTCCAAGGGAACAGCCGGCACCACTGTGTGCTCTGGCACCTCTGGCTCTCCATGCAACGCATGCAGCAGGTGCGTTATGATCCCTCCACAAGTCAGTGGCCCACTTGTGCTGACCCGGCTCCAGTGGATCACCATGTTCAAGACAAACAGCACCCTCTTCCCATAGTAAAAGCCCTTCAAAATCTCCATGTCCAGCAAGCTGATCTTCGGCGCACCATTTAAATGCCCAATGATCACATAGGCGACCAGGCGCCACAGGTAGAACATCCATGGGTCGCGCAGCTCGCGTCCTCGGCTGCGCCCCGCGGCAAAAACTGGGCCGGTCGCCATCTCACGACACGCTTCCTGATTCGTGTGCGTGTCCATATCAGCTTCTCGCACCTTAGCGCACCTCAGTGTGCGCTTCAGCCTCTTAGCCGAGGCAATGTACCAGACTCCCCTGTGCCGGTACCGTATCTCCATATCACTCGTTTCTAGCGACGCCATAAACTCGCAGGTGTCCTCCTTGTCTGCTGTGCTGTTCAATTCCAACAGCGCCTCCCAGCCCGCCAGCGCGAGCTTCTCCAGGATGAGGCCCTCCATATCGACCTCTCGCAGGAACTCCCTGCTGATGTACGGAGTCCCGTACATCTCAAGCCTCAGGAAGGCTTCATACTTGCTGGCGAAGTGAGCTGGGGTCACTTGGTCCTCGGCAGGCTGCATCGTGCTCGGGGTCTCTCTGGTCAACTATGGTCAATACTCACAAAAGCTCAAAAATTCCAAACTCCTCCAAATGCCCTGAAACTTTCACCAAATGGGCGCCTACTGCCCGCCTACAAAACCCACTAACCAAACCTCCAATCGGTGCACGCTAGCTCAGTGCGATTTCAGACCTAGGGCACACTCTTCTCGCACAAACCCTAACTCAATCGGCTCAAATCTGAGGGGAAAGGTTACCTAGAGGGCGTGCGACGGTGTGCTTCTCAAATCTCTCTAAACGGAAGCTGGGTTGAGTGCCGGACAGTGAGCGGCTGCTGAGGGCGGGAGTTTCTCTTGCAACGGTCGAGTGTGAAAAAGTGCTGAAATTTTCTAAGTACTGCCCTTATATACCCCCCCCCCCCGACTGGCGCAGCCGTCCTGCGCCTGCGCACTGCTGCTCGACTAAAAAAACTACAAGTCCTAAACTCACTAAAAGACACTAGAGAAACTAAAAGAAAAACATGTAAAAGTAAAACGTATCGGGTTACCTCCCGACAAGTGCCTTTGTTTAACGTCGTTGGCTCGACTGTACCTCGTTACTTTCGTGAAAGTTTACCAGCGACTTCCCCCACACTTGCTCCTGAGTGACCCTGCGCCCGTGCATGTGCTGCGTTCTTCTTGGTCCTGCGCAAAGGATCGGAGGGATGGTTAGCATGGTTAATAGTTTGTGATAAATTATGAGTACGAGGTTAGGTAAAGAGGGAGAAGAAATATGAGCAATAGTTCCCAGTTCTCCCTCTGGTGCCTCTGGTGGTGACTCTGGCGCAGCAACCTGTGCATCTGCTAACTCTGGCTCTGCCAATTCAATTTCGCGCGCTGTGCCATCCCAAGGTTCTCCTAAATACCTTTTGATTCTCTGCCTATTGACCTGAAAACGATGCCGGTGCTCGTTTTCTAACTCGATTGTTCCGTAGGGGAAAACCTTGGTAACCTTGTAAGGTCCTGTCCATTTGCTGCGCAGCTTCCCAGGCATGAGCTTTAGGCGTGATGAGAATAATAATACCTGGTCTTCTGGCTCAAAAGTGCGCCTGAGAATATTTTTGTCATGAAATGCCTTTGTGCGCGCCTTGTAAAAGCGCAGTCCCTCATATGCATCCAGGCGCAGCTCTTCTAATTCGCTCAGCTCAAATGCGCGCTCCTTACCGGCCTCGTCTAGGTTCAGGTTGCACACGCGCAATGCCCAGTATGCCTTGTGCTCTAACTCCACTGGCAGGTGGCAGGCTTTTCCATAAACCAACCGAAATGGTGAGGTCCCAATTGGGGTCTTATGTTCTGTTCGGTATGCCCACAGCGCATCGTCAAGGCGCTGGCTCCAGTCTTTGCGCGACGGTCTCACAGTTTTCTCCAGGATGCGCTTGATCTCTCTGTTGGAAACCTCGGCCTGTCCGTTTGTCTGAGGATGATAAGCGGTGGACGTCTTGTGGCGCACTCCATAATGCTTGAAAACCTGCGCCACAATCCTGTTGCAAAAGTGCGTCCCCAGGTCGCTAATGATTGCCTTAGGCACTCCGTACCTGCAAAATATGTTAGTCCTTAAAAAGTCAGCGACCGTCTTATCATCGTCCTTCCGTGTAGCCTTGGCCTCAACCCATTTGGAGACATAATCTACCGCGACCAATATATACTCGTATCCGGAAGATGGAAGAAATGGCCCCATGAAGTCAATCCCCCAAATATCGAATACTTCATCCACTAGAATTGGCATCTGCGGCATCTTATTGCGCGCTGTTATGCCTCCTGTGCGCTGGCACCTGTCACAGTTCCTGCAGTAGTTATATGAGTCACTGAACAAGCGCGGCCAATAAAATCCGCAGTCCAGGATCTTTCTGCTGGTGCGCTTTGGACCGAAGTGTCCTGCACATGCGTGCGCATGACAAAACATCAAAACAGAGTTAATTTCATGGTCAGGCACGCAGCGCCTTAAAATCTGATCAGGTCCTATTCTGAGCATATACGGATCATCCCAAAGGTAATGCTTGGACTCATGCTTTAATCTCATGCATTGGGTTTTAGTGAAATGAGGAGGAAACATACCTGTGACCAGGTAATTCGCAATGTGCGCATACCATGGTACCTTACCTGCCAGCGCCATCAGATGCTCGTCAGGGAATGTCTCCGTGATTTGCCCTGGCTCCTCCGCTTTCACGATCCTGCTCAAGTGGTCCGCGACTGTGTTTTCCGTGCCCTTCTTATCTTTGATCTCCAAGTCAAATTCCTGAAGTAGGAGCACCCAGCGCATCAGGCGCGGCTTAGTTTCCTTCTTGGACATTAGGTAACGGATTGCTGAGTGGTCTGTGTAGACGATGACTCTGGCGTCAAGAACATATGCGCGGAACTTCTCCAGCGCAAACACAATTGGCAGAAGCTCCTTCTCCGTGGTGGTGTAGTTCCTCTGCGTAGCGTCCAGTGTGCGCGATGCATAATAAATGGCATGCGGTTTCTTGTCCACTCGCTGTCCCAGGACTGCACCTACTGCATAGTCACTTGTGTCACACATCAGTTCAAATGGTAGGTTCCAGTCTGGCGCACGCATCACTGGCGCACTTGTCAGCGCCTCCTTCACCTTATCAAATGCGGCCTTGCACTCATCAGTAAAATCGAAACACACATCCTTTTGCAAGAGGTTAGATAGGGGTATACAAATCTTAGAAAAATCTTTTATGAAGAGCCTGTAAAACCCGGCATGCCCAAGAAATGATTTCACATCGGGCACGTTAGTGGCATAAGGCAGATTAGAAATAAGATCTATCTTGGCTTTATCTACCTTGATCCCCTCCTGCGAGATAATATGTCCTAGTACTACGCCATGTGATACCATGAAATGACATTTTTCATAACTGAGCACTAGGTTCTTTGAAATGCAGCGCGCTAAGACCTTATCAAGATGAGTTAAGCAGGCGTCAAAGGTACCTCCGTATACAGTAAAATCATCCATGAACACTTCTATGCATATACCAATCACATCAGAAAAAATGCTCATGACTAGACGTTGGAACGTACCTGGCGCGTTACACAGCCCAGTTGACATGCGCCGAAACGCAAACATACCGAATGGGCAGGTAAACGTGGTCTTCTCTTGATCTTCCGCAGCTATGGGTATCTGATTGTACCCTGAATATCCGTCCAAGAAACAAAAGTAGGGCTTCCCCGCTAATCGATCTAGCATTTGATCCATGAAGGGTAGCGGGAAATGGTCCTTGCGCGTGACTGCGTTAAGCTTCCTGTAGTCAATGCACATGCGCCATCCAGTTTGTATGCCCTTGGGAACTAGCTCGCCCTGCGCATTCTCTTCTACTGTGATTCCTCCTTTCTTCGGCACAACGTGCACTGGACTTACCCATTTGCTGTCCGAAATAGGGTAAATGACTCCTGCGTCAAGCAACTTCAGGATCTCCTTCTGCACCACCTCCATCATATTCGGGTTCAATCTGCGCTGAGCCTCCCTGGTTGGTTTGGCACCATCTTCCAACAGAATCCTGTGCATGCATACATCGGGGCTCACTCCACGCAGATCAGCAAGTGTCCATCTTATAGCGCGCTGGTTCTTGCGCAGCACCTGCTGTAATCGCGCCTCCTGCTCCTCTTCTAATCCTTTCTTTATGATCACTGGCAGGGTGTCTTCATTTCCCAAGAATATGTACTTGAGGTGTTCTGGGAGTTGCTTTAGCTCGACCTTGGGTGCCTGTTCAATAGAGGGCAAGATTTTATTAGCAGTGCAAACATTGACTATGTCTTGTACCTGTCTGGATTCTAGTTCAGCACTGCTCAGCTCCTCCTCTTGCGCCTCCAACTCTGCCTGTGCCAGTGTTATAGGTTCTTCTGCTGCGCTTACACATTGCGCATCTGCAACTAAGTCGTCTATGTCGTCCATTGCGTGCACTGTGGCGTCTTCATGAGGGTGCTGCATCCCTTCGAATATGTTGAAATGAATTTCCTCGCCATCAACCTCCATAGAGAGCGTACCCCTCCATACATCTATCTTTGTGCGCGCGGTCATCAGAAATGGTCTGCCCAGTAGGATCTGCGCACTGCCGTTGCTCGACTCACCCTCCATTTCTAGGACATAGAAATCTGCTGGGAACACCAGCTCTCCTACTCGAACCAGAACGTCCTCGATCATGCCGGTAGGTTGCTTACACGACCGATATGCTAGCTGAATGGTGAGACCTGCAGGCTTTAGTGGTCCAAGGCGCAATGACGCATATAGGAAATAGGGTAGCACATTTATAGACGCGCCTAAGTCAATCATGCAATTGCTCACTGTGGTCTTACCTAAAGTGCATGGAATGGTAAATGTACCTGGGTCTTGGCATTTAGGTGGTACCTTATGTTGCACGATAGCTGAGGCCTGCGCATTTAGCATTACCTGTGCGCATTCGCCTTTCCTTCTCTTGTTTGTGCACAGCACCTTTAAAAATTTGGCGTACCTAGGGATTTGCCGAACTGCTTCAATAAGGGGAATGTTTATTTCCACTTTGCTGAATAACTCGTAGAGCTCCTTATCGAGCGCTTCCTTCTTAGCTGATGGTGCCTGTACAGGGAAAGGTGCAGGTATGTTAGTACGATTCGTGCTCTTGTCTTTTAATTGTGTGATACCTGGCGCTTCGCCCTGCTGGCTTGTGGCTGGCGCTTCTGGTTGCCCGTCTTGCTCCGGTTGCGCATTCTACTCTGTCGGCTCTGGGACTTGCGCAACTGGTGGCGCGGGCGCCTTCGCGGTCTGCTCTGTTCCTATCGTGCGCCCAGTCCTCAGTGTCACGGCGTTGACTCCTCCCTTAGGATTCTGGATCACTTGCGAAGGCAGGTTGCCATCTGTGATAGCGGCTTCTCAATGGACTCGAACCTCTTGTCATACTTTTCATCATTTTTGCGCACTGTGTCTGCTAGCTGCCCCACAATATCTTCTAAGGATCGCCTCGGCTGCTGGTTGTTCTGCGCTGGTGCGTCAGTGCGGCGATGCGGTGGATTGTAGGGCGCAGCTTGTTGCGTCTGTTGTGGCGCGCGCTGATCCATGGACTGCCTCTGGAAATTGTTTTCCTCCTTCCATCTGAACCCATTTGCGGCTAGTCCAAAACGCGGTTGATTCTGCCTCTGTGGCCCTCTATTATCCCATCCTCCTAGAGCATTGACATCTCCTGACTCTTCAAACAGCGTGGGACATGCGTCGGTTTTGTGCTCTGTGGATGCGTAGAACTCACACGCCTTTGGCGCAACTGGTTGTGCGCCTTGCGCACTCATCAACTTCTGCAGCATGGCCTTCATTTCCTTTATTTCAGCGCTTGTTTCTACCTGATGCACAGAACGAGCACGACTATTTTCAAGTGTTAGCTGATGTCTTACCTGCCCAGTAGAGTCTTCTATCAGCTGCCACACGTCTTCTGGGTACATGTTGCAAATGTCGCCTCCTGCGCATGCATTCAATAATCTCAGCTCCATGGGTAGCAATCCATTCAGGAAATTCTCTATCAGCACATTCTAGGGTAGGCCGTGGTTGTAGCAGTTGGCCTCCAGCTCCCTGAAATGCTCGTAATACTCGGACAGCGACTCTCCTGCGCCCTGCCTAGGTGCGGCCAGCTCCCTCCTGAGTAGCGCGATCTTTGCTGCGGGATAAAATTTGTCCAGGAACTTCTTCTGCAGCTGCTCCCATGTGTGAATTGATCCTGCTGGTAAGTTCATCAGCCAATGCCTGGCTGTGTCACACAATGAAAATGGGAACGCTTTCATCTTCAGCGCCTCATCGCTCTCCCCTTCGGACTTCATGTTCTCGCAAATTACTAGGAATTCTCGCACATGCTTGACTGGATTCTCGTTGTTCACCCTGTGGAACTTGGGCATGTGATGAATGAGCGAGCTTCTTAGTTCAAAATGACCGTCTGGTGGAAGCACTATGCACCATGGTTGGTTAACCGTGAGTGTGGCTGACATCTCGCGCACTGTTCTGCGTCGCGCAGCTTATCGCGCGGGTGGCGCATTATACACTTCAGCGGCCATCCTTGCTTCAACCTCGCGCTGCACTTCCTCTCTGAACAGGGCTGGGCGGTTATGTGCCCTCGCTTCCTCTGGAGTTCTGTCCCCTAAATTATCTCCAACGACACTGTTATCCTCCATGACCTATTCTAAATCTCAAAGAAAACGAAATTAAAAGAAAACTAAGCTGTTGCGCCTGTCAGTGCGCAACTAGAATCTGCGCAGCGCAACTGTTTCAGGGTTGCGCAGGCTGATGTTGATTGCGCGCTGTCAGAAACAACAACGAAAATAAAGCAAACAGAAATAACTAACTATTATAAAAGAAAACTTAAGCTAATTAAGGCTTATCTGTGTTGCTCCCCGGCAACGGCACCAAAATTTGATAGCGCGCGTCGTTGTGCGCGTTCAAATTAATTCCTTCCTCTTCCACTTAGTACAGCGGTTAAGTCGGGGTCGAATCCACAGGGAGCAAGTAGATTAGCTTTAACTAGAATCCTGCACTTACGAAAACTGGGAGTGTGAGTGATTGGGTTGCGCAATGCGCGAGTAAACAGTAGTAAACGCGGGAATTGCACTAGACGTGCGCAGGCAGTAGGGATTAAGTACTATGACTATGAGAAGTATCGGCACAGACAATCCTCTATGAGCGTATTCCTTATCATCGGCTCTAAACGTCTATAGTTTGATTTACTGAAGTTAGTGTCCGGTCAAGGCTTCCTAACTTGTGCGCATGTTCCGATCAAAGTTCATGAGCTATTAATTCTTAATACTAGTCTAAGCAGCTACGAATCCTGTCACAGTAGCAACTGATTATCCTAGCGCGTTACTCCTAGTTGTCACCGTCAGGCTATTCAACTAGTTTAACATATAAAAAACGAGTAACAAGAGTAAGATTGCGGTTCAACGCTTCCCCTACTCATGCAACTAGCTGTCAACCGTGTGCACAGAATTAATATAAGAAAACAAGCTATGCATTAAGCGCAAGTCTCAAAGGAAATACTCATAGATTCATGCCCAACCGATACTAAGCGTTTAGCTAGACATGCTCGTAGTAAACATCATAGAAACAGTAAATAATAACTAAAGTATCACAGAAAACAGCAACAAGCAGGTGCGTGCAGGTTGCAGTGTCTCGGCTGGCGCAGTCGGCTAGCGCAGGTCCTCTCAGTAAGCTCGTGTGTTTCTGTTCTGCTGCTCTTCCGTGTGTTGTGGTGTGTCTGGATGATATCAATTGTGTCGTGAGTCTCTGTATGTGTTTTTCAAACCCTAGCCTTCTCCTCTTTATATACTGCTCAAGAGGCTCATCCTTGGCAACTTCCAAATCCGGTCGTGTCAGGATTTGGAAACACCACTATCTGCGCATGGCGCACAGCACCTCGGTAGCGCAATCGGTTAGCGCACCGTAGCTGATTCTGCCAACTCCTATCTGTTTGCGCTGCTAGCTCCGCAGGCTGTGTGATGCGCTCCTTAAAAGCTGCTTGTTAGCGCGTATCCGACTTAGGCCCTCGTTTTGCCCTGAAATACAAAAACACTGGAAACCAGTAATCTTGTACACAAAATAATGCAAACAAGCATAGGGTTAGGATCTAAATAATGTGTATAAATAGGCTCTATCACCTACGCCGGGCACAGCTGCGTAGGACCAACAGGCTAATGAACATCGTGTCGTTGTACAGTTTGAAGTTGGGGACTTGGTCTGGGTGAAACTGCAGCCATACCATCAGCATTCTGTTAAGGGTCGCTACTTTCCAATGCTGGCCAAAAGATATTACGGTCCGTTCAGAGTTAAAGATCGCATTGGTGCAGTAGCGTATCGGTTAAAATTGCCCCTACACAGTCGCATTCACGATGTGTTTCACGTTTCCATCCTTAAATGTTGTTTAGCATCCCCTCCTTTTGCTGCAGTTGAATGGCCTACAAACTTTGTCAATGCTCAACCTGTGGTGATACCGGTGGCTATTCTACGGACCCGTTCAGTAAGGAGAGGCAATACGGAGGTTTCCCAGGTTTTGGTACAGTGACAGAGCCAAGCTACGGAAGACGCTTCATGAAAAGATGAACAATTATTCCAAGCTGACTTTCCAGACTTTGGCCACGAGGTCGCGGCCTCTCCGCGGGAAGGGAGTATTAATGCAGCTAGTGCAAGGATAGAGCCGCGACGTGGGACGAGAATGAAGATTCCATCAACCAGGTATAAGGACCAAGAGTTTGTTACGGGAAATAGCAGCAGGAATGTGACAGCTGGAGGGTGATTATCGAGGTATAACCATAAGATAGGCATGTATTGGATGATAGCATCATAGTGTATGCACCTATAAATGCACTTACATGCATTTGGAATGGAATAAGAAAAACAGTTAAACTTTCTCATTCCTCTGCTCCTTTCTTTCATCTCTGTTCTTCATCTTCAGACATTTCAAAATGATAACTATGGAATCATTGAAAACGGTTCATTTGCATATAACTTTCTAAATTGTTATTAATTCATTGAAAATCATGTGACTCGGACAGATAAATTAGCCTTTCATAGTCGAATGTAATCATGTTTGTCCGTGATCTTGAAAATAGCTAGAGGCATTGTAACTCCAGTGAAAGCTTTCAAGGAACCTTTATGCCACAAAAAAACATAAACAATTAATCTGCAAAGATGTGGCAATATATATCCCTTATCATGTCAGTATAACAGGTTGATCAGACACTCTAAGAAACAGATCATGTGTTGCTGCGGCATGAAACAAAGGACTGATCATGACACACGCAACAAATAATCCTCTAGTTTATAAAAACATTTAACAGTTGGCAATCAGCGTTAACAATGTTGCCAATCACTACCTTTATTTCCGCCATCTTCGCCTCTCTGTCATTCCTCAGAACCAGCACCAGCCTGTGTATCTTCATCATCGAGAGATGCTAGAACTTATGTAACTCTGCGAATGCTTTGTATAACACAGTTATGGCTGAGTTAAGGTGAAGAGGATTTGGACCCGTAACACTGTCGGTGTGAAGTTGAGCTGTGAGATGATGCAGTGATCTATGAATATGCAAAAGTCGAAACGAAAGTGTTTGATCGACACGCATTCTCTGATCGGAGTTGTATCCTATCAACTGTAATCTCTTGTTCGACGCTGATTTGGTCATATCATTGACAGCTATATAAATTAGAAATTACTTTATGCTGGTCCAACATAGAGTAGGAAATGGCACAAACTTCTGGTGTTAAAATTAGTTGAGACGTTTGGGATCGACCGACAGTGAAGCCAAGCTGCAAGTCTCTATCCATATGCGATGTGGACTTACATTCAGTTTTGGTACCAGTTTAAGGCATGATTTTCATCCGTTATCTTTCCCAGAAAATGAAAATTGCAAGCTTTGTGTCATGTTTTCAAATGGAAGACCTTTGATTTTGGGATAAGAATAATGTGTCAGATTGCGATGCATGGCGGATTATTTCTGTGTTAATGATGCAAACGAAAGAATTGAGTGAAGGGTCTGGCTCGATTAAATGATGAGTTAGGCAAAAGTTGAGTTTTTATTGGTACGCATTACGTAAAGTTGGCAACTGACTATAACTTAATAGCCTGCTAATTTTGTTTTGAGGAAAACAAATACCTACATTACCCAACTTGCTAGTTAGTGTATGTTAATTACCCTCTCGTTTCGTCCAAACAAGTTCTTAGCTAACTCATTTTATGCTTCTTTGTTTCCCATTTATAATTTCTCGGCCAACTATTGATCGATTAATTTCTTATTTCTTATTCGCTTCATTCAATGATGAATTTCGTTCATCTCTCAAATTTTTCATTGTGTTTTTATCACTTTACTCTCATTTCAGGTCAAATTATATTAAATTGACCGTTTATAGCAAAATAAGGCAAAACACAGATTCAAACGAATACAGACCAAATCTGCGCAGATTGACCTATTCGTCTTTAAGGGCTTTTCGAACGCATGACCGTTGTCCGATTGAGGCGTTCCATATATTGTTAACAAGCTAACGCACAGGGCTACAACTTCCTAATTTACATCAAAATCAAATTCGAAGTTTTTTATGGTCAAATAAGCGAGCAAAGTAAGAATTATCGAGCAGAGTGAACAATGCCCGATTCAAAACTAAACCGCCTGTTCGGACACTGAACCGCCAATTCAAATTGGAATCGACCAAAAACAAGAATTTTCGTTACCTTCTGAGCTGGCGCGGTTCAAATGAGAACTAGCCCGATTTGACACTTAACCGGTTAGAATTGATTTTGGTATAAATAAGGACCTAGTGATGAGCGGACAAATAACCTTATATTTGTCTGCATTTTCCCTTTACTTCTTGTTTGTTCCGCTATTTTATGAAGTCGTTTGATGCTTTCTTTGTTCATTTCAGATTAAAAATGCGTATTACACGATGCGAATTGGCCCGAATAAAATCTGGATAAATTACGGTCTATCGAGAGCAAAAATGAGCAAGATTGGAGCAAGCTGCAAAAATGACTCGCCCAGGCACATTTTGACTCAACCAGATGGGTGCACGAGTCAGAATTGATTCGGCCAACCTTAGCCAAATCAACCTCTCCGGCTGTGTTAAGGTATGTGGCATCATTGACAAACTCCTACAAAGTGCACTAGAGCCTGCTACAGCAAGTATGGAAAGAAAACAGCTGATGAAGAGCATTCCAGAGTGAGCAAGCTCAGTAAGTCGCACTCCTGATGAAGACATTAAGTGGCGCTCCAGATGAAGACATTAAGTGGCGCCTGAGCTTAATGTCTTCACCCGGCGCGCCACTTAATGTTGCCTTGGGGCGCTCAGAAATCTGGAAGAGATCATGAAGACATCAGCTTGTGCAATCTGGGCAGAGTGACTATCTCAGTGCTCAAGCAGTGGAGTAAGCAAGTGCTATAGCAATCTCTAGAGCAGAAGTTCAGTAGCAGAAGATCAGCTCTCCTTCAGAAATCCAGTGCATGTATACAAGGGCAGACTTGTTGAGTGAAGATTTGATTGGAAAATCAAAACTCCTACAAATTAGGAGATATGATCTTGTAGAGATCTTGGAGGATCTTCTTTAAAATTGATGGGATTGTTTCCTAATGCATTTAGGAAATTCCAGCAGCAGCAAACAACTCCAGCACAAGTGAACAAGGAGCAGCTGCAGCAGGGGATGCTATAGCAGGAGCTTGTTCAAGTGGCTGCATCATCTGACCAAGAAGCAGCAGCGTCCTGGGCTTGTCTAGAAGAGCTGGGATCGCTACGAAGATCATCAGAAGAATTTCTAAAATGTTGTGGAGTATTTTCCAGTGAGGTTTCCTAGTCAGAGAAGGAGATTTGCATTGAAGATAAAAATCAAATCTAATCCCCTAGATTTTAGGAGATAATTGTTCCTTTTGGGACATTGCTTAAACCTGGACATTGCTTAAAGTTGGTGCTGCTATTTAAGAGAAAGGGGTTTAGAGCAGAACGGTGGATCGAAGCTGAGGAATACACGAGTGCATACACAGAATTCAGCGAGAGCAATTTTGGTGTGTGACAGACGATTTCTTCGATCATCACACGAGAGCAGAGCGTGAGCGCAGAGCTGTGGTTACAGAAGCAGAAGGGAATCAGGACTTGCAGAGTCCGATTCGAGCTTGATCTGGAAGCCAATTCAGAGCAGTGGTGCTTGTTGGTTGATCAAGGGCAGCCGCGGAAGAACTGACGGGTGTGTGGCTCGGTCAAGTGTCTAAGCGGTGGTTCTCGCTAGTGGCACGCGGTCACTGAGTGAGGGGGGGTATTCCAGAGTGTGCAACGCTCGTGGGATCGTTCGATCGGCTCGGCAGAAGGCTTTGGAGCGACGCGGACAATTGTGCTTCAGCTGTGTGCTACAGCAGTTGCTACAGCAACCCTGCTGGATGAGTGTAGTTTAGAATAGGCTGAGTTTTTGAGAAGACTGTAGCTATTCTAGATTGACATTTGTAGAGGGTGTGCAGACACAAGTCAAAGCTTGTTCTGATTGTGTCAAGTGATCCACACAAGATTGAGTAGCATAGGTTGCGTGGAGTTGTAACCGAGTGTACTTGGAGACCTTCATGTTTAGTGGATTGAGGACTGGAGAATAGTCCTCCCCAGACGTAGGCAGTTGGCCGAACTGGGTGAACAAACTTCTGTCTCGTACATTGTTTGCTGATACAATTTTCGAGTGAACAAGAGTGTGCTGCAGCAACTGCTTGTTCACAAATCTGCCTAACTGAGATGCTGTGAATTTCAATTGGTATCAGAGCGGGAGCTCAACACACAGAGTAAAAGATCCTACAGTGTCTCTGAAGAAGCCACGACAATGAAGGAAGGACAGAGCACAAGCAGACCCCCATTGTTGGAAGAAAGCAACTATGGATGTTGGAAGGCGGGAATGAAGGTCTTCCTAAAGACGATGGATGAGAAGACTTGGAGAGCAGTAGTGTCTGGATGGTCACACCCTCTGATCATCACCGACAAAGGAGTTGCACTGGAGAAACCAGAGGAGACATGGACAGCTGAAGAGGAAGCTGTAGCAACCAGTAACTCAAGAGCCTTGAACGCGATATTTGCCGCTGTTGACGCAAATAATTTCAGGCTGATCTCTGACTGTGAAGTTGCCAAGCAAGCATGGGAGATTCTTCAGATGGCTCATGAAAGGAACAAGAACGTTGCTGCAAATTGGAGAGACGAAGATAGTGAAGAAAAATCTGACCAAATTAGCAATGTTGGTTTGATGATTGAAACTGATATGAAGAGCACAGTTTTAACAAAGCCAGAAATTGTTGATAGTGTTGATGAGTCAGACAGTAGTGATGATGAGGAAATCACTGTGGAGTCCACTGCAAGAAACTTTGCCCTGTTGTATGAAGAGTGGCTGCAAGTCATCGAGATCAACAAAGGATTGACAACCAAAGTTTCAGAGCTGGAAGAAAAACAAGAAGAGCTGTTGAAGGCGATCACTTCTCTTACGGATCAGGCTGCCCAGCAAGAAGAGAAGTTTGCTGCAGAGAAGGAAGAGCTCAACCTCTACTGGAAGACTACAAAGATGCTTAACAGTGGAACAAGCACTCTTGAAGATATTCTAGCTCGCCAAAGATATGGAGGAGGCTACTCTGGTCTTGGATACACTGGAGAAGAAGGTCCTGAAAGTACTGTATTCATCAAAGCTACGGAGCTAGAAGATGCTGAGATTGCAGTGGAGAAAACGGTCCTGTCCCAAAAACCAGTTCAGAAGAAGGTGCCCAGAAGAGTGAACAAGAGGCTGCTACAGCAACCGTTGTATCAACCACCTGTAGCAGAAAAGAAACCCAGGTGCAAAAGTCGCAGATGTTATTTCTGTGATCGAGAGGGACACATTCAGAGAAGATGCCCGATCCTAAACAAGTATTGGAGACCTCAGAAATCGCCTACAGACGGACAACGCCAGATGAAGCCAAGGATCAAGCGTGGCACGCAGGTGACCTCCAGCTCATCAAAGCCGATGGACTATCACTGTTCAGTTGTGCACGAAAACATCAGATATGTTGGAGGGACAACGAAAATGAGGATCAAGAAGGATGCTGGCACATAGAGGATGAGACATCGAAACAATGCCGGAAGGAAAGAAAGAGTTGCTGGTCACAACAAAACTCGGAAGCAGCATGTTCGAAAACCAGTACAAGTATGGGTGGAGAAGCAGCCACCTGATATTCCCCCAAAGCCAACCAAAGAAGCACATGTTGACACATTGGAATGCCCTCTCCTGTGGATGGAGAAGAGGCGTTGGCATACTCGCTGAGTTTAGCTGGTATCCCCCTCTATCATTTGCGACAAAAAGGGGGAGAAGAGGAGAAGAGGAGAAGGGGAGAAGAAGAGAAGAGGTGTTCTTATAAATGATGCTCAGGTTTTGTCAAAAATGCCAAGGGGGAGAGTGTTAAGGTAATGACATCCTTGACAAAACAAGCGCAAGAAGTTGCTACAACATCCCTTGAAGATTGAAGCTGAGGAAGCTGCAAAAGAAGGAGTTCAAAGATGAGAGGAGGATTGCCTAAGATTAGAAGGGTTCTTGGATTTTGTCAAAATGCCAAGGGGGAGATTGTTAAGGTATGTGGCATCATTGACAAACTCCTACAAAGTGCACTAGAGCCTGCTACAGCAAGTATGGAAAGAAAACATCTGATGAAGAGCATTCCAGAGTGAGCAAGCTCAGTAAGTCGCGCTCCAGATGAAGACATTAAGTGGCGCTCCAGATGAAGACATTAAGTGGCGCCTGAGCTTAATGTCTTCCCCGGCGCGCCACTTAATGTTGCCTTGGGACGCTCAGAACTCTGGAAGAGATCATGAAGACATCAGCTTGTGCAATCTGGGCAGAGTGACTATCTCAGTGCTCACGCAGTGGAGTAAGCAAATGCTATAGCAATCTCTGGAGCAGAAGTTCAGTAGCAGAAGATCAGCCTCTCCTTCAGAAATCCAGTGCATGTATACTAGGGCAGACTTGTTGAGTGAAGATTTGATTGGAAAATCAAAACTCCTACAAATTAGGAGATATGATCTTGTTGAGATCTTGAAGGATCTTCTTTAAAATTGATGGGATTGTTTCCTAATCCATTTAGGAAATTCTAGCAGCAACAAACAACTCCAGCACAAGTGAACAAGGAGCAGCTGCAGCAGGGGATGCTATAGCAGGAGCTTGTTCAAGTGGCTGCATCATCTGACCAAGAAGCAGCAGCGTCCTGGGCTTGTCTAGAAGGGCTGGGATCGCTACGAAGATCATCAGAAGAATTTCTAAAATGTTGTGGAGTATTTTCCAGTGAGGTTTCCTAGTCAGAGAAGGAGATTTGCATTGAAGATAAAAATCAAATCTAATCCCCTAGATTTTAGGAGATAATTGTTCCTTTTGGGACATTGCTTAAACCTGGACATTGCTTAAAGCTGGTGCTGCTATTTAAGAGAAAGGGGTTTAGAGCAGAACGGTGGATCGAAGCTGAGGGATACACGAGTGCATACACAGAATTCAGCGAGAGCAATTTTGGTGTGTGACGGATTATTTCTTCGATCATCACCTGAGAGCAGAGCGTGAGCGCAGAGCTGTGGTTACAGAAGCAGAAGGGAATCAGGACTTGCAGAGTCCGATTCGAGCTTGATCTGGAAGCCAATTCAGAAGCAGTGGTGCTTGTTGGTTGATCAAGGGCAGCCGCGGAAGAACTGACGGGTGTGTGGCTCGGTCAAGTGTCTAAGCGGTGGTTCTCGCTAGTGGCACGTGGTCACTGAGTGAGGGGGGGTATTCCAGAGTGTGCAACGCTCGTGGGATCGTTCGATCGGCTCGGCAGAACGCTTTGGAGTGACGCGGACAATTGTGCTTCAGCTGTGTGCTACAGCAGTTGCTACAGCAACCCTGCTGGGTGAGTGTAGTTTAGAATAGGCTGAGTTTTTGAGAAGACTGTAGCTATTCTAGATTGACATTGGTAGAGGGTGTGCAGACACAAGTCAGAGCTTGTTCTGATTGTGTCAAGTGATCCACACAAGGTTGAGTAGCATAGGTTGCGTGGAGTTGTAACCGAGTGTACTTGGAGACCTTCATGTTTAGTGGATTGAGGACTGGAGAATAGTCCTCTCCAGACGTAGGCAGTTGGCCGAACTGGGTGAACAAACTTCTGTCTTGTTCATTGTTTGCTGAGACAATTTCCGAGTGAACAAGAGTGTGCTGCAGCAACTGCTTGTTCACAAATCTGCCTAACTGAGACGCTGTGAATTTCAAGCTGCATGGATCAACCTGATTCAAGGAGAATTTTGACAAGGCTTGACCGGATCAAATGAAGGCTTGACCGAATCAAAAGTGATTCAGCCAAGAAGAAGTGCTCTGCCAGGATCAGCTTGACTCGAGAAGGATTTCGACCGATTGACATAAGCTTGACTGAAAATAAATGGTTGACAGAATCAAAATTGATTCGGCCAAGGAAGATTGATTCGTCCAGCTCCGAAACAGCACTGAGTGTTTGACTCGGACACTCTGCCCGAGTCAACTAAATAAAGCTTGCCCGAATCACTTTTGATTCGGGCACTGCGGGTAAAAAGATAATTTTCGAAGAGAATATAACTAGGAAGAGATGCAAAATTAAAGAGGACTTTTTCTAGAAAACGAGACCCTAGATGATTGCACTTGGACGACTTGAAGAATTGTCAAGGATTTGGAGAAGACACATGCAATTGGAGATTCTACATCAACCCTTACTGGTTTGTCTTCAATTGGTGAACAATTTCCTTTAAAAATTATGTCTTGTATTGAACTCACCATGAGTGAGTAGTCTCATAGTAGTTGAGATCCTTATGGATCCTTTAGGTTAGATTGTAAAGCAAAACATGTTTCTTTATCAATATGAGTGAAGTTTGATTGAAAATTCTTATGCTTAATCTTCATGTCAATTTTATGCACACCAAGTGTTTAACGAAACACATGAATGAGTATGAATTGATAAAACACCTAGAGATGAAATGAGAATTGAACTTAGAGTGTTTAAAAGATAAAGCATGTTTATTTTAGATGGCGTTTGTGCGCGATAGTGACATTCACATTCTATTAGACTAAGCATAGAGTGGACTTTAGTTAACTATCAATAGACCGAGAGGTTGAGAGTAGGAGAATTTTGTTCTACACTATTCAATAGAGCGAGAGTTTGAGAATTTTGTCACTTAGGTATCATTCCCATTCTAGAGAAGGAGTGAGAGTTGAATTTAGAATGCGTGATACTTTAACCTAGAATTATCAATCAAATTAACTCATGAATATATTTCTATTTTGCGTTGACAATCGTATGACCTAAGGGTGAAATAAGATTCCTACTACATTTTCTTTATTACTTTACTTCTAACCAAATTCGATCTGTCTTTAGTACTAAGTAGAGATACCTCGCCTAGAGGAAAAATCCCCACTTTTATTTAGTAGATTTACCTTAAGCATTACTAGCTAGCTTTAGACTAATCTAGGCTTTTCTCTTGGATTCGACTCGAGGTCACTCGGATTATAAATATTGTTTGCGTACCGTGATTGGACTAGTATTTTTACTACCACAAATTCAACAACGTCAAAATGGCGCCATTGTCGGGGATTAGCCATTAGACTAGTTTGCTAGTTAGTGTTGTTTTAAGTTACTCTACTTTATTATTTTTTTCTTTCTTTACTTTGTTGATCGTGATTGCGTGTCGTGCTATACTTGCCTACTTTAATTTAAGTTCACACTTATTTACGCTCTTTTTGCTTGGTAGGTGTTTGAATGCAAACTACAGCGCGCACGAAGAAGGCACAAGAACTAGCTTCCACATCAACAGTAGATTTTGATACTCATACTCCTCAAATTCAAGTTGATCAACAAATAATAGAGAATATGGATCAACCACCAACAATTATGTTAATGAAGGTCTTTAACTATATTGCTCTTAATTTATCGTTCTTGCATGTTTGACATTGATTAGAATGCTTTCTTTTTAGGACGAAATTAGGTTAAGACTCAAAAAGATGACTCGGTCTAAGGTCATTAACAGGATTAGCATGGTAGCTATACTATTAGTACATAAATTGATTGGGAAGTTGACATCGTTTGTTTGAAAACCCTAGGCTTAATAAGTTAAAACTGCTGATAATCCGTGATTGGGCGGCGTTTCGCAATCTAGTTTAATTCAGACAATGATCTGTGATTGGGCGGCTTGACTGATGTTATTAGGTTATTTCCATAACTTCATAGTATGATTGAATTGTTAGAATTATTGCATGATTTTGAGTTAGGCATGGGTGAAGTTTGATTCTGGAATATTGATTTTATTTGCATAATTTTGCTCTTGCGTCAGAATCACTTATTTAGGTAATTATAACTTTTTCATTATTAGAATAGCTTTTTGCAAATGGCAGCTCATGCAAAGTTTTTATGATGGAATGGATCAAGACGCAAGAAATCATATGGACCAAGCGAGCGGAGGGGCAATGATGGATTTGAGAGCCTCTGATGGTTTCAAAATTATAGATAAGATAGCGCTGAACTTGCATCAGTGGGGCGGAGAAAGAAATCATTAAAAAAAGGGAAGGAGCATTCATCAAAAGCCGTGACAAAAGAAGATTTTAATTCCTTAGCAAAGATGGTAAATTCTTTGGCAACTTCAATTGGAAACTTAAATGTTAACAAAAAGAGAAACCATCAGCAAGTTTGCGGTATTTGTTCTAGCCCGGCGCATGATGATGACTCGTGCACCCTAAAGCATGCGGAAGAGTATGAGGATGTAAATTACTTGGTCAGAAATCAAGGGAGAGAATATGCGCCACCACAAGCTAGCAGTTACCAGCCAAGGAACCCTCCAACCCATGTGAGATTCCATGAGGATCCAAACTGTTAAGGTATGTGGCATCATTGACAAACTCCTACAAAGTGCACTAGAGCCTGCTGATGAAGAGCATTCCAGAGTGAGCAAGCTCAGTAAGTGGCGCGCCAGATGAAGACATTAAGTGGCGCGCCTGAGCTTAATGTCTTCACCAGGCCCGCCACCTAATGTAGGCGTGGGGAGCTCAGAAAACTTGAAGAGATCATGAAGACATCAGCTTGTGCAATCTGGGCAGAGTGACTATCTTAGTGCTCAAGCAGTGGAGTAAGCAGCAATCTCTGGAGCAGAAGTTCAGTAGCAGAAGATCAGCTCTCCTTCAGAAATCCAGTGCAAGTATACAAGGTAGAAAAGCTGCAAGTGCTACAGCAGACGCTGGTGCCTGGAGCTGCAGCAGAAGTATTGCACTTCTTCAGAGTATGTGCTGCAGCAGTCCCTGTAGCCCAAAGGATGTAGTAGAAATCCAGAGCACACCTTCAGACAGCATGTGCTACAGCAGATGCTGAAGCTAAAATGCTGTAGCAGAAATTCAAAGCTTTCTCGGAGATTGGTTTCAAACAACAAATCAGTGGACCGAAGGGCTTCCGGAAAGAGCTGAATATTCAGGAGAATATTTCTGGAGTGTCTCTCAAGAACAAGGGCAGATTTGTTGAGTGAAGATTTGATTGGAAAATCAAATCTCCTACAAATTAGGAGATATGATCTTGTAGAGATCTTGGAGGATCTTCTTTAAAATTGATGGGATTGTTTCCTAATGCATTCCAGCAGCAGCCAACAACTCAGCAAGCTCAAGGTAAAGATGGGATTTCTAAAATTGGTTTTGGGAAATGAAATCTCAACAAACTTGCAAGAATCTAGGAGAGCTTTTTGAAAGGCTTCCCAAATTTGATATTGATGGAGCATGGAGCATGGAGCTCCTATTTAAAGGAGGCTGGGCAGACATCAAAGTATCCATCCGAGCATCAATAATTCAAGAGAATTCCAAAAGGAGAAAGATTGGATCCAGCACCCAAAAAGAGTGAGTGATTCGCATAAGCAAAGAGCGGAAGCTAAAGACTAGAGCGAAGATTTTGTGGGTGTATGATCTAAAAGAAGATCAAGACTAGTGAAGTCTGATCTAAGCTTGATCTGAGTTCGATTGGAGCGTAGTCTCATTGAAAGGTCAAGTACTTTCTTTGGAGCATAGCCATAGAAAGGTAGTGGCCGTTGGAAATTCAAAGAGCAAATTTGAGCCCTCGATATTGGCAGGTGGTCATTGAGTGAGGGGGAGTATTCCTGAGTGTGCAGCGCTCGTGGAATCGTTCGATCGGCTGGGCAGAAGGCCTTGGAGCGACGCGGACAATTGTGCATCAGGTGTGTGCTACAGCAGATGCTGCAGCAACCCTGCAGAGTTGAGTGTAGTTTAGAATAGGCTGAGTTTTGAGGAGACAGTAGCTATTCTAGATTGACATTTGTAGAGGGTGTGCAGACACAAGTCAGAGCCTGTTCTGATTGTGTCCAGTGATCCACACAAGGTTGAGTAGCATAGGTTGCGTGGAGTTGTAACCCAGTGTACTTGGAGACCTCTGTGATTAGTGGATTGAGGACTGGAGAATAGTCCTCCCCAGACGTAGGCAGTTGGCCGAACTGGGTGAACAAACTTCTGTCTTGTTCATTGTTTGCTGAGACAATTTCCGAGTGAACAAGAGCGTGCTGCAGCAACTGCTTGTTCACAAATCAGTTTATTAGAGGCGCTGCGAATTTCACAAACTTTTCGAGAAGAGCAGCACTATTGAATAAAGAGCCCAAACCAGCACCATCAGGATTTGTGCCGAGAAATCAGAATCAAAGAGCCTCCTCCAACACATATCAGCCAAGGAGTAACTATCAAAGCGGCAATTATCTAAGACCGAACAATTTCAACCAACAAAATCAGGGAACGCACCAAAGGCACGAAGAGAAACAAAGCAATGAGGAACCGTCCCTGATTTCTATTGTTGCCCGACTGGCCACGACTCAAGCACAGCAACAAAAAGACAATTAGCTCATTCTTCAAAGGCTAGATCAATTGTAAGCTCACAACAAGATGCTTAAAACGCAGATTGCGCAAAAAGCTGGCTCGTCTTCGAATATCAAGGGAAGCTACCCTCGGAACCCGACATGAACTCCTCCGAGACAATAAATGCAATTACACTCAAAAGCGGGAGAGTTCTAGAGGAGCCGCGGCCAAAAGCCAAGGTGAGAAAGACATCAGATGGAGTTGTCGAAGAAGGGTCTTCGCCACAGAATTTAATTGACAAACTAGAGAAGGAAAAGCCGCAGGAGCCAACACCTTATGTGCCGCCAATTCCCTTCCCTCAAAGGCTGAAAAAGAAGGAGGATGTGCATTTCAAGCGCTTTGCAGAGATGCTAAAGAAACTCCAAGCAACTCTCCCCTTCACAGAGGTACTAACTCAAATGCCTACTTATGCAAAATTTCTTATAGATATTATATTGCATAGGAGAGAAATGCGTGAAATTGATCACGTAGCTTTGGATGCTAATTGCAGTGCTATTATTCAACATAACATGCCTAGAAGCTAAATGATTTGGGATAGATAGCGCATTATGTGATTTGGGAGCTAGTATTTCCTTGATGCCATTTTCCTTGTTTCAAAAGCTTGACATGGGTGAACTCACTCCTATATCCATAAGCCTTAGATTGGCGGATAGATCATCTAGTTACCTAAGGGTATTTTAGAAGATGTTCCGATTAGACTACGTTAATTTTATGTTCCCGTTGACTTTTATGTGCTTGAAATGGATGAGGATTGTGGAATCCCTATACTATTAGGAAGGCCTTTCTTGATTACAGTTAAAGCCGTTATTGATTTCGGAGAGGGAGTTATAGAACTTAACCTAAAAACCGACAAAATTAAATTTTACTTGCAAAAGGCTTTAAATGCACCTAGTAGTTCTATGGATTGTCATTTGCTTGAAATATATAATGCTTGTGATGTTTTTGATACTTATGATGAGTTAACAAATTTTGAGTATGAGTTGCTCGCCCAAGATAGTGCCAGTCCATCTTTTGCCTCAATAATGGAAATTGATGAGGACCCCGCTGATTTTGATGATGGCGCAAATGACGTAAATGACGTGCCAAAAGGTAAGAAATTCGGTGAGGGGTTGAAACCTCTTCCACAGAATCTAAGGTATGAATTTTTGGGACCAAACGAGTCTTTACCTGTTATCATAGAAGCTTCATTGAATGATATTGAGACTTCTAAATTGATGCATGTGCTACATGAGTATAAAGGTGCTATTGGGCACTCTATTGATGATTTGAAGGGGATTAACCCCGATGTTTGCATGATAAGAATTCGTTTAGAAGATAATGCGAAGCCCAGTCATGAATTCTTTAGGCGTTCAAATCCTAAGTTAGGAGAAGTTTGTAATGAAGGAAGTCACAAAGTCACAAAGTTTGTAATAAGGATGCTCGTTACCATATGCCAGCATTTAGAAATGGTCAGCCACCAACTGGAGTTTATGAAATGTTCAACTATCGCCATTCATCTTTACGCACAACAATCGAAAGAGCATTTGGTGTTTTGAAAAGTACTTGGAAGATACTTCGTGTCATGCCTAAGGTGTCAGATGTCCGACAAATAGACATAATTCTTGCTACGTTTACTTTACACAACAATATTCGCATGCATCAACTAGAAATTCCTGTCATATCACACGAATTGGTGCAGGGTACAGCTGATTGTAACTTATTCGACGCAAGTCGAAAAGAGCAGATGAATCATGTGCGTAACACGATAGCATCTCAAATTATGCAAGCACATCCTGAAAATGAAGTCGAAGATATGGAGGAAGATGAAGACAGTTAGAATATTTTATTTAATTACTCTAAGAAATGTAATTTTACTGTCATTTACGCTTGGATTTAAGTAAAGTATAAAATATGTACTTATATTTATTGTGTTCCCAAATAATTTTATGCTATTCATTTTACATTGTTATGTTACTTAAATGTATATAATACATACTGATATGTACGTTTATTATTGGAAAAAAAATGTACTTATATTTCACTTATATTTACTTACATTTACTTATATTTATTTATATTTACTTATATGTACTGAATTTTACTTATATTTATTTATATTTACTTATATTTATTTATATGTACTTAAATAAGTACTTTATAAGTACAAAAGAACATGACCTAAGTCCAATCAAGTTCTCTTTACCACGCACCAAAAACTGAGAATGCCGAAATAATTTCAATATGTGCAACTTAACTTTAAGTTACCTCAGTTGAATCTAATTTGACTATATAGGTTATTGTTATCGGTGGTATCAACTATGATGGCTAAGCATGAAGTGAATAAGAAGGTGGAATATTTTGAGGTGGACTGTACAGCAGTGCGAAGTGAATAAAGAGGAAGAGTTAAGTTTGCCGTTCCTCGCGAGTCAAGTCCAAAGGTCATGGGCTCAACGTGGAAATAAGGGTTGTCGCATGAAGAATGCAAATTAGAACCTTCCGTGTAGGCGTTAATCCTTCTTTGCCCGCAGACTTGACTGATAGCAGCTCATTTGTCGGTCCATCCTTGACTCCGTGCAAGAAGTAAAGTAACTCCTCACTCAATGCTGACTTGTTTCCTACTTAATTTTTACCCCACAGTTATACATAAATTAGTCTTGATGAGTGTGAAAAAATGTAAAACAAGGAAAATGAAATGCGAGTAAAGAAAAATAGAAAAAAAAGTAAATAAAACGATTGGGTTTCCCTCGTAAAGCGCCTCTATTTTACCTGTTTTGCTCAACGTCACCTCACTTAGGTAGATGTGTCGAACATTCCTGAATCGATGTCTTGCAAGGTTTGCTCCGTACTTTACTCACTGCTCATTAACCTTTAAATGGTGAACATTCACCGGGTTCTCTAGCTCCAAAGCCCTAAGATGAAAGACTCGAGTAATGATGCATGGTCCTGTCCTTTTCGAACGTAGCTTTTTGGGCATTAGTCTCAATCTTGATGGGAAAATCAATCCCTTCGCATGATGAATTTAACATGATATAGATTGGTCCACACCTTGTAGTTTGATCGGAGATACTCCCCGTTCTTTTTAACATTTATCACATTGCTTACAATATTTATATGCATCTCTAAACAAGAGAGGCCAATAGAATTCACTATTTTTCTACTCGTCCTAGTTGGATCAAAATGACCAACACAAGCTTCCTCATGACAAAAAATCGAACACATAATATATTTCATCATCAGGTATGAGTTGCCGAAGTATCTGATCATGTCCTGTTCCTCATAAATATTTAGGAACACGCTTAAACTTGAGTAGTTGAATTATAGTATAGGAGGGTAGATAGTAACATCGGACTAGGTATTCACTATGGGATCATACCATGGTACATTGCCTTGAACCGCATAAAGATGTTTATTAACCTTCTTTGGATGACTTGTGTTCTTGACTTTCGGGAAAGTGCTGGATATGTGGAGTTAATTCCATTGGGCAATATACCAACTCAAAAAGAAAAAAAAAAGATCTCATACTTCTCAACGCATTTCATGTCTTCATTCGTTATTAACTGTTGGGAAGGCTTTATTAAGGAACGACTATAATTAGCTACTGATGCAGAATGGAGATGGTCCGGCTAGTCTGTCGGTTCCTTTTTGTTTGTGATTCCCTAATTATCTCATATTGAGTTATATTAATATAATCTTTAATCAATTACGCACTCTGCTTAAGTAAGACTCTTTTAGCATCCACTATAGACCAGTTTTGGACAAAGCTGACTACATTTGGTCCGCTAATGGTGATTGATCTTTTAAAGTCGTTTACATCCACACATGCTCCAGGATGCATTAGCTTGTCATTGTTGGGTGTGAATCCATCCATTCTGATTGATCTTCCCACTATGCTCTCAAGTTTACTTAATATATTGGCTTTCCTTAGATATGGAGGCCTGGAAAACCTATAACATATGTCGGTAAGGAAGCCACAATCTTCAATTCCTAACTCTCATCTGGAGACCAGTGGAACTGCTATGACAGGATCATGGTCCTTCATCCAGAATTTTCCTCGTCACTTAATCTGAATAAGAAGATCTCAAGTTTCATTTGACAGACATATAACCTAGAAGAATGTTACACGTTTTGAGCAAAGAATTTTGCCACTTGTTTTGGTCAGAAAGCCTTGTATGCACTTTTTGCTGATGAAAGTTCCAGCACACTGGCAAGGCAAACTAGGGGGTGTGTTCTATCCCTTGGAGCTTCTCCAGCACTTTAAGTCTGCAGCAGTTTGCTTATTTGCTATACCAAAGTCAATGAGACCACTTTGAATATCTAAGATGCTGGCATTGGTTTGTTTGCCAAGAATGATCTGAAAATAATGAAAGCTTGTCGGGGGCGATGAAGGGGCACCTCATGTCCTGCCCCTGTTACTGACACAAAAGTCAGCCCTTTGTATACCTGGCTCCATCCACCAACCTATTGACAAGAATTTTAGAGTGTGTTACAAGTCGTTACATGAAATTATGGGTATTCTGGTATTAATTTCATAGGTGAATTACAGTATACTTTAATGGTGTCCATGCCTTGCAAGTTGCATGTATGTGCGCACAGAGGCAATTCAGAAGCAAAACTCACCCGCTTATTGTCGTACCAAGGGTACCAATTTGTGACAGTAGGCAGCTTCAGAGCATCTATGGAGTATCGTGTCGCAGTCAACGGAACAACTGAATCTGTATCTCCACTGGATGAGAAGAGTGGCATAACAAACATTAATGAGACTGAGCCATATAAAAACATAGGAAGGAAAGTGAAAAAAGTATACCATCATCTTACGAGATCTCGCCACCATGAGTGCACAAAAAAGTGAAGTTATGTATCAATTTAGTAAATCAACAAGAAATATAGCGCACAATAGTTATTCCTTTATATTCCGTTCTCAAGACATTCTATAGGAATATCCGTTCGTATAACCAGTGAAGATTATAACTAGGTACAATTTCTATGAATAAAACCCGTGAAGATTGCAGCGAGTTTACCTGAATACCCAAATCCTTACACCACCAGCAATTAACTCTTTATAAATAGGGAACATAGACAGTGGAGAGTCACCCCAGTAAATCCCAACAATGTCGCTACAAGCAGAGGGGTAAAGAAACAATATCAACAACCTAGAAATATGTTCAGATTCTGGTTAGATTGTGAATTTATATATAACCTGCATGTTTTCCAAGGATATGAAATTCCTGTTACATTTGCATGAATTGCTTTCTGCACATCTGGCCGGTTGAAGTACACTGTTGAATATCTTTCGGTACAAGGATCATAGGCTCGGGACATCCATGGCTATGATTTAGGACAAATATAACCGGTCAAGTAAGAAGAAACCAAACAGGGCAATAGCTAATACTTCCAAGATCGGCAGAATGCCCACAATACAGATGCTCAGTCTTTGATAAAATTGTTTTCTTCTCTACTTTTCCTTAAAAGTTAAAAATTGTTCTACATCTCCAGTATACAAAAGATGAGATACATAAATTACGCAGGACAGATTATATAATTTTTATCATTGATGAGACATACAGGAAACACAGGACACTTGATTTATATTAGAGATTTAGATACGACGTATGATTTTCGTTAAACACCAGCACAGCAGGAGCACCTCTGAAGACCAGATAACTAACAAGTCACTGCTCAACGTAAATCAAAAGAAGCATTTGGTATGACTCACACCATACTATCCTTGTGATGTTGTCATGGGAGTGGCCAATGGAGATGCCACTCGGGTAGAAACCTAATAGGATAAGGTCGAAGATAGCTTATGACACGGTGCCTAAACAAAAATGTGAGGGACGAATGTACCTATTACTTGAATCCTTCTAGGATAGTTAGTGATTATCATCTAAGAACTTCACTCATGTATTTTTCAAGAAATTCTCATTCAAAGGTTTGTAGTCTTGTTCAAGAACTAAAAATCAAACCATCAAAACCATTTATTTTTCTAAAGCTGAAAAAATAATCTCATTGATTATTGTAAAACTTACGTAGCGGCCACCTAAGTGCCTCCTTGAAGCAGAAGTGACATTGCAAGGCCTAGTGAAAATGCTGTATGGATCAATGTTTCCCTGCTCTACTTCTGCGATATTAAGAGCTTTGATGCAATCAACGGACGGGTGCATAGATGACCCAAAATCACAAACATCACCGAGCATTTTATAGGTGGAATCAGATATCAATCCATGTGTCCACCAGTACTCAAAGGTGCCCACATAGTCATGATAATCATCAGTAACAGCATTTCCCACCTGCGGAATGGAAGAGCGGTCATTTTACAAAGAACTAGTTTAATCAAAATAAACCTTTGGTACCTGGAATACATTCTTAACAAAAGAGTAAATTATACCATGAATCCCTTGAAATTAATTACAGGATTCTGAATTCCATTATTTCCTCGAAACACAAGTTGAGATAACTGAGGAACATAGTGACCTGAATTAACTTACAAGGTTAGTCTTCGAAAGATTAAAGCATGTCTACACACGTGTAGTAATTAGTGAATTAAGCTAACACCTGCATAGCTTTCACCAGCAATATAAAAATCCCGGTGCTTGTACTGCGGATATCTCTCAAACCATTTGAGTAGAAAAGCATAGCCATCTTCAGCTGCAAGTTCAAAAAACTTGAATGAACTCCTTGAGCAAATTGACTGACATTCACAAGACTAAAAGCAAATATATCAAAATCAAGATCTACTATAGATTGATAGAAAAGATATAAAATAGAGTTCATCCTCGAGGAAGCATGAGATTAACACTTGCCAATTTACCTGTTTTTTGATCACCTACAGTGTATAAATCTGAAGTTGTATTCGAGTATGAAAATCCAACACCAGCAGGTGACTCAAGGAAAAGAACATTTGCCACTGCCAAAAAAGATAAAAATATGACACGTCAAACAAATGCTACAAACAATAGAAAACACAAAAATCGCATTGAAAAAAGTAATTGCTCCCAGTTTGGACTTTTCACTTACAATTGTTCCAAGCATATGGATTCATGTAAAGTGTCTTCCCATCTGGGTGAATGTGAAAAGGTCCAAGTTCTTCAGCAGCTCCATAAGCAACAGATGAGCAACCAGGGCCTCCATTGAGCCACAAGAGGAGTGGCCTCGTTTCTGGACGGCGACTTGCCGGCGCCTCGACAAGCCAATAAAACAATGCTCTACCTGCTTGCTCATTTACTGTGACATAGCCTGAGTACTGAGCAAATCCAGCATTCTCAGGTTGCCCAGGTAACACGGTAATCCTATCTTTTTCCTGATCTGAAGTATACTCGGAGTAACATGACCCCACAGAAATGAACAGAAGACAAAGCAGAAAATGCAGACAATAAGCCATATATGCGCAATCAAAACTAAACAACTCCGGGAAAAAAATACCCAGGATCACCAATCCCAGTGTTGCTGGGAATCCTCAAAGCTCGCTTAAAGAATCATGGAACCGCCAAATAGGATTAAAAACAAAAGCAGAGGGCTAGGGAAAGAGAGCATTGTATAGTCAACAACTAGCTCAATTTAACGTGCAGCAACCAGTACCCAGATGTACAGATCTCAAAATAAATTCTGGACTTAGTTAGTAATAAATTACAAGCACGGCCAAGTAGAAAGATGATGACTCCCAAGGAAGGTAATCAAGTAGTGATGGAATAAACAAACCCCAAAGGCCACCTTGGAGATACAGAGAGTGATTTATACACATACACAGGTTCAGGCAGTAAAGACCACAATCCAAATTAAGAAGTGGGTCAATGAGTTTGGGGAACGTAAAACTCCTCCATCTACGCACGCAATTGGGCAATAGTATAATATGACTAACGATTTTATTTTCGTACTAAACAAACATGAATTCATCACGTCCGTTCTGGATATGTATCTGAAAGCAACCGTATTGTGCTCATTCCAATTGTCTATCAATGGGCTCTACAGGTGGCGGGGTAGGGGACGGCACATGGGATTTTCCAGTAAAATATCAGCAGTCGCAGCGCTAAAGCCGAACACAAATTGAATTAAAATCAGCGGCGAGCATGAAAGATGTATACTTAATGCAAAACCTACTAATTATGCTGACAGTGAATTGAATGAATGTCAGATCTGACGCAATTGAATATCGGAAGAGGGGAAAGGAATTGTGGGGTTCGTTATTCTGTTCATAATGGATACCCTTCGGCGGTGGTGGTGGCCACTCGGAATTGCTCTCAAGGAAGAGAGCCAGAGAGGAAAAAAATTTAGAAATGTCTTAGTTTGCAAAACAATTTTTCAAATGCCATATTTTTCAAATGCTATGCTTTTTAATGAATCCGAACTTTACAAATTCGGATTATTAAAAAATGGCTAATTCCGATTTTAGTAAGACGGAATGGTCAGAAAACCTTTCAGTCCGGTTATTCAAAAATCAGATTGATCACAAAACAAATGCCTTTGGACGGAATTCGTCCGATTATCCTACTTGGCGGTCCAATCACACGCCCAGTCATCTTTTTAATATATCCGAATTTGGCAAAACCTTCTGCTGAATCCGATCCTGACGTAATACGGATTCGGTAGGAAATAATTGAATCCGGACGTGTGAAAATCAAATTCAGCAGATATTTGATGAATCCGATTTTGGCAAAACCAGATTCAATTATTTTTTCTGAACTAGTTCATGTCAGGACCGAATTCAGAACAAAATAAGTGAATCTAGCCTTAGAAAAACCGAATTTATTAGGTATTTGATAAATCCAGTTTTGCTAAGCCCGGAGTGATGATGAATATAAATGTCCATCTCCTCCTCTCTTCTCTTCCACATTCCGCGATCACCTGTTCCCCTCAGCTTATTCTCAAAAACGTTTATCTCTACAGAATTCATTCAGTTTTGGTCTACTTAATCGAGGTAAAAAATGGTAGGGTTTATGTTAAAATGTATGTAGTTTGAGTAGAAAACAAAGATGACATGCATAATTGTAATTTCCATTTATTTAGTGAGATGAAATCCATATATGTTTGAATCTGTGTGTCGGTAATATTTGATTTGGTCAATTTAATGGTTGTATTTATAATCCATTAACTCTATTGATGTGTATGTTGAAATTTTCAAATTTTGTTGTGTTCAAATTTAAACAGGGATGAAAAATAATGATTCAGACCCGATGGTTATGTCGACGCTGGACACACTTGATATGACAATGATGGATCAGTACGATCGGGATGGATGAAACGCCTCGAAGAACTTGATAACGAGGCTGATTTCCAGGTGCCTGAACCCGAACATGTATGTGATATTCCAGCATTCAGTGATGTTTCGGCATGGGATGCCAATGAACCAGCTGATGAGTATCTGGGCAAAAACTTCAGTCAGTTGGGTCTATTAGTATAGGATCGACATTCAGGCGGAAAGCAGATGCAATATACGCGGTTCAAAAGTATTGCATCGTGTTGAGTATCACACGAAGGAGTCAGACCCACGGCTTTTGGTTCTCCATTTTCAAGAAGGGGAGGACTCATCCCATGACGTATGAGAATTATCAAGAAGAAGAATGCATCATATTGGGTGGTGAGAAAGTCCAGAAGCGACCATACATGCAACAGCAATTTCATAGCCAAAGAAAATACACATTTAACGAGACATTTTATTGCAATGGACATTGGGGACGTAATAAGCGAGAGATTAAGATTATCCTCGTCTGAAATACGGGCAAGAATATTCAAGGGTTGCAAATATGAAATCCAATACCTGAAGGCATGGCAGGCCCAACATATAGATAGGCGAAAGATTGGAAAACAAATGCGCGACAATTCAAACGATGAGTTTACTTAGATATGCTCGTGTAACTCAAGAGTCATGAACTAGTGTATTATAGTGCTTGAAAAAGGTTTCGAACAAATGCAAATAAAGTTGCAAAATTCCCATAATTAACCTAAAACAGTTCTGTCCAAAACTGCCCGAATTAGAATTGATTTGGGGTGCAAAAAATGTGATCCGGCCACACCCTGGTCGAATCAAAGCAGTTCGGATATGGTGAGTGATCAGTTAATTTCTTATCGCTTATTCGCTTCATTCGATGATGAATTTCGCTCCTCTCCCGAACTTTTCATTGTGTTTTTACCACTCTAATCTCATTTCACGTCAAATTATATTATATCGAGGCTTTGTACTCCGCTTGGAGCAAAATAAGGCAAAACACAAAGATTCAAACAAATACAGATCAAATCTGGGCAGATTGACCTATTCTTCATCAAAGGCTTGCCTAGAACATGATTCTTATCTGATTGAGGCGTGCTATATGTTGTTGGAAAGCTAACTCAAAGCGCTACAAATTCGAAAGTTTAGATGGTCAAAAATGCAAGAAAATTTAGATTTACAGTGCTGAGTGAATAGTAGCCGGGTTCAAGTAAGAACCTCCGGTTCACTGGTCAAACCGGCGGTTTGGTTTTGAACCGGCCCAAAGTGCAAAAATTTGTAATTCACTGAGACAGGCCGGTTCAATGTATAACCGACGGTTCACAATTGAACCGACGGTTTTGACACTGAGCCGACGGTTTGACACCAAACCGGCTCGAAGCTTAATTCTAAAAATCAGCCAATTGATTTTGAGTATAAATACAAATTGAGAACTCATTGGCTAGGGTTGGCGGATTGGGAGGACCAGAGGCAAGAGAAAAAGACGAGCTTGAAGCGAAGATCACCGTCATGTGTTATTCGTTTTATATTCTCTTCATTCTTGTATTGGTGGTAATCATCATGAGTAGCGAGTAGTCTTTTAATTCTGAGATCCCATGCCTGTAACCTGATTTCATGTGATTTGTACAAACATCAGTTTTAGTCTAATGCAAGTTTATGTTTTTCAATTCTACTATACTTCATTCTACCATTTTACCATTGTCGATCATTGATTGGGACTGCATGTTAGAACGAAACTAGGTTAGATGCCAAAAAGATGATTGGGTCTAAGGTAATTAACCGGATTGAGTAGAGTTGATATCGAAACATGGTAGCTATATTGTTAGTACATGAATCGATAGGAAAGTTGACATCTTTTTTCTGGAAACCCTAGGCTTACTAAATTGAAACTGTTGATAATTCGTGATTGGGTGGCGTTCAATAGTGTAGATTAATTCAGGTGATGATCCGTAACTGGGCGGCTCACCTGATGTCAATTTAGGTTATTTCGAAAGCTATTATTGCATGACTAATGGTGTGACTGATTGCATGAATTGTGTTGCGAGCATGAGTGAAGTTCGATCTTGAAATTATTTTCTCTGATCGAATCAACCGTTAGTTATATTAATTAGGACAATTAGAAATATTAGAACAAACCCAGAACTTCTATTAGGAGTAGCTGAACACATTGATTGCTAGCTAGTATATACACACGTCTGTTCCTAGGATCGACCCTTGGCTTACCAAGGTCTATAAATTATTTTTGACTACAATTTGACCCCTGAAACTTATATCTGACAACTATAAAGGGTTAAAAATACGATTGTCAAAATAGCGCCGTTGCCGGGGAACAGCGTCTAAGTGTGTTATTAGTTTTTAGCATACATAGTTTAGGACTATTTTATTTTTTATTTTAATTTTATCCTTCACTAATCATATGTTTATCTCAAATTGCGAGGATGTATTCATACAATCAACAAGGCATGTATGCGAGTGGAGAAAGCTCATGGGACGAGCAAAACTTTTCAGCACCTCAGTATACTCTATCTTGGAACAACGATCGACGTCTCTTTGTGGATGAACCAAACTCTTATTGTGCAGAACATGATTATCGGACACAATCATATGATCAAAATTGGGAAAGCAACCAGTATCCATTGATGGGAGAGCAATACTACGAAGATGCACAGTATTACGAATTATCACAACAAGTTTATGAAGCGCCTGCCCATTCACCTCTATTTCAAAACCATAATCAGCAGACCCAACCTAGGAACGCCAAGATATCGATTGTGGAGTCCATGCTCGCTGATTTTCTGGCACAACATAGCAAACATTCTCAAGAAACTGAGGCTAAGATTGACAACCTGACAAAGTCAGTGGAGCAGCTTACTATTCAGACTCGTATGCTGGAAACTCAGATTGCGCAGCAAGCAAGCTTAGCAGTAAGAGAACCGAGCGCGACCAAGGAATTCATAGACAATGACGTCGAGATGGAAGTGGCCAGCCATCAAGCCGAAGCCTCACCATGCTGGCAATTGCTAAGCTCTTGATGATGTCTGCATACCTCTCTGAGCTTCCCCGATGCCAACCGGATCAAGCCGGAGCCTCACCGTGCAATGCCAGGTTTCGGCCCTAGCTCTAGATCATCACGAAGTCTTGATGCAGACTCTGTCTTTTCAAAGCTATATCTTTGATAATGTAGTATGGCAGTGTTTGACAAAACCAGCACAAGTGAACAAGGAGTTGCTACAGCACAAGTAAACAAGCAGTCCAGCAGAAGTGAACTAGCAGCAGGGGATGCTACAGCAGGAGCTTGTTCAACTGGCTGCATCATCTGTCTGAGAAGTTGCAGCAACCTGGGCGTGTCTAGAAGGGCTGGAATATCTACGGAGAGCATCTGAAGAATTTCTAAAATGCTGTGGAGTATTTTCCAGTGAGGATTACTAGTTAGAGAAGGAGTTTTGCATTGAAGATAAAGATCAAATCTGATCTCCTAGATTTTAGGAGATAATTGGTCTTTTTGGGACATTGCCTAAACCTGGACATTGCTTAAAGCTGGTGCTGCTATTTAAGAAGAAGAGGTTTAGAGCAGTAGGGTTGATCGAAGCTGAGGGATACACGAGTGCATACACAGAATTCAGAGAGAGCAATTCTTGGTGTGCGACGGACGAAATCTTCGATCATCACCCGAGAGCAGAGCGTGAGCGCAGAGCTGTGGTGATAGAAGCAGAAGGTGGTCAGGACTTGCAGAGTCTGATCCAAGCTTTATCTGGAAGCCAATTCAGAGCGTGGTGCTTGTTGGTTGATCAAGGATAGCCGCGGAAGAACTGACGGGTGGTTGGCTCGGTCTAGTGTCGTGCGGCAGTACTCGCTAGTGGCAGGTGGTCACTGAGTGAGGGGGAGTATTCCAGAGTGTGCAGCGCTCGTGGAATCGTTCGATCGGCTCGGCGGAAGGCCTTGGAGCAACGCGGACAATTGTGCTTCGGCTGTGTGTTACAGCAGTTGCTACAGCAACCCTGCTGGCTGAGTGTAGTTTAGAATAGGCTGAGTCTTGAGAAGTCTGTAGCTATTCTAGATTGACATTTGTAGAGGGTGTGCAGTCACAAGTCAGAGCTTGTTCTGATTGTGTTGAGTGATCCACACAAGGTTGAGTAGCATAGGTTGCGTGAGTTGTAACCGAGTGTACTTGGAGACCTTTGTTTTGAGTGCATTGAGGACTGGAGAAGAGTCCTCCCCAAACGTAGGCAATTGGCCGAACTGGGTGAACAAACTTTGTCTTGTTCATTGTTCGCTGAGACAATTTCCGAGTGAACACGAGTGTGCTGCAGCAACTGCTTGTTCACAAATCTGTCGAACTGAGACACTGCGAATTTCAATTGGTATCAGAGCGGGAGCTCAACACACAGAGTAAGAAGATCCTATAGTGTCTCTGAAAAAGCCACGACAATGAAGGAAGGACAGAGTACAAGCAGACCCCCATTGTTGGAAGAAAGCAACTACGGATATTGGAAGGCTAGGATGAAAGCCTTTCTCAAGGCCATTGATGAGAAGACATGGAGAGCAATTGTGGTCCAGTGTTCTCCCCCAATCACCATGGATGAACAAGGAGTCACACGGATAAAGCTTGAAGAACAATGGACTGCTGAAGAGGGAGCTGCAGCAACTGGTAATTCAAAGGCCCTGAATGCAATTTTTGCTGCAGTTGATGCTAACAATTTCAGGTTGATATCGAATTGTGACATGGCCAAACAAGCGTGGGAACTTCTGCAAGCTGCACATGAAGGAACTGATAGAGTGAAGCTGTCAAGACTCCAGATCATTGCCACACAGTTTGAGAATCTGAGAATGCTGGAAGAGGAGACTGTCACTGAGTTTAATGCTAAACTCTGTGATCTTGGAAATGAAGCCCATGCCCTTGGTGAGCCTATCCCTGAAGAAAAGCTGATCAGGAAGGTTCTCAGATCACTGCCCACAAAATTTGACATGAAAGTGACGGCCATTGAAGAAGCTCAAAATGTCAGATTCATGAGGTTGGAAGAGTTGATGGGGTCTCTCAAACAATTTGAGATGAAACTGGTTAAAGAAGACACCACTCCCAAGGACAAGAATGTTGGACTGAAAGCTGAAATAGAAGACAAGAAGACAGTTCCAGATGATCAGCTGAGTGTGCTTGTCAAGAACCTTGGAAAGCTCCTGAAGAACATGGACTCAAGAACTGGGAAAAGCTCCTCCTCACGAAAACAATTCAGAAGAGGTGGTGAAAATAAAAGGAAAGGGAAGGAACCAGCTCAGGATGAAGATGAGAAGAAAGAAATGAAAAAGGGAGTTCAATGCTGGAACTGTGAAGGGTATGGACACATTGAGGCTGACTGTCCAAGCAAATCCTTCAAAAACTCAGAGAAAAAGAACAGTAAGTCCATGACAGCAAGATGGAGTGACTCTGATGAAAGCGATGAAGAAAACTGTGTTGTGCTAACCAGTGTATCAGATTTCAACCTCAAAGAGCTAAAGAAGGAAGAAGTTCACTATGGGATTGAAGTATCCGAAAGTGAAGATGAAGAAGACTCATCTGACAACCTTGTTGACTATCTGGGGAAGATACTCAAACAGTGTGAGGCAGTTCTTAAGACCAATCAAGCCTTGACCGACAGAGTCAATCTCTTGGAAGAAGAACGAAGGAAATGTCTCTTCTCATCCAACAGTCAAGTTACCATACTGAAAAGAGAAGACTCTGGAAGACAGAACTCTGTTGGCTCTTCTGCAACAACTGCCAAGACAGCTGATTCCCAGAAAAATATCTTGGATGAAATTCTGTCTTATCAAAGACTTGGAAAAGGAAGAACAGGGCTTGGGTATACTGGTGAAGAAAGCTCTAGAGGGACAGTTTTCATTAAAGCCTCGGATGCTGGGATAGATGAAAAGAATAATTCAGATGACTCCTCAAAACCTGCAGACAAAGATGGAACTAGACATGTGAACAAGAGGATGCTGCAGCACCGGGCACATCATTCCTCTAAAACAAAGCAAAAGGCTCAGAATAAAAGGGATTCTTGTATAAGTGTTGGGAATCAGAAGATTACCTCCAATCTGAAGCAGCAGCATAGAACCTCCACAGTTGAAAAAGAGGGAGCAAAATCCAGAACCAACACATGCTGCATAAAGACTCCGTATCATGTTGCTTCGCGAAAAGCTCTCTGCTGGAAAGAATCGCAGAGGAGGATCGCTAAGACTGCTGCACAAGGACACTAGATCGCTAAAGACAAGGGAAAACCACATGTTTTACAGGTATGGAAACCCAAACATGACAAACGAAGAGATAGGAGGCTGGAGGGTCAGAAGAGGAGAAAATCTAGCTTATCCCAGGTATGGGTGAAGAAATCTCCACAAGAACCTCTTAATGATCCTCTGAGCAAAGCTGTCGTCTGAAATAAGTAGGTGAACCAGCTCGCGTCTGCTATAGCAACCTGGTCAGAATGAGCTTATTCACATATTTTTGGTTGCTAATGATGGGAGAAGGCACATGTGAGGCACGTGATCTAACAACTTCAAAATGGAAAAGAAAATAACGGGTAAATCATTTTCTAGGGCAAAGACAAGGTGCAAGGTGCTTCCCAAAATCGTTGCCGATCAGCCTCTGAACGCTCCTCAAACCTTCTGCAATCTAGCTACAATGGTGAAGACGCGCGGGTTGAAGAAGAATCTGGCAGCAGACCGTCAAGGCAGGTCTGAGAGGAGGACCAAGGGGCTCAATGAAGCTCCTGCTCAGCGGCTGGATGTGGTGGTATGGGAACCAGCACCTCTCCCTGTGTCGCACAGCGAGCCCTCTCCTCATGAAGGAACTTCGCAGAAGAGGAGGCGCCTGGTACGTGACGGAGAACCCGTATCCAGTGCCGCTGTGCTATCTAAAGAGGCTGTGGCTGAGGAAGTTCTGGAGAAGAACAAGCTACAGAGGATGCTGTAGCAGGTTCTGCAGAAGAAAGGTGCAGAACACTGGTTATGTCCCCGGGCATTGTGGGTGAAGGGGAGGAAACAGTAGCTGAGTCCCCTGAACAAGAACCTGCTGCAGCACATCCTCCTCCTCCCTCAGACAAAGGAAAAGCTCCTATCCTAATCCCAGTCTCCAGCAGTGAAGAAGAGGAATCTAGTGAAGAAAATGCAGGTGCCTCTGGTGAACCTTCTGTGAGAGGTCCTGCATTGGTAGACACAACTGCAACCACAGTGGGAGGTATTTGGTTCAGAAATAGGAGTGCTTCTCAAACCTAGAGTACAGTTGAGAGGAAGCATATAGTGTGAGAGAAGAGGCTGGACTTAGACAAGTACAGATCAGCAGCAATTATTCAGCTTCTCACCGAGGTAAACCTTCTAAAGTCCCTAACCTTTCCATTCAGATTCAATATAGCTCTGCTTAGGGAATTTATTGTGAATATGGAAGAGAAGTTTGGTGAGGAAGGAGCGGATGAGTTTGGACGAAGTTGGGTACGGGGTAAGACAGTCCTTATTACCCCAGAAAAAATTGATGAGTTCCTTGGGATCCGTGAGAATGTCAGAGCTCCCACTGATGTTCAGCCAGAGATGCTGGCTAAGGTCCTGACAGGGGGAGTGTGCCTGTCTTGGGGAGGTCCCAATCTGAGTGCTGCTGAACTAACCTCCAAGAATGCCCTGCTTTATCATCTGGGCATTAGAAACTGGATCCCCAGCTCTCACAGGGGGAAGGTTAGCAAAACCTTTGCTAACCTTCTTTACTCCATTGGGAAAAGGAGGCGCATTAGCCTGGGCAGTGTGATGTTTCCCCAGCTAGCTACTCATGCCGGCAGCGCTTCCTCCAGCAAGCCCATTGTGCTCCCCTCCCTCATCTATGGGATGATGGTCTCACAGCATCCGGAGCTTGGTGAGATTTCTGAAGGACTATCTGAGGAACTGCAGGTCTTCACAGTTGATCACAAGATGTTCAAAGGGAAGCATGCAGTGGACATAGCTTATGAGGATCTTCTTCTGGTAGGTGACTCAGCTCCAGCTCCCCTGGAGGATGCTCTTCCCCCAGCTGCAACAATACAATCCGCCCTCCGCGCCAGAATTGTGAGCCATCTCAGATCAGAGCTGGTCATTCTTAAAGCAGAAGCCAAACAGAGGGATGCTAGGCGTGGACAGATCAGAAGCCTCCTCAGAGACCTGGAGTTCCCGGCAGATGAGGAGCAGGCCCCTTGAGCATCTGTGACAAAAAGGGGGAGAGAAGATTAATATGCTACTGCTACTGATGAACTTTTTTTTTGCTGACCTTGCGTGGTTGTGCTATGGCCGAGTGTGGCCACACCTACTTACTACTTACTCTCTATTGTTGGACCTTTCTTCTTTTAGAGTATTTAGAGTTTTTTTCGGTTCATGGGAGAGTGCATATGTTCGAAGGTTTTATCAAAATGCCAAGGGGGAGATTGATAATGTAGTATGGCAGTGTTTGACAAAACCAGCACAAGTGAACAAGGAGTTGCTACAGCACAAGTAAACAAGCAGTCCAGCAGAAGTGAACTAGCAGCAGGGGATGCTACAGCAGGAGCTTGTTCAACTGGCTGCATCATCTGTCCGAGAAGCTGCAGCAACCTGGGCGTGTCTAGAAGGGCTGGAATATCTACGGAGAGCATCTGAAGAATTTCTAAAATGCTGTGGAGTATTTTCCAGTGAGGATTACTAGTTAGAGAAGGAGTTTTGCATTGAAGATAAAGATCAAATCTAATCTCCTAGATTTTAGGAGATAATTGGTCTTTTTGGGACATTGCCTAAACCTGGACATTGCTTAAAGCTGGTGCTGTTATTTAAGAAGAAGAGGTTTAGAGCAGTAGGGTTGATCGAAGCTGAGGGATACACGAGTGCATACACAGAATTCAGAGAGAGCAATTCTTGGTGTGCGACGGACGAAATCTTCGATCATCACCCGAGAGCAGAGCGTGAGCGCAGAGCTGTGGTGATAGAAGCAGAAGGTGGTCAGGACTTGCAGAGTCTGATCCAAGCTTGATCTGGAAGCCAATTCAGAGTGGGTGCTTGTTGGTTGATCAAGGATAGCCGCGGAAGAACTGACGGGTGGTTGGCTCTGTCTAGTGTCGTGCGGCAGTACTCGCTAGTGGCAGGTGGTCACTGAGTGAGGAGGAGTATTCCAGAGTGTGCAGCTCTCGTGGAATCGTTCGATCGGCTCGGCGGAAGGCCTTGGAGCGACGCGGACAATTGTGCTTCGGCTGTGTGTTACAGCAACCCTGCTAGCTGAGTGTAGTTTAGAATAGGCTGAGTCTTGAGAAGTCTGTAGCTATTCTAGATTGACATTTGTAGAGGGTGTGCAGTCACAAGTCAGAGCTTGTTCTGATTGTGTTGAGTGATCCACACAAGGTTGAGTAGCATAGGTTGCGTGAGTTGTAACCGAGTGTACTTGGAGACCTTTGTTTTGAGTGGATTGAGGACTAGAGAAGAGTCCTCCCCAGACGTAGGCAGTTGGCCGAACTGGGTGAACAAACTTTATCTTGTTCATTGTTCGCTGAGACAATTTCCGAGTGAACAAGAGTGTGCTGCAGCAACTGCTTGTTCACAAATCTGTCGAACTGAGACACTGCGAATTTCAATCTTTCCCATTCTTCAAATAGTGTCTCAGCTTCAGATCTTCAGGGACTGCTGAAGCAGACTCTGGCTCTTTGTTGTTGTTATTTTGCCAGTCTTCAGATTATGCTCCAGCCACCGATCTCCAGGGAGTGCTTCAGCAGTTTTATCAAGGATCTCATATCTTCAACACAAACAAGTACTGGAAGCCACACAGACATTATCGTCGGAGGCAAAGAGGGGGAACCAGAACATATTTGACTAACATTCTACCCTGCAGAGAACTGAACGTGACCTTCGGGAATGGACAAAGAGGAAGAGTGCTCGGCAAGGAAACTACTGATATGCACAGATCGCCCAAGATAAAGACAGTAATGCTCGTGGATGAGCTGAAGAAAAAAACCTAGAAAGTCCAAAGCACGAAGGAGAAGTTACCAAGATTGGTGGAGGAAGACAAATGTTAGAACCAACAAAGAATTGCATCACAAAGCTCATGCTGTTACACAAACCCATTGGAGATGAAAGATTTGGGTGATGGATCATGAGCATACTGAGAGTTTACTGCCAGACGCGGGTACAACGCAATTGGAAAGAAGTCAATCCAGGGGACATGAATCAAAAGTAAAGTTTCAAGTGAAAATAGACTAAAGTTTCTGCAACAACTTCTATCGCTCGGATCTAAAGATGTGCAAAGGGATTTAACGACACAGTGCTCGCCGAATGAATGACTGACACGTGTCCCTGAAAAAGTTAAAAAGAAAAAGGGGATTAACGGATTTTTCAAGGGCTTGCTTCTCGTTCTTCAACAGCCTCCAATTCCCTTTGACATCCTAGCTCCGTCAACCAGCGATAATGGTACGAACTAAAGGCGAAAAGGTCACCAAGACTGCAACTGTAGAATTTGTGCAACGACCATCCTCCATCCAGATAAGGGAGCCCGTGGAGGTTCCGCTACTCACCTGGAAGCCGTCCGGAGGACCGCCTATGGTAGAAGAAGGGCCGCCTCAAAACGAAGGGTGGTTGAAGTCGACGAGTACCTCTCTATGGAGGTAGATGTGGAACAGGTTTCAAAAGATGAAAGCAGAAGTCAGGAAGCCACTGACAAACAAATCACAAAGCTGCTCAGTTCTTCACAGAGGAGTATGAGTCCGAGGTGGAGAGTAGTGATGAAGATGAAGAAGCTGGAGAAGATGAAGGTGCCTCTGAGGAGGCAATGAACAAAGGCAAGGAACCCATTGAGATTGACTCGGCCAGTGTTGAATCTGAGTCAGAGTATGTAGACTCCAAATTGCCTCCTCCGACACAAACTGGAGAATCGTCCAGGAGACCTCATGTGCCCCCGAAGAAGATAACCGATTTTGAGCACAAGGGCTTATGGTTCCGAAGCAAATTTGTGTCTGGATCGTGGGACATTCGTATATTTAACCATTTATAGTTGTAAGATATAAGTTTTAGGACTCAAATTGTAGTCAAAATTCATTTATAGACCTTGGTAAGCCAAGGGTCGATCCTAGAAACACGCGCGTGTATATACTAGCTAGCAATCAATGTGTTCAGCTACTCCTAATAGAAATTCTGGGTTATGTCCTAATTATCCTAAATTCTAACGGTTGATTCGATAGAGAAAGAGTTCCAGGATCAAACTTCACTCATTCTTAACATACAAATCATGCAATAATTCGAACAATTCAATATATTATGGAATTGTGGAAATAATCTAATAACATCAGGCAAGCCGTGCAATCACCGATTATCAACAGTTTTGATTTAGTTAGCCTAGGGTTTCTAGACAAAAGATGTCAACTTTCCTATCGATTCATGTATTAACAATATAGCTACCATGTTTCGATATCAACTCTACTCAATCCAGTTAATTACCTCAGACCCAATCACCTTTTTGGTCCTTAACCTAATTTCGTTCTAACATTAAAGCATCCAATCGATGACAAAAATATAGGAACGATAAATTAAGAACAGTAGAATTAAAGAATTTCATTAACTTAATCCAACGTTACTAAGATAACATGATTGAGTACATGCATGGGATACATAGGATCCCAGAATTAAGAGACTACACGCTACTAATGGTGATTACCACCAATATAAGAGTGAAGAAAATATAGAAGATCATGATGATGATCTTCGCTTCAAGCTCGTCTTTTTCTCTTCTCTCTTGCCTCTGGTTCCTCCCAATCTTCCAACCTGTGAATGAGTTCTCGATTTTTATATATACTACAAATCAATTGGGGTAATTTTTAGAATTAGGGTTTGGGCCGACTTGCCTTGCACGAATCAAAGTTGAGTCATGCTGTTCGGAAGTTGATTCGACTAGCCCCTTGGTCGAATCAAAGTACCAGTATTAGGCGAAGGATTCCGTGTTGGTCGAATCACTATTGCTTGGTCGAATCAAAGTATCGGTGCTGGGCGAAGGGTTCTTTGTCGGTCGAATCACTTTTTCTTGGTCGAATCAATTTTGATTCTCCCAACCCCTTGGTTGAATCACTTTTGCTTGGTCGAATCAATTTTGATTTGCCCAGCCCCTTGGTCCAATCAAAGTATCAGTGCTGGACGAAATCTCCTCGAGTCAAGTTGATCCGGGCAACCTTAGTTGATTCGACCAGGGTTGGTCGAATCACTTTTGAATCGGTCAACACTAATCAAAGGACTGTTCACTCAACACTATGGTTCTGACTGTGCTCGCATTTTTGACCCTTTAAACCTTTCAAATCGGGTCTTAATGTAAACTAAGAAGTTGTAGCCCTTTGATTTAGCTTTCCAAAGAGATATGACACGCTTCAATCGAATAAGAATCTTGCGCTCGGAAAGACTTTGATGACCAATAGGTCAATCTGCCCAGATTTGGTCTGTATTCGTCTGAATCTTTGTGTTTTGCCTTATTTTTCTCCAAACGGACTACAAAGCCTCAATTTAATATAATTTGATTTGAAACGAGAGTAGAGTGGTAAAAACACAATGAAAAGTTTGGGAGAGGAGCGAAATTCATCTAGAATGAAGCAAATAATCGGTAAGAAATTAACCGATCAGTGGTGGTCAAGAGCACTATAACACGAGAGACTCCTGGAGGCTGAGAGGTACAAAGTGCCTGAGATCATCAAGTAGCTTAGAGAGCTAAATCTATTTAAATCAGTTACCATGTCGAAAAAGTATTGTGGCCAGCTAGTTAGGGAGGTTCTAGTAAATTTGCCTGAGTATTTTCAGGAAATAGGGAAGGCTGATTATGGTAGATGTTATGTGAGAGGAATGGAAGCATTGATCAGATCAGCTATGATCAATGCATATTTTGGCATTGAGGCAAATGCGAGTACCCCTGATGAGGTGAGCATAAATGAGCTGGCAGTCACCCTCACCGGTGGACTGTGCACAGGATGGGTGGCTCATAACCTCGTAGCTGCCGACCTCACAACCAAGTATGCCTTGCTCTACAACATCTCAATGAAGAATTGGACTCCTAACACTCACAAGGGCAAAGTGAACAAGGAGGTGGCACGACTCCTGTACAGTATCGGGCTAAGAAGGAAGGTGGACTTGTGGCAAGACATCTTCCCTCAAATAGCTAGCATGCCACCTCCTCCAGATTAAAGCAAAGCATTTCCTTTCCTTCTCTGATCTATGAGGTGATCACCCGTCAGCTATCACAATTGGTGAGGCCGTCAGAAGTGCTCTTTGAGGCTCCCCAAAGCTTTTTAGTGGACCATAAACTATTCAAAGGAAGGCACTTCGTTGATGTAATAGAAGGAGAGCCAGTATTAGAAACTGTCTCGAGAGGTCATAAAGATGATGCAACAGATTCTTTCGCTCAGCTTGCCGCTCTGAGGTCCGCAATGCAATTGAGATTGATCAGTTTATTAGAGTCAGAACTGGAGCACCTGATGACTGAGGTAAACAGGAATGCAGCACGGCGAGATCAAATAAGAAGCCTCCTAAGAGATTTGAAGTTCCCGGAAATGCGAGGCTCTCCGCCACTAGTTTGAAGACCCCTGTCATTTGTGACAAAAAAGGGGGAGAAGAAAATTGTAAAGAACTGAACTTTGAACTGTCATATATTCCTGCCACTGAGTAGAACATTTATAGATTGTGGCTTTCAGTAGAACTTCATATGAGAAGTAGCTATAGCATAATAGAGGAGGTAGACAGTTGACAGGTTTTCTCAGTCAAGAGTGAAGGCTGTAAGGGCTGAAGTTTTGTCAAAAATGCCAAGGAGGAAATTGTTACGGATATGGCATCTATGTCAAAGCCAAGCAAAAGAAGATGCTACGACTTCTTGTGGTACCAGGAGCTGGTACATGCAAATGAAGACTGACAAAACAAAAGAGCCAGAAGAATCTATAGCATCCTGTGATGATTGAAGCTGGTACATATGATCAGAATGGATCAAGACAAGAACCAGAAGAAGCTATAGCATCCCTGAAAGATTCAAGGCTAAAGCATCAAGAGAGTATCTTTGTAGCTGATCAATCTGGAAGAGCTCAGAGGATGTCTTGGTGCTTGCTGCCAGCGTAAGAAGAGTCGTCAATAGAAGGGTCAGCAACTTGGCGGAAGAAGTTGCTGCAGCATCATCTGGGTACACTTTGTAATAGGATAGGCTGAAAGTTATAGAACTGCTAGCTATCTAGTATTGAAATTAGATTACCTGTGTAGCTAATCTATGTGATCAGATTGAGCGCATATTCCACCTAGGTTAGAAGTAGAGGTTGTTCTAGCGTAGGCTGAGAACGGGATCCTTTGTACTTTAACTAGGAATAGTAGAATCTTGAGCGCATATTCCACCTAGATTAGAAGTAGAGGTTGTTGCCGAACTGGGTGAACAAATATGGTTATGTATTTCAGATTTGGCCAAAGTGTCAACAACTTATGGTCGCTTAAGACTAAAGTTGCTAGGTATAAAAGCTATATGAGCAGGCAGAGACCGAAGCAACAACACACACCCGATATCGAAGAACAAACACACACTGAGCAGAGGTCAGAGTCCGCGGAGGCAGAGAGTGATGGAGCGTTGAGTTGTGTGAGAGTTGAAGAGTAATATGGACTGGAGTAGTCTGATTACTATAATTGATTCGAGGGAGTCAACTGGAGCGTAGCCTCATTGACAGACCGAACAATTGACGGTCGCATAGTGTAGCTTGCGCGGACTGTCCCAGCGTGCTCCTTGATCGTGATGGAAGATCGTTGATTTAGGGGGAGCAGCGCAGAGTGTCCGACTACTCAGCAAGGAGTGCTTGGAAAAGTCGTCGAGAGAAGCGTCATAACTTGGCGGAAGAAGTTGCTGGAGCATAACTTGGGTATACTTTGTAATAGGATAGGCTGAGAGTTGTAGAATTGCTATCTATTTGTTGAAAGTAGTTTACCCTGTGTTGACACATTGAGGGGAGACTTTGACTAGGTTAGGAGTAGTGGTTAGACTAGCGGTAGCTGAGTTGTTAGAAACCATTGTACTCTAACTGAGATAGCGAAGTCTTGAGGACCGAGAGTAGTCCTCCCCAGATGTAGGATGTTGCCGAATTGGGTAAAGGTTTGTGCTTCTCAGGTTTGGCCGAAGCAAAGCGTCAGCAACTTAGCGGAAGAAGTTACTGAAGCAAACCGTGGGTTGTCGTCTACAATAACGCAGCGCCATTTTCAATTGGTATCAGAGCCAGCCGCTCGACACACAGAGTGAGGTCCGGGAAGGCATTGCTATTTATCATGGGCGACAGTATGAGAAGACAAAGCTCTAGTATATCACTATTATCTGAGAAGGGAAGTCAAGACAGTGATTATGACAGTAATGATGAAGAGGAAATCAATGAAGAATCCATTGCCAATCACTACAAGTGGATGGTTGAGAAGTGTATGGAAGTAGTAGAGGTGAACAAGGGGCTGATTGCAAAAGTATCAAAAATTGAGGATGAAAAGGAAGAACTTGTGAAGATCATTTCATCCATGATAGGACAGACTGAACAACAAGAGGTAGAACACACTGCAATTATGAACAAAGTGAGTCTGTACAGAAAAATAGTCAGATGATGAACAATGGAACAAATAAACTGGAAGAAGTCCTAGCTCATTAAAGACTTAGAAATAACAATTCTGGCCTTGGGTACATTGAAGAAGGAGGTGTTGGAGTAACAACGTTTGTAAAAATAGACATTAGAAGTCTGTGATTGTAAATTTCTGAAAAGGAAAAGAAACCAGGATTGGAAGAATAAGACCAGGAGAAAGGACCAGAAGATGGTACATCAAACTCTTCCGCTCCGAGGTCGGTTTTCACACAACAAGCGCATATGTTATTTCTACAATCAACCTGGTCACATGCAACATTTTTGTCCCATTCTGAAAAAGTACTAGAGATTACGAAAACCATCACAGAACAACCAACAACAATACAGTAGATAATATGCCTTCCTATCCTACAGCTCTTCGAAGGAGTTCAAGAAAGGAAGCTGGTATTTTGACAATGGGTGCTCGGGACACATGACTGGAAAAAGATCCTTCCTGACAAACATTCATCCTTGCAAAGAATAGCATGTTAAATTTGGCAACGGGCTAAAAGGGAAAGTTATTGGGAAAGGGATGCAAACAGAGGTGTCAAACTCGAATGAAAAATACTAGATTTGGCCCCTCCTTTTATCTCGGGTCTCAAGCATTGCCTGGAATAATGAAGAGGTCGCCGGAGGTTCCGGCATCACCTGGAATGATGAGGGGTGGCTCGTGATGAGTGGATTTTTATACACTTTTTAGGCTTCATTTCTTAAGGATTTTGGCTCGTTTCTGATAAACTTTGATTGATTTGATGTCTCTTTGCTTGCCTTTCAGGTAATTTACACTTCAAGGAGGATCCAATGGCTGAAATATGGAAAAGAGAAAAAATAGACCTAAAAGCACAAGAAATGAGCTTACAGATGCTCAAGCGTTGCATCACTTATATTAGGCGACACCTCATACCTTTGAGCAATTCAGATCTCACCTCAGGTAACCAAGTGATGCCTTACATTTTAGGAAACCTTCCAGGCGTCGCCTTAGCTAACCAGATGATGCCTCAGATTTTTGGAAACTTCTTAGATGACCCCAACTTCAACCAGGCAATGCCTAATTCTGTTGTGAATTTTTCGAACGTCGCCTCATTTAACCAGGTTATGCCCGGACAAATTAGGAAATCTCCAAGAGCCACCTTGTTTACGGTATAAATAGGCAGCTGATGACCAACATTCATTAATTCTATATTTATACCTCATATCATATTCTTGGAGTGTGGAGAAGATCCAGAGAGGAGCCTCAAGCAAGGAGCTCCTAGGAGCACACGGAGCAACGATCGAGCAAGTAAGGATGATTCATCATGACATGATTAGTCTTTCTATCTTATTCTCGTTGTAGCCCTTTGAATTTGCCATCATATGTCTTGTACACCTTAATATCATTATATATTTGAGTTTTGTAATCTATTACTCTTTATCTTGTGTTCTCGCTAGACTTGCTTTGAGTTTAGCCTTCCTCTATTTTTCTCTCGGGAGTCAGGATAGTACATGATAAACCCTATAACTTTAACCGGTAGGAAATACCGCGCCACAACTGGACGACCCTAGGAGTTACTAGCTATATAAATATTATTTGACCGCGGCGTATACTAAATAACACCCTTCTTGAATAATATGGAGATTAAAAATACCGCCGAGCAAAATGGAGCCGTTGTCGGAAAAATAATCTTTTTACATGCCGTATACTTTGATGTGATATTTTTATGAGCCTTTCCATATTTGTATGAATTGTCTACTTTGAGTGACGTTTCCTAATTCTCTTCTCGCTGAACTCTCCTTCGCTTGAGAAGAGTCGATCGAATTTGAAGCTTAGTAGATTCAGCACTAGATTTGATGAGAGACCAGAGGAAAGTTATGCTCCTGTAAGAGAGCAGCCTCGGCAAGAGCATTCCTTGAGTGTGCAGCATGGACCGCCTTGAGCTGTGATTCGCCATCCAGTATCCGAACGCGAAGGCTAAAAATGTCAACATCAAGTCCACATTGGTGATGGACCACCTTGATGGAGGCAACCCATCACACCATTTCTATACTCCATGATGATTGTCAGTCTCGCCAAGACGTTAAACCGGACACTCGTTGTACATATGCACATTCTTATTTTGATTGTTTTCTCACTTTTTGCATTCACAGGTGACAATACTTGCGAGTATATTCTTAGCTACTTTATGGATAGTATCGTTTCCCTATTTTTACTTGCTTTTTATTAAATGCCTAGGGACTAAACATATTTTTAAGTGTGGAGTGGGCAGCACCATTCATGAGATGTGGGATGCGGATAACCCGTCTGTATCCGATGCTGCTCTCGAGCAGCGAGTTGCATAGCTTCTCCGGCCTACCCTCTCTCCACCACAGTAGCCAAAGGAGTAGTTTAGGGCATTTATTTTAAGACCTTATCATTGATATATCCTAACCCTCCTTTGTGTCAAACTCATTTTAGATTTGATAACTTTTATCGTTATCTATCTCATCATCTCTCTCAAGTTTTTGAGTTTGGAAGCTGTTCGGTGCCACATTAAGGGCGGCACACATCATTATTTATTGTTTGCTTCTCATTACCTCATAAGTTGTCTAGGATTCTACCATGACTTCTTGAAACTTTCGTTTGATTGTTTGAAGATAGTTGCTTGTTAAGCAAACTCTTCATGCCATGACCATTTTATCAGTAGTTATGTAGTGCACTCTCGACACTAGACGCATGCTTAGGATTTTAAAGAAAAATCAAACCACCAACACAACGAGCATGACATACGCACATTACATGACTTTTCGAGATCTAAGTCTTTTAGTCATGATCTTTGATAACATGTTTATTTCTCACTCATGTCTATCATTACCATATGTTTCATTCTTAAGTGTAGAGTCCAACCGAATTGAGGAGGACCATCAAAAGACGGCACAAAATAGGCCCCACAAAAACTATATGTGTGATATGTCTCCTTTTGAAAAAGAAAAGAAAAAAAACAAGGAGAAATAGAAAAAGAACGAATGAGCTTAGTTGGAAGGTAAGTTCCAAAGTATACACCACAATTAAGACTGTCGCAATCCGCCTACACTTGTGACTGAGTTATATGCATTATTTCTGTTTGAGTGATTAATTGAATTGGAAATGACCATTGCACTAAGTCTATTATTTGCAACTGTCTCATCTTATATTTGGTATAGAACTCCACTTTCGTTGCTTAAGATTCGTGGACTTAGGAAATGAATCCAGTGTGAGGAAGCCCATGGACAATCCTTCTTGATAGCATAAGCCAACTAACCATAAGTGTAACGAATTCTTGTTTATTTGAATGAATTCCTACAAATTGTTAGGAGTAATCTATACATGGAATTGACAATTTTGTGTCTAAGCATGTTTGGAAACTATTAGCATAAGCCTTAAAGATTGAACTTTATTCAATCCAGGCTTGCATAAATGGTTAGAGAATATCTATCGTATTTATTAATATTGTGAGCCCTTCATTACATGCATCATAATAACTTAGGATTGCATTTTTTTTATTTATGTGTATTCCGCTTCCTGAAAACTCTCACGAGATATCACTCGTCCACTAGGGCAGCCTAGTGGTTTAACGACTTGTTGCACAAGCTAATTGCAACCGTGATTCCTACGACAATGAGTTAGGATTTCCCTGTTTTATGTTTTCATTTATAATTCAACATGTATATATGATGTGTGACACTTGCTTGCTATTCGTTCGGGACCTGACAATGAAATTTGACTGCGCTATTGATCTCGAGTTACAACTTCCGGAGTTACAGCTTCTGCTGTAGTACTCTCTGTATCTTCCTACAGAAATTATTCTTCTGACGAATAAGAAAGACACATAAAATTTGCTCACCCAGTACCGCAACTTGCCTACGTCTTGGGAGAATCACTCTCTGATCCTCAAGACTCCACTATCACGGTTCAAAATTAAAAGGATTCACACCTCTACTTCTCACCTAGTCAAAATCTTTTGCTCACTCTAACCCCGTAGACTAGCTAGCAGTCTGATCATACAGACTCTCTTCATGCTACCTACACACTTCCAGTAATGAATAGCTATAGATCTGACACTCAGACTTAGCCTACCCTATTACAATGTGTAGGTAGCTCAGATGTTGCTCCCCCTTGATCAATGACCGTTGGTCAGTACCGGGTAGCCTCAATCCGTGCTCCAATAGCCTGCAGCACCTCAATCCGTGCTCCAACGAGCCACGCTCCATTTGAACTTTGCGGATCAAACCTTGATCAAACTCAGCGAGTTCTAATCTACTCTGTGCACCACACAACTCAGAAAGTCTTATGCTCTGAACTCTAGTCGTGTGTGTCTTCTGTGTATGTATCACTCTATGCTCTCTGCGCTCTCTTTCTTTGGAACTGCCTCAAGCATTCCTCTTATATGATTCTCGATTCTTAATGGCGGAAACCTTGTTTCCTTTGGATCCCTAGGTCAGTTGAGCAAAAACAGAATCTTGTCCTAGAATCTTGCAAGGTTGTTGAAGATTCGGTTTCCTAATTTGAACTTTAAGATCTTTATCTTTTAGAGCTTTTCTCCGCTTGACTGATGACCTCTACTGGACACTCGATGACGTTTGCGGCGCACCCTGAACTTCCGTGATGTAAGCTGCACCTCTTTAAACCTTCTCCGTGCATCTTCATGATGTTTGCCCATTCTGCTCTAGTGTCGGAGCACCACGGTTTGCTGAAGAAGAGTAGCTCCCAGCCATCCATTAAATCCCATCTCGGCCTTAAAGGTAACATGTATCATTCTAGTTTTTGTTGATCATTATTAGAAAATGAATGTGAGCATTTGCTGATGAACTGATTGGGGATGACTTCTCGAGTGAATTAGTTTGATGGAGAAGTCATCCCCAATCAGTTCATCAGTTTGATGGATAAGTGTGGGTTAGTTTCATCAGTTCATCAGTTTGACGAACAAGAATAAGTGTGGGTTAGTTTGATGGAGCGTATTTATACGGTCCATTGAGTTGTTTATATCCATAGTTTTATTACATTTTAAAAAAATATTTAAAAAAAGATTACTCTTTGTAGTGTTTTCGTATCGCAGGTGTGTTCAAGATTGCATTGGATTTTATTGCATATTTGGAGCATTCATTCAAGATCCAGTCTACAGCGGTCAACAACTACTAAACCAAAGACCAACTGGTTCAACCAGAACCGGTTCATTCAAGTTCAAACCCTAAATTGAAGATACATTGGATAAAGGAAGAAGACATCAGACAAGAGGAGGCACGAACTTTAGCAGCGGCGGCGGGTTAGAGAGAGAAAGGAGAAGAAGCTGCTGCTGCTCGTCGGAATTACTGTTCATCACGATTTACTGTACATCTATTTACTATTCACCCGATTAATGTTCATCTGTTACTATTCACTCTGTTTTTCTTAGTAGTTTAGTTCTGTGTTCTTAACTCACAGTAGACTAAACTCAGTTTGTATTGCATTCGATGGATGTTATGGGTAGCTAAACCTTTTATCAGTTTGGGGTTTACATTGCAACTCTTGGTTTGAGATCGTGAGCACTTGATTTGAGTTAGTGACTTACTGCCTTTGTATGAACTAAATGTTTGATTATCAATTTAGTGGAGCTTAGCAGGTAAGCTAGGTTGATATTGATTGTCTTATGTTAGACTGAATTGCATTGTTAGCTAAGCTTAGCGGTGGAATTAATTTGTAGACTCAGTCGAATAACTATTGAACCTGTTCGAGAACTTAGCAGTTAAGAATAGCTAGAATATCGGAGTCGACATATCTTAGCGGGAACGTTGGACTGGGATAGTATTCATTAGTTTACACATGTTGTTTAATCAATGATAACTAGTTGCAGTGTATTCCCTGAACTGATTTCTTTCCGCTTAATAGAGTCTCATAATAGATAATTGTTGTTCTGTTTTCCTCACTACCATTAGGACTCTTGACCACTTGCTCTCTTTGGATTCGACCCTGCTTACCATTTGCTAAGAGTTAACGGGTCTTATAAATATAAATTTGAGACGCACAACGACGCGCTGTCACTAAACTGCAGTAACACTACTGAAAAAACCTGGCATAGCTATTTATGACACAACTATCTAACTATGATAAATAACTGCTCTAATTATTACATTTGAGTTTAGAATACCTCAAGCCTGCTAAACACCAAAAGTATGATAATTCTAGGAGCAACATCAGAGTTAATGTCAGGTCAGAGGAAATGTCAAAGTTGTTACAATCTTCTCCCCCTTTTTGACACAAATGCCAAGGGCTTCAATCCGTCTCATGGCTGAGCAGGGGCAGAACTGCCAGCATCAGGGTACTTAAGGTCTATGAGAAGGTTGTCAATATGTGCTCGCCGCATGGAACTCTTATTAGCCTCTGATATTAGGTGAGCTCGCTCCGATTTGAGATGACTGATCATTTTTTCGCGCATAGCAGCATATACGGCAGGAGCATGAGAACCAAGAAGTGCTTTAGCAGTCTTTGGATATTCTGGAGTTGATACCTGACCTGGCTCTCTTTCAGACACAGCCTGATAAGCCACAGGTATTTCTGCTTTGAAAACTTTGTGGTCGAGCAGAAATACCTGTGGAGCTCCAGATAAGCCTTCGGGGGCAGCAGTCAATTACTTATGATGGCTGATCATGATCTTCTAAATCAATGAGGGAAATACAATATACTGGTTGGATTTTGGGTTGTTGATATCTTTCTGCAGAATTTACTCTACTGACAAAATAAGAAAGACACAAGGATTTGTTCACCCAGTTCGGAAACTTGCCTACATTTGGGGAGGATACTACGACCCTCAAGAATTCACTATCACAGTTCAAAGTACAAAATGCTCTAACCTCTACTTCTCACCTAGCCAAATTTTTATGCTCAGTCTAACCTCCTAGACCAGCAAGCATTCTGATCACACAGACTCTCTTTGTGCTACCTACACACTTCCAGTAAATAATAGCTACATACCTGACATTCAGACTTAGCCTACCCTATTACTATGTGTAGCACACAAAATGCTTAAGCAGACTCTTCACCTAGAGTTTGTACATCTTCAGTAAATAACTATTCTAGCTCTCCCACCAAACAGTCGTACACCCTGAGTTGTGCAAACTCAGTCTCTGCTCCCCCTCAGTCAATGACACACTCTATCACTATTGGGTAGCCTTGATCAGCTCTCACTCAGCCTGCAACAAACCTGCTCGCAGTGGTTCTCTAAGCTTTTATTGATCCTTCAACGAGTAGCGCTCCAGTTGAATACCAGCGATCAATGCTGAATCAAACTCCATGAGTTCTGATTCCCTCTAACACCAATGTTCAACCCAATGTGTATACCCTGCTACCTTTGGTTGATCTCTATGTGTATTCTCTTGCGCTCTCTATCTGTGTGTACTTCTATGTGTGTGTGTGAATGCAGACTCCGCATTCCTTTTGTATCAATCAACCCACTACTCTTTTGGCACCCGCTTTTGCCTACGAATTCCCTAGGCAGCACAGAATCTTCTCCTGAATTCTTACAAGGTTGTCTAATCTAAATTTTGGAAATCTTATCTCGTCCAAAAGCTTCTGCCCATTGCTGACATTCAAGATGACGATTCCACAACTCCTTGAGCATCCGTGATGCATGCCGCACCATGTCGGAGCCACTCCGTGTATCTCCAGGTTGATTGGGCATTCTACTCTAGCTTTGGGACATCATGGAGTACTGAAGCAGATTTGTGTTCTGTCCAAAAGTGTCTTATGTCGGTTGCCCAATTTGCCCCAGCTCTGGTTCTTTGTTGTTGTGGCTTGTTGCTGTTTTGTCAGTCTTCAGATTGTGCTTCAGCCACCAATCTTCAGGGAGTGCTTGAATAGTCTCTAGAGTACTTTTGTCAAGGATGCCATTCCTCAATAATCCCCCCCTTGAGTTTAGAGTTCCTCAAATCTAAACATCAAAAGTGATCTAACAGCTCTAAGATTAAGGGCAGTTCACAGTTCACAGAAAATAAAGTCAGTCTTTAACATCTATCTCCCCCTTTTTGTGAAAAATGATATGGACTGCTGAGAGAGAAACTCATTCAAGAACTACACACAATCCTAAGGCAGCTAGCTCTGAGCTCCTCGAATCTAGCTCCATCCAAATGTTTTGTGATGATGTCAGTCAGCAAGCTGCTTTTCTGTGGCTACATGTTTGAGGACAATAGTCTGATTCTCTACCAGGTCTCTAATGAAGTGGTGTCTGATGTCAATGTGTTTAGTCTGGGAATGCTGCACCGGATTCTTAGTAATACGGATAGCACTCATGTTGTCACAGACTATGTTCATAGTCCCCTGTTGAATCCCATATTTCCCAGCATTTGCTTCATCCATAATAGTTGTGGACAACAGCTTCCAGCAGCAATATACTCAGTTTCTACAGTTGACTGAGAAATGCTGTTCTGCTTCTTGCTGAACCAGGACACAAGGTTGTTTCCAAGGAAGAAGCATCCTCCAGATGTACTCTTCCTGTCTTTTACACAGCCTACCCAGTCAGCATCACAATATCCTACCAGTTATGAGCTTGTGTCCCTCGTGTACTGTAGACCATAGTTGGTGGTGCTGCCAACATATCTAATTATTGTTTTTACAAGCTGCATGTCACTCTCCTTTGGACAAGATTGATATCTGGCGCAAACACCCACGGCAAAGGATATATCTGGCAGGCTAGCAGTAAGATAAAGAAGGCTTCGAGTCATGCTTCTTTATAATGTCTGATCAACGGCAATTCCAGCTTCATCCTTGATGGCTTTAGTATAAGTTGCTGTAGGAGAACGTTTTTCACTGGCTAAGTCCATCCCAAATTTCTTTACCAATTTTTTCCCATACTTGCTTTGCGAGATGAAAATTCCTTCTTCTTTTCGTGAGATTTACAGACCCAGAAAGTAGGTTAATTCCCCCACCATGCTCATTTGGAACTCCATTTGCATATGTTTAACAAATTGCTTCACCGTTCTCTGTGAAGTGGAGCCAAACATAATATCATCCACATATATCTGAGCAATAATAAAATCTGACCTGTTTCTATTTACGAAAAGAGTCTTGTCCACCCCTCCTCGATCAGATCCATGCTTGATCAAAAATTTAGTTAATCTTGTTAAGGTAATGGCATCCTTGACAAAACAAGCACAAGAAGTTGCTACAACATCCCCTGAAGATTGAAGCTGAAGAAGCTGCAAGAGAAGGAGTTCTAAGATGAGAAGAGGATTGCCTAAGATTAGAAGGGTTCTTGGATTTTGTCAAAATGCCAAGGGGGGAGATTGTGAAGGTATGTGGCATCATTGACAAACTCCTACAAAGTGAACTAGAGCTTGCTACAGCAAGTATGGAAAGAAAACAGCTGATGAAGAGCATTCCAGAGTGAGCAAACTCAGTAAGTGGCGCTCCAGATGAAGACATTAAGTAGCGCTCCAGATGAAGACATTAAGTGGCTAATGTCTTCACGAGGCGCGCGACTTAATGTTGCCTTGGGGAGCTCGAAAATCTGAAAGAGATCATGAAGACATCAGCTTGTACAATCCTCTTCAAGAACTCAGCCTATTCTAGCCTACACTACTCAGCAGGGTTGCTGCAGCAACAGCTGTAACACCAGCTGAAGCACTCTGTCCGCGTCGCTCCAAGGCCTCCTGCCGAGCCGATCGAACCACTCCAAGAGCGCTGCACACTCTGAGTAACTCCCCCTCACTCAGTGACCACCTGCCACTAGTGAGTTCTTCCGCACGAACCTCGACCGAGCCTTCCACCCGTCAGTTCTTCCGCGGCTGCCTTTGATCAACCAACAAGCTCCACAGCTCTGAATTGGCTTCCAGATCAATGCACGAATCAGTCTCTGCAAGACCTGACTCTCCTCTGCAATGCACACCTGATCGCGCGTCGTCGTGCGCGTCAAATATAATCCTTCCTCTCCCACTAGTACAGCGGTTAAGTAAGGGTCGATCTCCACAGGGAGCAAGCAGTGAGTCTTAGCCAGTAACCTACACTTCAGAAAACGGGGGTTGCGTGAGTGATTGGGGGTTTTGCGCGATGCGCGAGTAGCAGTGAATATCGTAACGCAGGAAATTGCACTAGACGTGCGCAAGCAGTAGAGATGAAGTACTATCTTTATGAGAAGTATTGGGCAGACAATCCTCTATGAATGCATTCCTTATCATCGACTCTAAACATCTATAGCTTGTGGTTTACTTGGGTTAGTGTCCGGTAAAGGCTTCCTAACACGTGCGCATGTTCCGTTCAAAGTTCATGTGCTATTAATCCTTAGAACTAGACTAAACAGCTGCGAATCCTGTCACAGTAGCAACTGCCTATCCTAACTCGTTACTCCTAATTGTCACGGTAAGTTTGCGGTTCAAGGCTTCCCCTACGCATGCAACTAGTTTAACAGGTGACAAGCAAGCAACACAAGTAAGTTTGCGGTTCAAGGCTTCCCCTACTCATGCAACTAACTGTCTCAGCGCGCACAGAATTAATACAAGTAAATAAACTATGCATTAAGCTCAAGTCTCAAAGGTAATACATCATAGGTTCATGCCCGACCAACACTAAGTGTTTAGCTAGACATGCTAGTGGTAAACATCATAAAAGAGTAAGTAATAACTACTGAATCCAAGAAAACGGTAGCAAACAGTGCGTGCAGTGTCTTCTCTCGGCTGGCGCAGTTGGCTGGCGCAGATCTCCTCAATAAGTCCGTGTGTTTTCCAGTTCTGCCGCACAGTGCCTCCTTGCGTCCTCTGGTGCCTCTGGAACAACAGTTGTTTTTTCGAACTCTCTGAAACCCTAGACTTACTTCCTTTATATAGGAGGTCCAATCGGCAACTTCCAAATCTGGTCACTGGGACTTTGCGCCTGGCGCACGGCATTGGTTGGCGCAATCGGGTAGCGCACCTCTGCTGTCTTTCGCCATTTCTTCTTCTGTTTGCGCCGCTAGCTCCGCAGGCTGATCTTTCACTCCTAGAACGCTGCCTGTTAGCGCGTATCCGACTCAAGGACTCGTTCTGACCTGATATACAAAAACATTGGAAACGAGTAATCTTGCTCATGAAATATTGCAAACAAGCATAGGGTTATGACCTAAATAATGTGTATAACTAGGCTCTATCAAACCCCCCACACTTGCCCCTTGTTCGTCCCGAACAAGTACTGAAACGCGGATACAATTACCTTTTCTGGAGACTAGCGCACAGCCTTGCATTCTAGCGCAAAATGCACAGTTGCTCAACTTGTGCTGCTCTATCACCTGCGCACAACTGCACTCAATAGTTCTAATATAATAATCCCGAAATTTCATTACCTCTCAGCCGGGATGAAGATCTTTGGATGACTGGGAGATAGCTCTTCTTAGGCTCCTGGTTGTCAGCTCCCGCTCCGAAGATAGGTATATGGTTTCTTGCGCGAGCTTCTTCCAGTGCGTGATTCGTTCGCACACTTCCTGGGAACCTGAGCCTTTGATGATATCCTTTTGGTCTTGCGCACGCAGGTACTAAGTAGTGCGCATGCTGATTCTTTGTAACGCAAATCATCTGCTTCTGCTGGTATTTTTCTTTTGTACAGCTTTCTTTCCAATTTGTTTCATTCCCAGAACAGTTCCAATCTCAGCCTTCGGATAGCAGCTATGGAACTCGTTCCGCTCTCCCTCCTTGGTTTGTCTGCGCCGGTCAGCGCACGCGTTTACATCCGCGCCCGCCTTCCTTAGCTGGATTTCCAGAGAGAAGGTGGTCTGTTTTCCCACCTCGCCACGCCTTGGGTATTTTGCCTTTGGCATCTGCGTGACTGAGCGCGCTCTTTTGTTCCGAAGGTTGCGAAGCACCGGCCTCCACTCGCGCACTCGACCATATACCTCGCCTTCGAAGCACAAGCGACTAACCGCCTCTCTGGAGCATTTCTATCAACTCCACATCCCCTGTATATCCCAACTGACAGGAGCAGAAAAACGAAAAAATTATGCTAAAACAGTAGAGAACGGCGCACGCAATACGGATAGCGCAAAACAAGCTGGAGCGCATGCGCATCCTGCACCTTAGCGCACTACTGCTACTAATTCTCTTCAACTTAAACTAGGCTATACTAAAAATGCTCAAAACATGAAATGTAAGAGTAACGCCCCCCCCCCCCCCCCCCCCCCACACTTGAACAGAGACGTGTCCCCACGACTCAAGCTCAAGCGCACGGAGGCTGCGCACATGCATGCAATGCAACGAAAATAAAGAACAGAAAAGGGAACACAAATAGTCACACAAAATATAGCAAGGGAGTCACAGAATGTATGGCACAAATAGTCAGCACACATAATAGTCAACTAGACGCAGCAAAAATAAAAGACAGCACCCTAAAGAAAATCACGGCGCCTGCCCAAAGCCTTAGAAGTCCTCCGAGCTAGAATCAGCTGCTGACCCATGCGCCTCATCCTCTGAAGAATCAGTCATGGAGTCGGTGCTGGAGGATGGTGGCACAATGGTGAGGGGGTTAGGCTGCTCGTCCTCGGAAAGTGACTCCCATATGGAATCGGAGTCTATGTTGGGAAAGTTAATGGGGGACTCCGGAACAGAAGGCCGGGCAGGGGAAACTACTGGTGATGGTACCGGTGCTGGTTCAGGTTCAGGGGTGGGCTCTGCTGCTGGGGCTGCTGGTTCTGGTGCGGGCTCTGCTGGGGCTGGTGCTGGAGCTGCTGCTGGAGAAGGTGATGCTGGGGCTTCTGGGGTTCGGGTAGGAGGTGGATGGTGCAGGCTGAGGAGAGGGGGGATCGCATCTCCAAATTTCCACCCGGATGGTGGACTCATACTTAAATCTGCCCCCTCTGGCGCTAAGAATTCGAGCACGCGCATGACGTTGAACAACATGCGCTGCTCGGCAGAGGCTTCCTCAGGCGCCTCCTCAGTCTCGGTCCTTGGGCGCTTGGCAGGTGCACGAGGGGGAGAATCCTCGATGGAAATGGTCACTGGCTCCCCCTGTGGTGCACGGGCCCGCTGGTGCGCTCCAGTCTGCGCCCGGGTCTTTGGGCGCCTGACTAGAGGCACCTCTGGTTCTAGGGCCTCCTCCATCTCTTCATTTGCTGCGGCGGCTACGGCGGCTGCTGCTGCGGCGGCTGCTGCGCCCTGTGCACTGCTCTCTGCTCTGGCCCGCGGTGGTCTGGCTGGCTGCAGCCGGTAGCACCACTCTAGTGTGCCATCGTCCCGAACGGCTACCGCTCTGATTTGCAGCATGTGGGCGCGGTCCAGAGGTATAGGCTGCACCAAGGTGTGCTCTGGCACCTCGGGCTCTCCATGTAAGGCCCGCAGCAGGTGCGTGATAAGGCCTCCACACGTCAGCGGCCCCCTCATGCTGACGCGGCTCCAATGGTGCACCATGTTCAGGATGAACAGCACCTTCCGCTCATAATACAGCCCCGTCAAAATCTCCATATCCAGGAGGCTGATCTTTGGCGCGCCGTTGAAACGGCCAATGACTGCATAGGCGACTATGCGCCACAAGTAGAACAGCCACGGGTCGCGCAGCTCTCGGCCCCTGCTGCGCCCCGCGGCGAATGCTGGCCCTGTTGCCATGTCCCTCCAAGCCTCCTGGTTATTGTGCGTGTCTAACTCCTCCTCACGCACCTTGGCGCACCCGAATGCGCGCCTCAGCCTCCTTTCCGAGGCTATGAACCAGACACCCCTGTGTCTATATCTGATCTCCCTGTCCCCTGCCTCCATAGACGCCAGGAACTCACACGTATCCTCCTGGTCTGACGCGCTGCGGAGGTCCATAAGCGCCTCCCAGCCGGCGATCGCTAGCCTCTGCGCCACGAGGTCCTCCAATCCTACCTCGCGCAGGAAGTCTCGGCATATGTACGGTGTCCCGTACATGTCCAGGCTGATGAATGCTGCATACTTGTTAGCGAAAGCCGCTGGGGTCACCTGGTCTGCGGCGGGTCTCATCTTGCGCTGGGTCTCCGGTCAATCGCGGTCAAAGCTCCCCAAAACCCTAAAATGCGAAACTGCTCAGAAACCTCTGAAACTTGCACCGAACGAGCGCCTAATGGTCGCCTACTCAACGCACAAAACAGCACTCCAAGCCGCGCACTCTAGCCTGGTGCGATTTCAAAACCCTAAAACTGTCTTCTCCGCGCAAACCCTAACAGAAGCGGCTCAAAGCGGAATCGGAGGTTACCTGGGTGCTGTGCGGTCGTGTTGTCCTTGAATCTCTCAAGACGGACGGTGGGTTGGGCGCTGATCGACGGCAGAGGTCTGAAGGCGGGAGCTTGTGTGTAACGGTCGAGTGAAAAAGTGCTGGGAAATTTCTAAGTCTGGCCTTATATACCCCCCTCTGGCTAGCGCAACGGACCTGCGCATTGATAGGCGCACGGTCCTGCGCACTTGTGTGACTAAAAACTACCAAACCCTAATCTAACTAAAAACACTCAAAAAACAAAACAAGCAGAATAAAATGTGCCTAGTTTAAAACGTGTCGGGTTACCTCCCGACAAGTACCTCGTTACGTGCCAAGAAGTGCGTCTGCAGCCCCCCCCACTCTTGCTCCTGAGTGTCCTTGCGCCAGTGCTTGTGTTATGATCTCATTGGTCCTGCGCAAAGGATACAAGGGAGGGTCAGCATGTGATACATTATTCGTAATGAAGGTAGATGCAGAGGAAGAGGAGATATAGGCGATGGGTGCTAGTTCTCCCTCTGAAACATCTGGTGGTGCGTCTGGCGCAGCAGCCTGCGCGTCCACTATCTCTGGCTCGGCCAAGTCAATGTTGCGTGTTGCGCCATCCCAAGGTTCGCCCAAGTACCGTTTGACTCTCTGCCCGTTAACCTGAAAACGATGCTGGTGCCCGTCTTCTAATTCAATTGTGTCGTAGGGGAAAACCTTGGTGACGGTGTATGGTCCCGTCCACTTGCTGCGCAACTTCCCAGGCATGAGCTTCAGGCGCGATGAAAATAACAGTACCTGGTCTCCTGGTTCAAATGTGCGCCGGAGGATATGCCTGTCATGAAACGCCTTGGTGCGCGCTTTGTAATCGCGCAGTCCCTCATAGGCGTCTAGGCGCAGCTCTTCGAGTTCGCTCAGCTCAAATGCGCGTTCTTTTCCTGCCTCCTCCAAGTTTAAGTTGCAAATACGTAAAGCCCAATATGCCTTGTGCTCGAGCTCTACTGGCAGGTGGCATGCCTTCCCATAGACCAGCCGGAATGGTGAGGTTCCAATGGGCGTCTTGTGTGCAGTGCGGTATGCCCATAGCGCATCATCCAGGCGCTGGCTCCAATCCTTGCGCGACGGCCTAACAGTCTTTTCCAAGATGCGCTTGATCTCTCTGTTAGAAACTTCGGCCTGGCCATTTGTCTGCGGATGGTAAGCGGTGGACGTCTTGTGGCGCACCCCATAGTGCTTGAAAACTTGCGCCACAACCCTGTTGCAGAAGTGCGTCCCCTGGTCGCTGATAACTGCCTTAGGCACTCCGTACCTGCAAAATATGTTAGTTCTGAGAAAATCAGCGACAGTCTTACCATCATCCTTGCGCGTGGCCTTAGCTTCGACCCATTTGGATACGTAATCCACGGCCACCAAAATGTACTCGTAGCCGGCAGATGGGGGAAATGGACCCATGAAGTCGATTCCCCAAACATCGAACACTTCGTCCACCAGAATCGGGGTCTGCGGCATCTCGTTGCGCGCGGAGATTCCTCCAGTGCGCTGGCACCTGTCACACTTCCTGCAGTGGTCATAGGCATCTCTGAATAGGTGCGGCCAGTAGAACCCGCAGTCCAAGATCTTCCTACTCGTGCGCTTGGGACCGAAATGTCCTCCACAGGCGTGCGCATGACAAAACAGCAACACAGAATTAATCTCATGGTCAGGCACGCAACGTCTTAATATCCGATCTGGACCTATTCTAAGCATGTAAGGATCATCCCAAAGATAATGCTTAGACTCATGTTTCAATCGCATGCACTGAGTTTTATTGAAATGAGGAGGGAACGCACCTGTGACCAGGTAATTTGCGATATGCGCATACCATGGTACCTTACCTGTTAGCGCCATCAGATGCTCGTCAGGGAATGTCTCCTTGATCTGCCCTGGCTCCTCATCCTTTACGATCCTGCTCAGGTGATCAGCGACGGTATTTTCTGTGCCCTTCTTATCTTTGATCTCTAAATCGAATTCCTGAAGCAGAAGTACCCAGCGCATCAGGCGCGGCTTGGTCTCTTTCTTGGACATGAGGTAGCGGATAGCTGCGTGGTCCGTGTAGATGATGACTCTGGCGCCTAGAACATATGCTCGGAACTTCTCCAGCGCAAATACAATTGCCAGAAGCTCCTTCTCCGTGGTGGTGTAATTCTTCTGCGCGGAGTCCAGTGTGCGCGATGCATAGTAGATGGCATGCGGCTTCTTGTCCTCGCGCTGCCCCAAGACCGCTCCTACTGCGTAGTCACTTGCGTCACACATCAGCTCGAATGGCAGGTTCCAGTCTGGTGCGCGCATCACTGGCGCACTGGTCAGCGCTTCTTTCAGCTTATCGAACGCCGCCCTGCACTCATTAGTAAAATCGAAGCACACGTCTTTTTGCAACAGGTTAGACAGGGGGATGCAAATTTTAGAGAAATCCTTAATAAAACGCCTGTAAAACCCAGCATGCCCTAAGAACGATTTCACGTCGCGCACGTTGGTGGCATAAGGCAGATTAGAAATAATATCTATCTTAGCCTTGTCTACCTTAATACCCTCCTCTGAAATAATATGACCTAGTACTACCCCGTGCGTAACTATGAAATGACATTTCTCGTAGTTTAGCACTAAGTTCTTAGAGATGCAGCGCGCTAAGACTTTATCTAGATGTGTTAAGCATGCATCAAAGGTACTCCCATACACAGTGAAATCATCCATGAACACTTCTATGCATATACCAATCATATCAGAGAAAATGCTCATGACAAGGCGTTGGAACGTACCTGGCGCGTTGCACAGCCCAAAAGACATACGCCGAAACGCAAATGTTCCGAAGGGGCATGTGAACGTGGTCTTCTCTTGATCCTCCGCAGCTATGGGTATCTGATTGTAACCTGAATATCCGTCCAAAAAACAAAAGTAAGGCTTACCTGCCAAGCGATCCAGCATCTGGTCCATGAAGGGTAGCGGGAAGTGGTCCTTGCGCGTTACAGCGTTCAGCTTCCTGTAGTCGATGCACATGCGCCAGCCAGTTTGTATGCGCTTGGGAACTAGCTCGCCCTGCGCATTCTCCTCCACCGTGATTCCTCCTTTCTTTGGCACAACGTGCACCGGGCTGACCCATTTGCTGTCTGAGATTGGGTAAATGACCCCTGCGTCAAGCAACTTCAGGACTTCCTTTTGCACTACCTCCATCATATTTGGGTTTAACCTGCGCTGAGCCTCCCTGGATGGTTTGGCGCCATCTTCCAACAGAATCCGGTGCATGCACACGTCTGGGCTCACTCCGCGCAGATCCGCAAGAGTCCATCCAATAGCGCGCTGGTTCCTGCGCAGCACCTGTTGTAAACGCGCCTCCTGCTCTTTTTCCAATCCCCTCTTGATGATCACTGGCAGGGTGTCCTCATCTCCCAAGAAAATGTACTTGAGGTGCTCCGGGAGTTGCTTCAGTTCGATCTTGGGTGCCTGTTCAATGGAGGGCAAGATTTTGTTAGCGGTGCAAATATGAACTATATCAAGTGCCTGTGTGGGTGCTGGTTCAGCACTGCTTAGCTCCTCCTCTTGCTCCTCCAGCTCTGCCTGTGTCAGTAGCTCTGGTCCTATGGTTGCGCTCGCACACTGCGCTTCTGTGACTAAATCGTCAAAGCTGTCCATTGCGTGCACAGTAGCGTCCTCATGTGGGTGCTGCATCCCTTCGAAGATGTTGAAATGGATTTCTTCGCCATCTACCTCCATGGAGAGCGTGCCCCTCCACACGTCTATCTTCGTGCGCGCAGTCATCAGAAACGGTCTGCCTAGGAGGATCTGCGCACCGCTGGCGCTTGATTCACCCTCCATTTCGAGCACATAAAAGTCTGCTGGGAACACCAGCTCTCCTACTCGAACTAGGACATCTTCTATCATGCCTGCAGGTTGTTTGCACGATCTATCTGCTAGCTGAATTGTGAGACCTGCAGGTTTTAGTGGTCCAAGGCGCAAGGTCGCATAGAGAGAATATGGTAATAAATTGATTGATGCGCCTAAATCGATCATGCAGTTGCTTACCGTGGTTTTACCTAAGGTGCAAGGGATAGTGAATGTACCTGGATCTCGGCACTTAGGTGGTACCTTTTGTTGCACGATTGCTGAGGCCTGCGCATTTAGCATTACCTGTGCGCATTCGCCTGTCCTTCTTTTATTTGTGCACAGCTCTTTTAAAAACTTCGCATACCTGGGAATCTGTCGAATAGCTTCTATGAGAGGTATGTTGATTTCCACCTTGCTGAACAGCTCATATAGTTCCTTGTCCAGTGCTTCTTTTCTCGCCAGTGGTGCCTGCACAGGGAAAGGAGCAGGTATGTTAGTACAATTTTTGTCCTTGTTTATCGAGTGAGACATACCTGGCGCTTTGCCCTGCTGTTTCGTGGTTGGCGCTTCTGATTGCGCCTCTGGCTCTGGTTGCGCACTCTGAGCTGCTGAATCTGGGACTTGCGCAACTGGTTGCGCGGGCGCCTGCGCGGTCTGCTCTGTTCCCACTGTGCGCCCAGTCCTCAGTGTTACTGCATTAACTCCTCCCTTAGGGTTCTGAATCACTTGCGAAGGCAGGTTGCCATCGCTCTTTTTCAGCTCATACACCGTGGTTGCAATTTGTGATAGATGCTTTTCTATGGATTCGAACCTCTTGTCATACTTTTCGTCATTCTTGCGCACTGTGTCTGCTAGCTGCCCCATGATATCTTCCAAGGATCGCTTTGGTTGCTGATTGTTCTGCGCTGGTGCGTCTGTGCGGCGATGCGGTGGATTGTAGGGTGCAGCTTGTTGCGTCTGCTGTGGCGCGCGCTGATCAGTGGGCTGCCTCTGGAAATTGTTCTCTTCTCTCCATCTGAATCCATTTGCAGCAAGCCCAAAGCGCGGCTGATTCTGCCTCTGCGGTCCTCTGTTGTCCCATCCTCCAAGGGCATTTACGTCTCCAGTTTCTTCAAAAAGTGTTGGGCATTCGTCTGTCTTGTGCTCAGTGGACCTGCAGAATTCACATACCTTTGGCGCAACTGGTTGTGCGCTCTGCGCACTCATCAGCTTCTGTAGCATGGCCTTCATTTCTTGGATCTCAGCGCTTGCCTCTACCTGATGCACAGAACGATTACGACTACTTTCAAGTGTCAATTGATGTCTTACCTGCCCAGCAGAATCTTCTATCAGCTGCCATGCATCCTCCGGGTACATGTTGCAAATGTCCCCTCCTGCGCATGCATTCAGTAGTCGCAGCTCCATGGGTAGCAGTCCATTCAGAAAGTTCTCTATCAGCACATTCTGAGGAAGCCCGTGATTGTAGCAGTTGGCTTCTAACTCCCTGAAACGCTCGTAGTATTCTGACAGAGACTCCCCTGCGCTCTGCCTTGGCGCGGCCAATTCCCTTCTGAGCAGCGCAATCTTCGCTGCTGGATAAAATTTGTCTAAGAACTTCTTCTGCAGCTGCTCCCATGTGTGAATAGATCCTGCAGGTAAATTCATTAGCCAGTGCCTAGCTGTATCACTTAGTGAGAATGGAAAGGCTTTCATTTTTAGTGCTTCATCGCTTTCCCCTTCGGTCTTCATGTTTTCGCAAATGACCAGGAACTCTCGCACATGCTTGACTGGATTTTCATTGTTCATCCTGTGGAACTTGGGCATGTGATGGATGAGTGAGCTTCTTAGCTCGAAGTGACCGCCTGGTGGAAGCACGATGCACCATGGCTGGTTAACAGTGATAGGGGCCGACATCTCGCGCACTGTCCTGCGCCTCGCGACTGGACGAACGGGTGGCGCAATGTATGGTTCAGCGGCCATCCGTGCGTCGACCTCACGCTGCACTTCCTCTCTGAATAGGGCTGCGCGGTTATGTGCCCTTGCTTCCTCTGGGGTTCTGTCTCCCAGGTTATCTCCAACCACACTGTTATCCTCCATGTCCTGATCCAAACTCAAGAAACGAATTAAATGGCAACGAAGTTGTTGCGTCTGTCAGTGCGCAACTAGAATCTGCGTAGCGCAACTGTTTCAAGGTTGCGCAGGCGGATGTGATTGTGCGCTGTCAGAAACAACAACGAGAAAACAAAACAAAATGAAATAACTAGTTACTAAAATGAGAAATGTAAGCTAGCCAAAACATAGCTGTGTTGCTCCCCGGCAACGGCGCCAAAATTTGATCGCGCGTCGTCGTGCGCGTCAAATATAATCCTTCCTCTCCCACTAGTACAGCGGTTAAGTAAGGGCCGATCTCCACAGGGAGCAAGCAGTGAGTCTTAGCCAGTAACCTACACTTCAGAAAACGGGGGTTGCGTGAGTGATTGGGGGTTTTGCGCGATGCGCGAGTAGCAGTGAATATCGTAACGCAGGAAATTGCACTAGACGTGCGCAAGCAGTAGAGATGAAGTACTATCTTTATGAGAAGTATTGGGCAGACAATCCTCTATGAATGCATTCCTTATCATCGACTCTAAACATCTATAGCTTGTGGTTTACTTGGGTTAGTGTCCGGTAAAGGCTTCCTAACACGTGCGCATGTTCCGTTCAAAGTTCATGTGCTATTAATCCTTAGAACTAGACTAAACAGCTGCGAATCCTGTCACAGTAGCAACTGCCTATCCTAACTCGTTACTCCTAATTGTCACGGTAAGTTTGCGGTTCAAGGCTTCGCCTACGCATGCAACTAGTTTAACAGGTGACAAGCAAGCAACACAAGTTAGTTTGCGGTTCAAGGCTTCCCCTACTCATGCAACTAACTGTCTCAGCGCGCACAGAATTAATACAAGTAAATAAACTATGCATTAAGCTCAAGTCTCAAAGGTAATACATCATAGGTTCATGCCCGACCAACACTAAGTGTTTAGCTAGACATGCTAGTGGTAAACATCATAAAAGAGTAAGTAATAACTACTGAATCCAAGAAAACGGTAGCAAACAGTGCGTGCAGTGTCTTCTCTCGGCTGGCGCAGTCGGCTGGCGCAGATCTCCTCAATAAGTCCGTGTGTTTTCCAGTTCTGCCGCACAGTGCCTCCTTGCGTCCTCTGGTGCCTCTGGAACAACAGTTGTTTTTTCGAACTCTCTGAAACCCTAGACTTACTTCCTTTATATAGGAGGTCCAACTTTCGGCAACTTCCAAATCTGGTCACTGGGACTTTGCGCCTGGCGCACGGCATTGGTTGGCGCAATCGGGTAGCGCACCTCTGCTGTCTTTCGCCATTTCTTCTTCTGTTTGCGCCGCTAGCTCCGCAGGCTGATCTTTCACTCCTAGAACGCTGCCTGTTAGCGCGTATCCGACTCAAGGACTCGTTCTGACCTGATATACAAAAACATTGGAAACGAGTAATCTTGCTCATGAAATATTGCAAACAAGCATAGGGTTATGACCTAAATAATGTGTATAACTAGGCTCTATCAACACCTCAGCTCTGCGCTCAACGCTCTGCCCGAGTGTGTTGATCGAAGAACAACTCTCGTAGCACACCCAGAAAAATCCTCACTCTCAATTCTGTGTCTACTCTTGTGTATCACTCAGCTTCGATCACCCTCTTCAGCCCTCAAACCTTCTGCTTAAATACCCTCACCACTTTAAGCAATTTCCAGGTTTAGGCCATAGTCCCACAAGATCAATTATCTCCTAAAATCTAGGAGATTAGATTTGATTAATATCTTCAATGCAAATCTCCTTCTCTGACAAGTAAACCTTGCTGGAATATGCTCTTTAGTATTTTAGAAATTCTTCTAAGAGCTTTCACAAAGCTGCCATACCTTAAAATCGCACCTAGCACAAAACTGCTACTTGGACAGTTGAACCAGCACTTGAACCAGCACCTGCTGCAGCATCCCCTGCTGCATCTGCTGCTAGTTCACCTCTGCTGCCAGCTTGATTGTTTGAGCTGCAACAACTCCTTGTTCACTTGTGTTGTAGCTGTTTGCTGCTGCTGGAATTTCCTAAATGCATTAGGAACCAATCCCATCAATTCTAAGGAAGATCCTCCAAGATCTCTACAAGATCATATCTTCACTTTTAACAAATCTGCCCTTGTTCTTGAGAGACACTCCAGAAATATTCTCCTGAATATTCAGCTCTTTTCGGAAGCCCTTCGGTCCACTGATTTGTTGTTTGAATGCAATCTTCGAGAAAGCTAAATTTCTGCTACAGCATTTGTGCTGCAGCATCTGCTGTAGCACAAGCTGTCTGAAGGTGTGCAATACTTCTGCTGCTGAACTTCTGCTCCAGAGGTTGCTATTGCACTTGCTTACTCCACTTGAGTACTGAGATAGTCACTCTGCCCAGATTGCACAAGCTGATGTCTTCATGATCTCTTTCAGATTTTCGAGCTCCCCAAGGCAACATTAAGTCGCGCGCCTCGTGAAGACATTAGCCACTTAATGTCTTCATCTGGAGCGCTACTTAATGTCTTCATCTGGAGCGACACTTACTGAGTTTGCTCACTCTGGAATGCTCTTCATCAGCTGTTTTCTTTCCATACTTGCTGTAGCAAGCTCTAGTTCACTTTGTAGGAGTTTGTCAATGATGCCACATACCTTCACAAATCTGTCATACCAAAGCGCTCTTGGGGCTTGCTTCAAACAGTAAAGAGCCTTATTTAGCATGTAGACATGATTTGGATGATGAGGATCCTCGAATCCCTTAGGTTGAGCAACATAGACTTCTTCAGTTAGGAGTACATTCAGAAAAGCACTCTTGACGTCCATTTGATACAACTTGAACTTTAAGTGACAGGCCAGTGCAAGGAGAAGCCTGACTGCTTCCAGGTGAGCAACAGGGGCAAAGGTTTCATTAAAGTCTACTCCCTCAATCTGAGTGCACCCTTGAGCTACTAATCTTGCTTTATTTCTTGTGATATTCTCCGTTTCATTAGACTTGTTCTTGAATATCCATTTGGTGCCAATAACATTCACGTTTTCTGGACTTGGTTTTCTGGACGAGTGACCAAGTCCAATACCTTGTTTCTTTCAAACTCACAAAGTTCTTCTTGCATTGCAGCTATCCCGTGTTCATCTCCCAGGGCCTCTTTGATGTTCTTTGGCTTAGTGTTGGACAGGAAACACGAGTTATTAATCATATCAAAAAGATAAATATTGGATGTACCTCAAGTTCGTCTTCCTTCGATTAAGCTTCCAATAATTTTAGTGGCTGGATGATCCTTCTGGGTTTTTCAAGGGGGAAGTCTAGTTGTGCCTGAAGTAGATGGTGGGTTCTCAGCTGGTACAACAGAATCTGTTTCAGACTCCTCGTATGAATTTTGATGATCATCAGGTTTTGTTGAAGCATTCTCTGGTGCTTCTTCTTGGTTAGCTTCATTTCGAGTTCGTGGCTGAGATTGATTTTGATCTTCTGCGTCAGAACCTCTTTGTTGTCAGAGTATTTGCACTTTTCACCTGGGTCATTTATAACAACGTTGATGGACTCGATCACTGTTCCAGTTCTATTGTTGAAAACACGGTATGCTTTGCTATTTGTTGAGTAACCCAAAAATATACCTGAATCACTCTTTGGATCAAATTTTGCTCTTTACACGTGGTCTCTCAGAATATAACATTCACTTCCGATGATGTGAAAGTGCTTCACGGTAGGTTTCTTTTCCTTCCATAGTTCATTACATGTTTTATCCGTCCCTCTCCTAATCGACATCCGATTAATGATATAGCGTGTGTTCATAGCTTCAGCCCAGAACTTCAAGGGGACTTTTCATGCATGGATCATAAATCGAGCCATTTCTTGTATATTTCTGTTCTTACGCTCAGCTATCCCCTTTTGCTGTGGAGTTATGGGTGATGAGTACTGATGGTTGATCCCTCGGTTTCTGCAGAATTCCTTCATGGCTTCATTCATGAACTCTTTCCGATGATCACTCCTTATGGCGGCTACTCTCAAGCCTTTTTCTTGCTCTTGCCGAGACAGCAAGGCCATCACCACTTTTGCTGTATCTGATTTTTCACGTGAAAACTCGATCCATGAGTAGCGAGAGTAATCATCCACAAACAAAAGCATATTTTTTTCTACCACCGTTTTCTACCTCCATTAGTCCCATCTGGTCCGTATGCAGTACTTGGAGAGGTCTAGTGGAGCTCATCACGGTGACCTTTGGATGGGGGACCCTTGTTTCTTTACCAATTTGGCATTCCCCACACACTGTGTTCATCTCTCCTTTGATCTCAGGAATACAAGGACTAATTGGTCAGATGCAAGTCTTTTTAATGTCCTCAAATTGAGGTGTCCCAGCCGTTTATGCCACAGGTTTATTTCTTATTTTTTTGTCAACAGGCAGGTTGATTCAGATGTTGCTACAACATTCTCTAGTAAATAACAATTGTTTGGCAGACCTTGCACCCTTCATTATGCAGCTTCCTTGACATAATTTTTGTGAGAAATTTACAAAGTGAGTACCGTCACATAGCTGACTGATACTAATGAGATTTTTTATTAGTCCTTTCACGAGCATCACATTTTTGAGTTTGCAGTTCATGAACTTTCAGTGTTCCTTTCCCAAGGACTCTCTAATAGCGTGTCATTGTGCGCCTAAAATTTGTATTTATAATGACCTGTAACACTTCGTAAGCGGTAAGCAGGGTCGAACCCAAAAAGAGCAAGTGACCAAGAGTCCTAATGGTAGTCACAGGGAATGTTCAATACTGAGTATATCAATTCAGAGAATATCTTTCAGGAGAAATACACTACAACTAGTTATCATCTATCGAACAACATGCATTAGTTGATAATCACTGTTCTAGTCTAACAATCTGGCTAAGGCAATGTCGACTCCAAGGTTCTACCTATTCTTAACCGATAAGTTCTTCAATAAGTTCAACAGTTACTCGATTGATACCATCAATTCAGTTCCACCACTAGGTTTAGCTTACAAGGCAGTCCAGTCTAGTATCACACGATTAATATCAAACCAGCTCACTGCTAAGCTATACTAGATTGATAATCAAGGGCATGAGATTTCAATAACAGAACAGTCAATCACCAACTCAGAACACCAATTCATTGATCTCAAACGGAGCGTTGCAATGTAAATCCCCAACTAAGTTTGGGTTTAGCTACTCATAACAGCCATCGAATATAATAAAAACTGAGTTTAGTCTACTACAATGAGTTAAGAACACAAAACTGAACTAATACGAAAAATCGCTTGAATAGTATTTCCGGCAGTAAATAGTAACGAATGAACAATGTGATGAATAGTAACAGGTGAAAAGTAAGCGGGTGAACAATCATCGGTGAAAAGTAACTCCGCCGACCACCACGACCAGCAGCAGCTTCTTCTCCTTTCTCTCTCTAAGCCGCCGCCGCTACAGTATCCCGATTTGTCTGATGTCTTATGTCTTTGTCAAATGAGTCTTCATTTTAGGGTTAGGGACTTGAACCGGTTGAACCAAATCTGCTTGAATCGACACTGGTTGAATAGGTCTTCGGTTCAGCTGCTCTTGACCTTGATCTTGAATGAATGACAATTCTCCAAATATGCAATAAAATCCTATGCGATCTTGAGACACCTGCGATGCGAAAACACTACAAAAGAGTAACCTATCTCACGCAAAATGTAATAAAACTATGGGAATAAACAACTCAATGGAGCGTATAAATACGCTCTGAAATTTCACAGCGTCTTAATTAGGCAGACTTGTGAACAAGCAGTTGCTGCAGCACACTCTTGTTCACTCGAAATTGTCTCAGCAAACAATGAACAAGACAAAGGTTTGTTCACCCAGTTCGGCCAACTGCCTACTTTTGGGGAGGACTATTCTCCAGTCCTCAATCCACTAAACTCGATGGTCTCCAAGTACAATCGGTTACAACTCCACGCAACTTATGCTACTCAACCTTTGTGTGGATCACTTGACACAATCAGAACAAGCTCTGACTTGTGTCTGCACACCCTCTACAAATGTCAATCTAGAATAGCTACTGTCTCCTCGAAACTCAGCCTATTCTAAACTACACTCAACTCTGCAGGGTTGCTGTAGCAACTGCTGTAACACACAGCTGAAGCACAATTGTCCGCGTCGCTCCAAAGCCTTCTGCCGAGCCGATCGAACGATTCCACGAGCGTTGCACACTCTGGAATACTCCCCCTCACTCAGTGACCACCTGCCACTAGCGAGAACCACCGCTTAGACACTCGACCGAGCCACACACCCGTCAGTTCTTCCGCGGCTGCCCTTGATCAACCAACAAGCACCAAGCTCTGAATTGGCTTCCAGATCAAGCTCGAATCAGACTCTGCAAATCCTGATTCCCTTCTGCTTCTATCACCACAGCTCTGCGCTCACGCTATGCTCTCGGGTGATGATCGAAGAATTCGTCCGCCACACACCAAAATTACTCTCTGTGAATTCTGTGTATGCACTCGTGTATCCCTCAACTTCGATCAACCCTTCTGCTCTAAACCACTTCTTCTTAAATAGCAGCACCAGCTTTAAGCAATGTCCAGGTTTAGGCAATGTCCCAAAAGGAACAATTATCTCCTAAAATCTAGGAGATTAGATTTGATTTTTATCCACAATGCAAATCTCCTTCTCTGACTAGTAAACCTCACTGGAATATACTCCACAGTAATTTAGAATTTCTTCAGATGCTCTCCGTAGAGTTTCCAGCCCTTCTAGACAAGGCCAGGACGCTGCTGCTTCTTGGACAGATGCTGCAGCAACTTGAACAAGCTCCTGCTATAGCATCCCCTGCTGTAGCTGCTCCTTGTTCACTTGTGCTGGAGTTCTTTGCTGCTGTTGGAATTTCCTAAATGCATTAGGAAACAATCCCATCAATTTTAAAGAAGATCCTCCAAGATCTCTACAAGATCATATCTCCTAATTCGTAGGAGTTTTGATTTTCCAATCAAATCTTTACTCAACAAGTCTGCCCTTGTTCTTGAGAGACACTCCAGAAAATATTCTCCTGAATATTCAGCTCTTTCCGGAAGCCCTTCGGTCCACTGATTTGTTGTTTGAACGCAATCTCCGAGAAAGCTTTGAATTTCTGCTACAGCATTTTAGCTCCAGCATCTGCTGTAGCACATGCTGTCTGAAGGTGTGCGATACTTCTGCTGCTGAACTTCTGCTCCAGAGATTGCTATAGCACTTGCTTACTCCACTGCTTGAGCACTGAGATAGTCACTCTGCCCAGATTGCACAAGCTGATGTCTTCATGATCTCTTCCAGTTTTCTGAGAGCCCCAAGGCAACATTAGGTGGCGCGCCTGGTGAAGACATTAAGCTCAGGCGCCACTTTATGTCTTCATTTGGAGCGCCACTTAATGTCTTCATCTGGAGCGCGACTTACTGAGCTTGCTCACTCTGGAATGCTCTTCATCAGCTGTTTTCTTTCCATACTTGCTGTAGCAAGCTCTAGTGCACTTTGTAGGAGTTTGTCAAGGATGCCATTACCTTAACACGCTCCATCACTCTCCCTTTCAACCCTTTTCCAAATGTCACGTCTTGTTCTTTACATGGTGGAATGCCTGTTAGATAGGATATGTTTCCTGTCATGTGTCCAGAGGATCCATTGTCAAAATACCAATTTCCTTTTTTCAAGGATTTTGTTGAATACGGGGTGGTTCTTTTGGATGTGACCAGGTTGATTGGAACAGTAGCTAGACCTTGCATGATGTAAGCTACACCTATCTAGACCTTCTCCGTGCATCTTCAGGATGTCCGCCCATTCTGCTCTAGTGCGGAGCACCACGGTTTGCTGAAGCAGATTCTGTCTCTAGCCTTTTGCCCAGTTTGTCTCAGCTTTAGTGGTCCACTGAGTGCTGTAGCAGATCCTTGAGCTTGGTTGCTGTATCTCACCCATTCTTCCAATTGTGCTCCAGCTTCAAATCTTCAGGGAGTGCTAATGCAGAATTTTGTGCAGTTTTCTCAAGGTATGTCATACCTCAACAAACCAAAATGACCATATATTTGTTCGCATTTTCCGTTTACTGCTTATTTGATCCGTTATTTTATAAAGTCGTTTGATGTTTTCTTTGTCTATTTCAGGTTAAAAATGCGTATTAAATGATATGAAATGGCTCGAAGAAAATCAGGGTAAATTTCGATCGATGGATCGAGAGCAAAAACGAGCAAAATTAAACAAGAGGCAGACTTGATTGGCCCAAGATAGATTTTATTCGCCCATGGGGTGCACAAATCACATGTGATTTGACCAACCTTGGTTGAATCAACCTCTCAGCTTCCCGGATCAGAAATGACTCGAGAAGAATTCACTTTTAGACCAAATCTATGCAGATTGATTTGTTCATCGTCGAAGGCTTTCCGAGCGAATGATTCTTATCCGATTGAGGTGCGTCATATCTTTTTGGAAACTTAACTCAAAGGGGTACAAATAATTATTTTACATCATTACGTAATTTGAAGGTTTAAAGTGTCAAAAGGGCGAGATTCGAGTACTGCAAAAGTGATTCGCGCAAGAGGAACTCAGGCCTGGGCAAATCATAAGTGATTTGTACAAGAAGAAGTGATTCTCCCAGCCCCGAAACACACTGAGACTTTGATTCGACCAACCCTGGTCGAATTAACCTCCTAAACTACCCCGAATCAAATTTGATTCGGGCAAGGCGGGTAAATGTGAATAGAAAAAGATGGGAAAATTGGATTGTGCCTTCGGCGCCTCGAGTGCCTCTCTTGGAAGAAAAACCCTAATTGGAGAACTTGGAGAAATGTCGAGGATTCGGAGTAGACACCAACAATTGAAGATTCTACAATATTTTCCTACTCAATTTCTACTCTAAACCCTACTACTCTACTACTTTACTTTCTCTTTTCCTTGTTGAACTATTTCAATATGTCTTGTATTGAACTCATTGTAACGCAAAACATGTTTCTTTATCAATATGACTGAAGTTTGATTGAAAATTTCCATGCTTTATCTTCATGTTAATATTATGGACACTAAGTGTTTGACGGAACGCATGAATGAGTATGAATTAATAAAACACCTAAGGATGGAATGAGAATTGAACTTATGATGTTTAGAAGATCAAGCATGTATATTTTAGATAGGGTTTGTGCGCGAGTGTGACATTCGCAATCTATTAGGCTAAGTATAGAGCGGACTTGAGTTAACTATCAATAGACCAAGAGGTTGAGATTAGGAGACTTTTGTTCTACACGGTTCAATAGAGCGAGAGTTTGATAATTGTGTCCCTTATGTATCATTCCCATTCTAGAGAAGGAGTGAGAGTTGAATCTAGAGTGCATGATATTTTAGCCTAGAATTATCAATCAAATTACCTTATGCATGTATTGATGTTTTGTGTTGCTAATCGCATGTCCTAGGGTTGAAGTAGGATTCTGACTATGTTTTCTCTATTGCCTTACTTCAAACCAAATTCAAAATTGTCTTTAGTATTTACTAGAGATACCTCGCATAGAGGACCAAACCCCCAGTTTTTCTTTAGTAGACTCGCATTAAGTATTACTAGCTAGCTTTAGACTAATCTAGGCTTTTCTCTTGGGTTCGACCCGAGGTCACTCGGATTGTAAATACTGTTTATGTACCGTGATTTGACTAGTAACTTTACTACCACAATTTTGACAAAGTCAAACATACCGATGTTATTTCAGAACTGTTACGTGTAAGAAAGTATGTCAGCATGATAAACAACGGGATGAAAAACTTGACACCATCTTAAGCTACTCAACGTACGGGTCATGGAAGCCTCAGGCTGGGCTATGAGCATTAAAAGATGACTGGTAAGACTGTGTTCGTTCAAGCTGAAAACCTTCGTTCCGCTAACGACGATTCATGCCTCCTCCAAAAAGTTACCGATCTTGGTCATACAATTGCTATGTTGCATATAGTTGAACTTCCCACCTTGAGAAGAATTGGTGATACTTTGACAGTGGCATTTTAGCTCACATGACCAAAGAAGCCAGCTATCTGACCAATATAAAAAACCTGAATTGGAAATTTGTTACATTTGGTGACGACGGAAAAGGAAAGGTTATCGCTCATGGTACCTTGTCCATATTGGGGATGCCTCTCATCGAGAAGGTACTTCTAGTGGAAGGTCTTTAGGCTAATCTTCTGAGGATCAGCCAAATATGTGTTGGAAAGCTGAATGTCAAATTTACACACGATATCTACCATGTCATAGACGATGAAGGAAAGTGTGTTATGAGAGGAAATCAATCATCAAATAAATGCTATTTACTGAGTTCTAACACAAAGGGAATGACTGATGCTATGTGTGGAGTATGCAAAATCAGCTTTGTGTTGAGATAAAGGGAGTATGCAGAATTATACGAGGAATACATGAGATAAACGAATGACTGGTGCTATGTGTGGAGTATGCAGAATTGGAAAACAAACAAGATCAGCTCATCCAGAAACTGATCAAATTCATACAACCAGAATGCTGAAATTGTTACACATGGACTTGATGGGTCCTATGCAGAAGTAAAGCTTTAAGGATAAGAACTATGTACTAGTTTGTGTTTCAAATTACGAGCGATGTTGGTGAAAGGTTATAACAGGTTTCTATAGCAACATCTGAGTCACTTTGCGGAATTTCTTTGTTTTGACCGAACCTGATGAACGCACAAGCTTTGATTACCAAGTTTGGCAATTGCCTACGTCTGGGGAGGACTTCACTCGGTCCTCAAGATTTCACTATCTTGTATCAAGTACAAAGGATTCCAAAACTCAGCCAACGCTAGTTTAACCTCTACTTCTAACTTAGTCGAAATCAATGCTCAATCGGATCACACAGATTAGCCGCCCAATCTGATCCCACAGTCTTGCTCACACTGTCTACACACTACAGTAATAGATAAGTTCACAGACACAACCTATTCTAAAACAATGTGTAACAGGAAGATGCTATAGCAACTTACTTTGTTAAGTTGCTGTAACTTCTGTCCACGACTCTCCACTCACTCCCTGCTAAGCAATCAGACTTTTGCGAGTTCTCCTGACTATGGCGATGCTCCCCCTTGACCAGTGATCTCCTATCAACACCAGGGAGCTCTTCTTTGATCTCCGATGGTCCGCGATAGCTCCTCTCCGTGACTATGCTCCAAAGCAACTACTTGATCTTCAACGAGACTACGCTCCAGTTGAAGTTCTTAGACCAAGCTTAGATCAGACTTCTCCAGTCGTGATCTTCTCTCAGTTCGTGCACCCATAACTCTGCGCTCTAGCCTTTAGCTTTTGCTCTTTGCTTATTCGTATTTCTCTATAGTTGTCTGTATTTGTGTGTGCAGCACTCCCATATAGTCGTAGCACTGAATAAACATACGAATCCTAATTCCCTTAGGATTCACAGATCTTTCCAACAAACTTTGTAAATTGGATCTTCTCCTAGATTCTTGCAAGTTATTGAGAATTTATTTCCTAAAATCAATTTGGAACCTTATCTTCTTCAATCAATTCCGATCTTTTGATGAAGACTTCAGATCAACTATGATCGGCTAGGAACCTTCCTAAGTTGTTGCGACGTGTTCAGCAACCCTCCAAACGCTCTCCGTGCTGCTCCATGTTGAATAGATACTTTGCTCTAGCTCTGAGTCTCCATGGTATGGCTATAGCTACTTCTAGTGGTCTGTTGACAGCTTCTATTGCAACAGATTGCTATAGCATCTTCTTGCTATTTTTTTGTTAGCTTTATAAACTAGCTCCTACTTCTATCTTCACCGGATGCTGTAGCAACTTCTTGCGGTTGTTTAGTTTTATTAAGGATGCCATTGCCTTAACATTGTAGATGATTTTTCTCGTTTCACCTGGACTGTGTTTCTCAGACATAAATCAGATACTATTGAAGCCGTGATTCACTTAATTTTGAGACTACAACGTGAGAAGGACATTCCTCTGATTGCCATTAGAAGTGATCATGGAAAAGAGATTGAGAACAATGACATGGAGGAATTCTGTCTCGAGCGGGACATATTTCATCAATTCTCAGCACCCATAACGCCCCAATAGAATGGAATTTTGGAAAGCAAAAATTGTACGCTTCAGGAAATGTTGTGTGTCATCCTCCATGCTATGGACTTGTCTCTTATTTTCTGGGCTGAAGCCATCAACACTACTTGTTACACCCTCAACAGAGTCCTAATTTGCCCTGGAACTCAAAAAACCTATTATGAAATATGGAAAGGGAAGAAGCCGTCAGTCAAGTACGTTCATGTGTTCGGAAGTGTATGTTATATATATGAGGATTGAGAATACAAGAAGAAGCTTGACCCCGGCAGCAGTGAAGGAATATTTTTGGTTATTCCATAATCAGTCGTGTGTATCGCGTCTCCTTCAAGAAATCTCAAAGTATTGTGGAATCGATAAATGTGGTTATTCAAGACTCCGACTATTTGATCAAAACTGATGAAGATGACTATGTCTGTACAGATCTAGGAACCAGCAGATCTACTCAAGTGGAACAGACAGATGTTCTAGAATCTCTCCTAGTTAATCAGAATTTTGATAATGCGTTAGATTCTTGACCTGATACTGCTCCAGCTCCTCAACCACCAGAGTGTATTCTATAAAATCATTCGATGACCACAATTATTGGGGATCTGCAAGCACCCAGAGTAACTAGTGGTAAAACTATTGATTTTGGTGAAATGCAAAGTGGGTCATGCTTTCTATCATCTGCTGAAATAGGAAAACATCAAAGAAGCGATACTCGTCCCGAACTTGCCCTTGTTCGTCCCGAACAAGTACTTAAGCACAAATACAATTACCTCTCTGAAGTCTAGCACACAGCCTTACACTCATGCGTGATCTGCACATCGGTTCACCCTGTGTTGCTCTATCACCTTCGCGCACATGCCCTCAACAATTTTAATATAATAACTTCGAAATTTGTTACCTCTCAGCTAGGATGCAATTTAATTTGGATGATTGGGAGATAGCTCTCCACAGGCTCCTGGTTGTTAGTCTCTACTCCGATTTCTGATACATGGTTAATTGCGCAAGCTTCTTCAGGTGCGTGATTCATTCGCGCGCTTCTTGGGAACTCAAGCCTTTCATACTCTTGGACTTGCGCATGCGCTAATATGGAGTTGTGTGCGCATGCTGGTTTCTTTACCTTGCGTATATCGTCAATTAGTTTTTTCCTTTTATACAGCTTCGTCCACTTTTCTTATATTCCCAGAACGGTTCCAGTCTCGGCCTTAGGATAGCAGCTATGGAACAACGCTCCGCTCTCCCTCCTTGGTCTACTTGCGCAGGTCAGCGCACGCGTTTACACCCGCGCCCACTTTCCTACACTCGACTTCCAGAGGAAAGGTGGTCTGTTTTCCCACCTCGCCACGTTTTGGGTATTCACCTTTGGCATCTGCGTGGTTGAGAGCTCTATTGTTCCGAAGGTTGCGAAGCACCGGCCACCACTAGCGCTTTTAGCCATGTACATTAATCTCGAAGTAAAAACGACTAACCGCCTCTCTAGAGCTTTTTCTGTCAACTCCACATCCCCTGTATATCCCAACTAAAAAGACAAAAAATCGAAAAAAATTATATTAAAACGGTTTATAGTATCGCATGTAGGATGAATAAGACAAAACAAGTCGAAAGGTGTGCGCAATCCGAACACAAGCGCACAACCGCTACTATTTCCTTTAACTACATTAACTAAGCTAAACTACAATGATAAACATGAAATGTAAATGTTGCGCCCCCTCCCCCCACACTTAAACAGAGACGTGTCCCCACGACTCATGCTCAAGCGCAACGGAGAGCGCACTCATGCATGCTACTAGAACAACTAATAATAAAAACGTAGAATTAAAACATGTCGGGTTACCTCCCGACAAGTGCCTTTGTTTAACGTCGTTGGCTCGACAGTACCTCGTTACTTGCTCAAGTTTTCGCACTTGACCCCCCCCCCCCCCCCCCACACTTGCTCCTGCGCGTGTTATGTCCTCCTTAGTCCTGTGCAAAGGAACAGATAGGTGGTCAGCGTGGCCAAAATCATGTGACATATCATAAGTAACGAGGTTAATCAGTGAGGGAGAAGATATATAAGCAGTAGCTCCCAGTTCTCCCTCAGGTGCATCAGGTTGTATCTTTGGCGCAGCAACCTGCGCATCCTCTATCTCTGGTTCCGCCAAATCAACTTCGCGCGTGGCCTCATCCCAAGGTTCTCTTAAGTATTTCTTTACTCTTTGCCCATTAACCTGAAAACGATGCTTCCGCTCGTTCTCTAACTCGATTGTTCCATATGGGAAAACCTTTGTGACTGTGTATGGTCCCGTCCACTTGCTACGCAGCTTCCCGGGCATCTGCTTTAAGCGGGGGGAGAACAAAAGCACCCGGTCTCCTGGCTCGAAGGTGCGTCTAAGGATGTACTTATCGTGAAATGCTCGTGCGTCTAAGGTGTGTCTTGTGCGCAGTCTTATATGCCCAAAGTGCATCATCCAGCCGCTGGCTCCAGTCTTTGCGCGTAGGTCTCATGGTTTTCTCCAGAATGCGCTTACTCTCTCTGTTGGAAACCTCGGCCTGGCCATTCGTTTGACGATGATATGCAGTGGACGTCTTGTGGCGCCACTATTCTATTGCAGAAGTGCGTCCCCTGGTAGCTGATTATTGCCTTAGGCACTCCGTACCTGCAGAAAATGTTAGTCCTTAAAAACTCAACAACCGTTTTACCATCATCCTTGCGCGTGGCCTTAGCTTCGACCCACTTTGAGACATAATCCACTGCAACTAGTATGTACTCGTATCCAAAAGATGGAGGAAGCGGCCCCATGAAGTCAATCCCCCACAAGTCGAGCACTTCGTCTACCAATATTGGCGTCTATGGCATCTCGTTGCGCGCTGATATATTTCCTATGCGCTGACACCTGTCACAAGCCCTGCAGTGGTTATATGAGTCACGAAATCTATTAGCATTTCCAAAAATCCAGTACAACATTCGAGGACCAAGCATATTGATATCAGACACCACTTCATTCGTGATCTGGTGGAGAAGAAAACGATTGCTCTACAGCATATTGGTACAAAAGTCAGCTTGCAGACATCTTCACCAAACTCTTGGATACAGCCAGATTCGAAGCACTAAGATCCGCGTTGAGTCTTTGTGTCATGTCCTCCTGAACTCTGAAGTGTTTCCCCATTGTCCATTTGTATCAAAAAGGGGGAGAAGTAAATGATGAACAAATGAACTGAACTCTTAGATGTTTTTTTTTTCCTGCGTGGCTTAGCTGAGGCCGAGTGTGGCCACCACTTACTCTTCCTTTGACACTATTATTAAGTAGTTTTATTTTTGTTTTCGCGGAAGTCTTCATCTGTGGCCAAGCATTTTGTCAAAATGCCAAGGAGGAGATTGATGATGTTGTATGCCAGTGTTTGACAAATCCAGCACAAGTGAACAAGCGGCTGAACAAGCGGCTACTATAGCAGGAGCTGGTTCAGGAAGCTGTAGCATATGGTCTACAGCAGTTGTTCGGATCTTTAGAAAAAAGGCTTGGCAGTTCATCAACAAGGATCAAGGGAGTTTCTAAATATTCAGCAGAGAATATTCCAGTAGAGATTCCCAAATGAAGAAGAAGATATGTTTGTAGCAGATTAGATTTTCCAATTAAATATAATCTCCTACAAATTAGGAGATATAGCTCTTTGGAGGAAATTGCTAAAAATGTGAATGATGGAAATGGGTGTTCCTATTTAAAGGAGGCCCTTCAGAGAGTTGAGGGTGATCGAAGTGAAGAGAGCAAACACGAGAGCATACACAGAATACCGAGATAGTAGTTTTGGTGTGCGAGAAGATCTTCGATCATCACCGAGAGCAGAGCGTGAGCGCAGAGGTGAGGTGACTGAAGCAGAGAGTGATCAGGACTTGCAGAGTCTGATCTAAGCTTGATCTGGAAGCCAATTCGGAGTAGCAAGTGCTTGTTGGTTGATCAAGAAAAGCCGCGGAAAAACTGACGAGTGGGTGGCTCGGTCAAGTGTCTAGACGGCTGTTCTCGCTAGTGACAAGAGGTCACTGAGTGAGGGGGAGTATTCCGGGAAATGTTCGATCGGCTCAGCGGAAGGCTTTGGAGCGACGCGGACAGATAGTGCATCAACTGTGTGCTTCAGCAGATGTTATAGCAAACCTGCAGCGACTGGGTATTAATTAGAATAGGCTGAGTTCGCGGAGATAGTAGCTATTTTAAATTGATATTTTTATAGGTTATGTAGAGACAAGTCAGAGCCTGTTCTGATTGTGATCAAGGTTCCACTTAAGGTTAAGTAGCATAGGTTGTGTGGAGATTGTAACCGAGTGTACTTTGAGACCTTCGAGATTAGTGGAATGAGGACAGCCCTCCCCAGACGTAGGCAGTTGGTCAAACTGGGTGAATGATCTGCGCGTCGTTGTGCGCGTCAAATTAATTCCTTCCTCTCCCACTTAGTACAGCGGTTAAGTCGGGGTCGAATCCTCTGAGAAGCAGTAGATTAGCTTTAACTAGTTCCTGCACTTACGAAAACTGGGGGTGTGAGTGATTGGGGTTGCGCGATGCGCGAGTAAACAGTAGTAAATGTAGGAATTGCACTAGACGTGCGCAGGCAGTACAGATTAAGTACTATGACTATGAGAAGTATCGGCGCAGACAATCCTCTATGAGTGTATTCCTTATCATTGACTCTAAATGTCTATAATTTGGTTTACTAAAGTTAGTGTCCGGTCAAGGCTTCCTACCTTGTGCGCATGTTCCGATCAAAGTTCATGAGCTGTTAATTCTTAAGACTAGTCTAAGCAGTTGCGAATCCTGTCACACTAGCAACTGATTAACCTAGCGCGTTACTCCTAGTTGGCACCGTCAGGCTATTCAACTAGTTTAACATACAACAACAAGCAACAAGAGTAAGGTTGCGGTTCAAGGCTTCCCCTACTCATGTAACTAGCTGCCAACAATGTGCACAGAATTAATATAAGCAAACAAGCTATGCATTAAGCGCAAGTCTCAAAGGAAATACTCATAGATTCATGCCCAACCGATACTAAGCATTTAGCTAGACATGCTAGTAGTAAACATCATAGAAATAGTAAATAATATCTAAAGTGTCCAAGAAAACAATAGCAAACAGTGCGTGCAGGTTGCAGTCTTGGCTGGCGCAGTCGGCTAGCGCAGGTCCTCTCAGCAAGCTCGTGTGTTTTTCAGTTCTGCCGTTCTCTCCTCCTTTGTTGTATATCTCGTGTCTCTCTCTGATGCCCTAGCCTTCTTCTCTTTATATACTGCTCAGAGACTCATCTTTGGCAACTTCCAAATCTGGTGGTGTCAGGATTTGGAAATACTACCATCTGCGCATGGCGCACGGCACACTTGGTTAGCGCACTCGGTTAGCACACCGGTCGACTCTGCCAATTCTTCTGTTTGCTTCGCTAGCTCCGCAGGCTATGTGATGCGTGTCCTAAACGCTGCCTGTTAGCGCGTATCCGGCTTAGGCCCTCGTTTTGCCCTGAAATACAAAAACACTGGAAACCAGTAATCTTGTACATAAAATAATGCAAACAAGCATAGGGTTAGGATCTAAATAGTGTGTATAAATAGGCTCTATCAAACCCCCCACACTTGCCCCTTGTTCGTCCCGAACAAGCACTCAAGCACGGATACCATTACCTCTCTGGAGTCTAGCGCACAGTCTTGCACTCTGGCGCGATCTGCACTACTGATCACCTTGCGCTGCTCTATCACCTGCGCGCATCTGCCTTCAGCAATTCTAATATAATGATTTCGTAATTCATTACCTCTCAGCTAGGATGAAGATCATTTCGGATGGCTGGGAGATAGCTCTTCATAGGCTCCAGGTTGTCAGCTCTCACTTCGAGGATGGGTATATGGTTGATAACGCAAGCTTCTTCCCGTGCGTGATTCTTTCCTTTTTCGTGAACTTGCGCACGCTGGTACTGAGTAGTGCGCATGCTAGCTTCTTTAGCGCATATCATCTGCTGGTATTTTTCTTTTGTACAGCTTTCTCTGCAATTTCTTACGTTCCCAGAACGGTTCCAGTCTCGGCCTTCGGATAGCAGCTATGGAACAACGCTCCGCTCTCCCTCCTTGGTCTGTCTGCGCAGGTCAGCGCACGCGTTTACACCCGCGCCCGCCTTCCTTAGCTCGACTTCCAGAGGGAAGGTGGTCTGTTTTCCCACCTCGCCACGCTTTGGGTAATCGCCTTCGGCATCTGCGTGACTGAGCGCGCTCTCTTGTTCCGAAGGTCGCGAAGCACAGGCCTCCACTAGCGCTCTTGACCATATACCTCACCTCCGAAGCGCGAACGACTAACCGCCTCTCTAGAGCGTTTCTGTCAACTCCACATCCCCTGTATATCCCAACTAACAGGAGCAGAAAAACGAAAAAAAATACTAAAACAGTTGATAGCAGCGCACGCAATACGGATAGCGCAAAACAAGCTGACAGCATGCGCAACTCGCACACAAGCCCACTACTGCTACTGTTTCCTTCAATTAATCTAAGCTATACTATAAAGCTCAAAAGTACGTGAAAAGTAAAGGTAGAGGTAGTGCTCCCCCCCCCCCCCACACACTGAAATAGAGACGTGTCCCCACGACTCAAGCTCAAGCGCACGGAGAATGCGCACAAGCAAGCAATCAAAACAAAGAACATAAAAACTAAAAACATATAGTCAAAGCAGCGTAATATAGCAAAGGGTCACAAACCATTTAGCACAAAAGTTCAGCACAAATAAAGCAAAATAATATCGAATAATGTCAGCATATAAAAGAAAAATAGACACCACCCGAAAGAAATAATGCGCCCTCCCTACAGCTCTATATGTCCTCTGAGCTGGACGCAGCCGCTGAACCATGCGCCTCCTCCTCTGAAGAATCCGTCACATAATCGGTGCTCAAGGAAGGCGGTACAACAGAAAGGGCGGCAGGCTGTGCCACGAAGTCGTCCTCTGAGACGGGGTCCCATAGCGAGTCTGAGCTGGTGCTAATGATGGGTTCGGCTACAGGGGACCTCGGAATGGACGGCTGGGCAGGGGATGGTGCAGGTGCTGGTACTGGTTCTGGTTCGGGGGTGGGCACTGTTTCTGTGGCTGCTGGGGCTGGCTCTGGTGCTGGGGCTGGGGAAGGAGAGGGCTCTGCTGGATGCACTGGGGGCAGAGTAAGAAGGCTGGCTGGTTGGCGCAGCTCGCTGGGGGAACCTGGAGGTGGCCGGTGCAGGCTGAGGAGAGGGGGAATCGCGTCTCCAAATTTAATCCGCGCGTCGTTGTGCGCGTCAAATTAATTCCTTCCTCTCCCACTTAGTACAGCGGTTAAGTCGAGGTCGAATCCTCAAGGAAGCAGTAGATTAGCTTTAACTAGTTCCTGCACTTACGAAAACTGGGGGTGTGAGTGATTGGGGTTGCGCGATGCGCGAGTAAACAGTAGTAAACGCAGGAATTGCACTAGACGTGCGCAGGCAGTAGAGATTAAGTACTATGACTATGAGAAGTATCAGCGCGACAATCCTCTATGAGTGTATTCCTTATCATTGACTCTAAATGTCTATAATTTGTTTTACTAAAGTTAGTGTCCGGTCAAGGCTTCCTAACTTGTGCGCAGGTTCCGATCAAAGTTCATGAGCTATTAATTCTTAAGACTAGTCTAAGCAGCTGCGAATCCTGTCACAGTAGCAACTGATTAACCTAGCGCGTTACTCCTAGTTGGCACCGTCAGGCTATTCAACTAGTTTAACATACAACAACAAGCAACAAGAGTAAGATTGCGGTTCAAGGCTCCCCCTACTCATGTAACTAGCTGCCAACAATGTGCACAGAATTAATATAAGCAAACAAGCTATGCGTTAAGCGCAAGTCTCAAAGGAAATACTCATAGATTCATGCCCAACCGATACTAAGCGTTTAGCTAGACATGGTAGTAGTAAACATCATAGAAATAGTAAATAATATCTAAAGTGTCCAAGAAAACAATAGCAAACAGTGCGTGCAGGTTGCAGTCTTGGCTGGCGCAGTCGGCTAGCGCAGGTCCTCTCAGCAAGCTCGTGTGTTTTTCAGTTCTGCCGTTCTCTCCTCCTTTGTTGTATATCTCGTGTCTCTCTTTGATGCCCTAGCCTTCTTCTCTTTATATACTGCTCAAAGACTCATCTATGGCAACTTCCAAATCTGGTGGTGTCAGGATTTGGAAATACTACCATCTGCGCATGGCGCACGACACACTTGGTTAGCGCACTCGGTTAGCGCACCGGTCGACTCTGTCAATTCTTCTGTTTGCGCCGCTAGCTCCGCAGGCTGTGTGATGCGCGTCCTAAACACTGCCTGTTAGCGCGTATCCAGCTTAGGCCCTCGTTTTGTCCTGAAATACAAAAACACTAGAAACCAGTAATCTTGTACATAAAATAATGCAAGCAAGCATAGGGTTAGGATCTAAATAGTGTGTATAAATAGGCTTGAAAACTTGCGCCACAATCCTGTTGCAAAAGTGCGTCCCCTGGTCGCTAATGATCGCCTTAGGTACCCCGTACCTGCAAAAGATGTTAGTTTTCAGAAACTTAGCGACCGTCTTACCATCATCCTTCCGTGTGGCCTTAGCTTCGACCCATTTGGAGACATAATCCACTGCGACCAATATGTACTTGTATCCTGCAGATGGAGGAAATGGCCCCATGAAGTCAATCCCCCATATATCAAACACTTCATCCACTAGAATCGGCGTCTGCGGCATCTCGTTGCGCGCTGATATGCCTCCTGTGCGCTGGCACCTGTCACAATTCCTGCAGTAGTTATATGCGTCTCTGAACAGGTGCGGCCAATAAAATCCGCTATCCAGGATCTTCCTGCTTGTGCGCTTGGGACCAAAGTGTCCTCCACATGCGTGCGCATGACAAAACATCAAAACTGAGTTAGTTTCATGGTCAGGCACGCAGCGCCTCAATATCTGATCTGGTCCTATTCTGAGCATATATGGATCATCCCAAAGGTAAAGGTTCGACTCATGTTTCAATCTCATGCACTGGGTTTTATTGAAATGCGGAGGAAACGTACCTGTGACCAGGTAATTCGCAATGTGCGCATACCATGGTACCTGACGTGTCAGCGCCATCAGATGCTCATCAGGGAATGTCTCTGTGATCTGCCCTGGCTCCTCCTCCTTCACGATCCTGCTCAGGTGGTCCGCAACTGTGTTCTCAGTACCCTTCTTGTCTTTGATCTCCAAGTTAAATTCCTGAAGTAGGAGCACCCAGCGCATCAGGCGCGGCTTAGTTTCTTTCTTGGACATTAGGTAGCGGATGGCTGCGTGGTCTGTGTATATGATGACCCTGGCGCCTAGAACATATGCACGGAACTTCTCCAGTGCAAACACAATTTCCAGAAGCTCCTTCTCTGTGGTGGTGTAGTTCCTCTGCGCAGCGTCCAGTGTGCGCGACGCATAATAAATGGCGTGCGGTTTCTTGTCCACTCGCTGCCCCAGGACTGCACCTACTGCGTAATCGCTTGCGTCGCACATTAGTTCAAATGGCAGGTTCCAGTCTGGCGCGCGCATCACTGGCGCACTGGTCAGCGCCTCCTTCAGCTTATCAAATGCGGCCCTGCACTCATCAGTAAACTGATGCCGTGCGCCATGCGCAGATGATGGTGTTTCCAAATCCTGACACAACCAGATTTGGAAGTTGCCAAGGATGAGCCTCTGAGCAGTATATAAAGAAGAGAAGAAGGCTAGGGTTTGATCATCATACAATCGAGAGGACCTGCGCTAGCCGACTGCAACCTGCACGCACTGTTTGCTATTGTTTTCTTGGATACCTTAGTTATTATTTACTGTTTCTATGATGTTTACCACTAGCATGTCTAGCTAAACGCTTAGTATCGGTTGTGCATGAATCTATGAGTATTTCCTTTGTGACTTGCGCTTAATGCATAGCTTGCTTGCTTATATTAATTCTGTGCACATTGTTGGCAGCTAGTTGCATGAGTAGGGGAAGCCTTGAACCGCAATCTTACTCGTGTTGCTTGTTGTTGTATGTTAAACTAGTTGAATAGCCTGATGGTGCCAACTAGGAGTAACGCGCTTGGATAGGCAATTACTACCTTGATCGGATTCGTAGTTGTTTAGTCTAGTTCAAGAATTAATAGCACATGAACTTTGATCGGAACATGCGCACATGTTAGGAAGCCTTGATCGGACACTGACATTAGCAAACCAAACTATAGACATTTAGAGTCGATGATAAGGAATACACTCATAGAGTATTGTCTGCGCCGATACTTCTCATAGTCATAGTACTTAATCTCTACTGCCTGCACACGTCTAGTGCAAATCCTGCGTTTAAGACTGTTTACTCGCGCATTGCGCAACCCCAATCGCTCACACCCCCAGCTTTCGTAAGTGTAGGTCACTGGTTAAAACTGAACTGCTTGCTCCCTGTGGAGATCGACCCTGACTTAACCGCTGTACTAGTGGAAGAGGAAGGATTAATTTGACGCGTACAACGACGCGCGATCAAATTTTGGCGCCGTTGCCGGGGAGCAACACAGCTAAGTTTTAGCTAGTTTACGTTTTTTTCTTTTTTTTAGTAACTAGTTATTTCAGTTTGTTTTGTTTTTTTCGTTGTTGTTTCTGACAACGCGCAATCACCATTAGCCTGCGCAACCTTGAAACAGTTACGCTGCGCAGATTCTAGTTGCGCACTGACAGATGCAGCAGCATTAGTTATCTTTTAATTTCGTTTTCTTTGAGATTTAGAACAGGTCATGGAGGATAACAGTGTCGTTGGAGACAACTTAGGGGACAGAACCCCGGAAGAAGCAAGAGTACATAACCGCGCAGCCTTGTTCAGAGAGGAAGTGCAGCGCGAGGTTGAAGCACGGATGGCCGCTGAATTGTATAATGCGCCACCCGCGCGACAAGCTGCGCGACGCAGAATAGTGCGCGAGATGTCAGCCCCAATCATAGTTAACCAGCCATGGTGCATCGTGCTTCCGCCAGACGGTCATTTTGAACTGAGGAGCTCGCTCATTCATCACATGCCCAAGTTCCACGGGATGAACAACGAAAATCCAGTCAAGCATGTGCGAGAGTTCCTAGTCATTTGTGAGAACATGAAGACCGAAGGGGAGAGCGATGATGCGCTGAAAATGAAGGCATTCCCATTTTCACTGTGTGATACAGCCAGACATTGGTTGATGAACTTACCAGCAGGATCAATTCACACATGGGAGCAACTGCAGAAGAAGTTCCTGGACAAATTCTATCCCGCAGCAAAGATCGCGCTACTTTGGAGGGAGCTGGCCGCGCCAAGGCAGAGCGCAGGAGAGTCGCTGTCAGAGTATTACGAGCGTTTCAGGGAGCTAGAGGCCAACTGCTACAATCATGGCCTACCCCAGAATGTGCTGATAGAGAACTTCCTGAATGGACTGCTACCCATGGAGCTGAGGCTATTGAACGCATGCGCAGGAGGCGACATTTGCAACATGTATCCAGAAGACGCGTGGCAGCTGATAGAAGACTCTGCTGGGCAGGTAAGACATCAGCTAACACTTGAAAATTGTCGTGCTCGTCCTGTGCATCAGGTAGAAACAAGCGCTGAGATCAAGGAAATGAAGGCCATGCTGCAGAAGTTGATGAGTGCGCAAAGCGCACAACCAGTTGCGCCAAAGGTATGTGAATTCTGCAATTCCACCGAGCACAAAACCGATGCATGTCCCACACTTTTTGAGGAATCAGGAGATATCAATGCTCTTGGAGGATGGGATAACAGAGGGCCACAGAGGCAGAATCTGCCGCGCTTTGGACTTGCCGCAAATGGGTTTAGATGGAAGGAGGAAAATAATTTCCAGAGGCAGTCTGCGGATCAGCGCGCGCTACAGCAGACGCAACAAGCTGCGCCCTACAATCCACCGCATCGCCGCACTGACGCACCAGCGCATAACAACCAGCAACCGAGGCGATCTTTGGAAGATATCGTGGGGCAGCTAGCAGACACAGTGCGCAAAAATGACGAGAAGTATGACAAGCGGTTCGAGTCCATTGAAAAGCAGCTATCACAGATCGCTACCACGGTGTATGAGCTAAAGAAGAGCGATGGCAACCTGCCTTCGCAAGTGATTCAGAACCCCAAAGGAGGAGTCAATGCAGTGACACTGAGGACTGGGCGCACAATAGGAACAGAGCAGACCACGCAGGCGCCCGCGCAACCAGTTGCGCAAGTCCCGGATCCAGCGGAGCAGAATGCGCAACCAGAGCAAGACGCGCAACCAGAAGTGCCAGCCACAAACCAGCAAGGCGAAGCGCCAGGTATCATGCAATTGAAAGACAAGGGCACGAATCGTACTAACATACCTGCACCTTTCCCTGTCAGGCACCCTTGGCTAGGAAGGAAGCGCTGGATAAGGAGCTATACGAGTTATTCAGTAAGGTGGAAATAAACATTCCCCTTATTGAAGCAGTTCGGCAGATCCCTAGCTAAGCGCATTCAGACTGGATGGCGCATGTGCATCGACTACAGGAAGCTTAACGCAGTCACGCGCAAGGACCATTTCCCGCTACCCTTCATGCACCAAATGCTGGACAAATTAGCAGGAAAGCCCTATTTTTGCATCTTGGACGGATATTTAGGGTACAACCAGATACGCATAGCTGTGGAGGATCAAGAGAAGACCACGTTCACCTGCCCGTTCAGTACATTTGCGTTTCGGCGCATGTCATTTGGGCTGTGTAACGCGCCAGGTACGTTCCAACGCCTTGTCATGAGCATTTTTTCTGATATGATTGGTATATGCATAGAAGTGTTCATGGATGATTTTACCGTTTATGGAGGTACCTTTGATGCTTGCCTAACTCATCTTGATAAGGTCTTAGCGCGCTGCATTTCTAAGAACCTAGTACTCAATTATGAAAAATGTCATTTCATGGTAACGCATGGTGTAGTACTAGGACATATCATCTCAGAGGAGGGAATCAAGGTAGATAAAGCTAAAATTGATCTTATTTCTAATCTACCTTATGCCACTAACGTGCGCGATGTGAAGTCATTCCTTGGGCATGCCGGGTTTTACAGGCATTTTATAAAGGACTTCTCTAAAATTTGTATACCCTTGTCTAACCTCTTGCAAAAGGATGTGTGCTTCGACTTTACTGATGAGTGCAGGGTCGCATTTGATAAGCTGAAGGAGGCGTTGACCAGTGCGCCAGTGATGCGCGCGCCAGACTGGAACCTGCCATTTGAACTGATGTGCGACGCAAGCGACTACGCAGTAGGTGCAGTCCTGGGGCAGCGAGTGGACAAGAAGCCGCACGCCATTTACTATGCATCGCGCACGCTGGACGCTGCGCAGAGGAACTACACCACCACGGAGAAGGAGCTTCTGGCAATTGTGTTTGCGCTGGAGAAGTTCCGTGCATATGTTCTAGGCGCTAGAGAAGTTCCGTGCATATACACAGACCACGCAGCCATCCGCTACCTAATGTCCAAGAAAGAAACTAAGCCGCGCCTGATGCGCTGGGTGCTCCTACTTCAGGAATTTGACTTAGAGATCAAAGACAAGAAGGGCACGGAGAACATAGTTGCGGACCACCTGAGCAGGATCGTGAAGGAGGAGGAGCCAGGGCAGATCACGGAGACATTCCCTGATGAGCATCTGATGGCGCTGACAGGTAAGGTACCATGGTATGCGCACATTGCGAATTACCTGGTCACAGGTACGTTTCCTCCGCATTTCAATAAAACCCAGTGCATGCGATTAAAACATGAGTCCAAGCATTACCTTTGGGATGATCCATATATGCTCAGAATAGGACCAGATCAGATATTGAGGCGCTGCGTACCTGACCACGAAACTAACTCTGTTTTGATGTTTTGTCATGCGCACGCATGTGGAGGACACTTTGGTCCCAAGCGCACGAGCAGAAAGGTCCTGGACTGTGGATTTTATTGGCCGCACCTGTTTAAAGACTCATATGACTACTGCAGGAACTGTGACAGGTGCCAGCGCACAGGAGGCATATCAGCGCGCAACGAGATGCCGCAGACGCCGATTCTAGTGGATGAAGTGTTTGATATATGGGGGATTGACTTCATGGGGCCATTTCCTCCATCCGCAGGATACGAGTACATATTGGTCGCAGTGGATTATGTCTCTAAATGGGTCGAAGCTAAGGCCACACGGAAGGATGATGGTAAGACGGTCGCTGAGTTTCTGAAAACTAACATCTTTTGCAGGTACGGGGTACCTAAGGCGATCATTAGCAACCAGGGGACGCACTTTTGCAACAGGATTGTGGCGCAAGTTTTCAAGCAAATGGACAGGCCGAGGTTTCCAATAGAGAGATCAAGCGCATCCTAGAGAAGACTGTGAGACCATCGCGCAAAGATTGGAGCCAGCGCCTGGACGACGCGCTGTGGGCATACCGCACTACGCACAAGACGCCAATCGGGACTTCACCATTCCGGTTGGTTTACGGAAAAGCATGCCACCTGCCAGTAGAGCTAGAGCACAAAGCATATTGGGCCTTACGCATTTGCAACTTGAACCTAGACGAGGCCGGAAAGGAGCGCGCATTTGAGCTCAGCGAATTAGAAGAGCTGCGCCTGGATGCCTATGAGGGAATGCGCGATTACAAGGAGCGGACAAAGGCGTTTCATGACAAGCATATCCTCAGACGCACTTTTGAGCCAGGAGACCAGGTATTATTATTCTCCTCTGGTCTGAAGCTCATGCCTGGAAAGCTGCGCAGCAAATGGACTGGACCGTAAACAGTCACCAGGGTTTTCCCCTATGGAACAATCGAGTTAGAAAACGAGCACCAGCATCGTTTTCAGGTTAATGGGCAGAGAGTCAAACGGTATCTAGGAGAACCTTGGGATGGCACAACGCGCGATATTGAATTGGCAGAACATGAGATAGTAGATGCGCAGGTTGCTGCGCCAGAGTCATCACCAGGCGCGCCAGAGGGAGAAACAGGGGACTATTGCTCATATTTCTTCTCCCTCTTTACCTACTCACGTTACTTATAATATCCATGCTGACTACCCTTTTGATCCGTTGCGCAGGACCAAGAAGAGCACAACACATGCACAAGCGCAGGGTCACTCAGGAGCAAGTGTGGGGGAGGCCGCTGGTATACTTTCACCCAAGTAACAAGGTACAGTCGAGCCAACGACGTTAAACAAAGGCACTTGTCGGGAGGTAACCCCGACTCGTTTTACTTTTACACATTATTATGTTCTTTATTTTGCTTGCATACATGTGCGCGACCTCCGGGCGCTTAAGCTTGAGTCGTGGGGACACGTCTCTGTTTAAGTGTGGGGGGGGGGAGCATTACATTTACATTTCACGTTTTTTTTTAGCTTTATAGTGTAGCTTAGTTTAATTGAAGGAAACAGTAGCAGTAGTGCGCTTGTGTGCGGGTTGCGCGCACTGTTCAGCTTGTTTGCGCTACCCATACTGCGTGCGCTGCTATCAACTGTTTTATTATATTTTTTCATTTTTTCTGCTCCTGTTAGTTGGGATATACAGGGGATGTGGAGTTGACAGAAATGCTCTAGAGAGGCGGTTAGTCGTTCGAGCTTCGGAGGAGAGGTATATGGTCGAGAGCGTGAGTGGAGGCCTGTGCTTCGCAACCTTCGAAACAAGAGAGCGCGCTCAGTCAAGCAGATGCCGAAGGCGAATTACCCAAAGCGTGGCGAGGTGGGAAAACAGACCACCTTTCCTCTGGAAGTCGAGCTAAGGAAGGCGGGCGCAGGTGTAAACGCGTGCGCCGACCTGCGCAGATAGACCAAGGAGGGAGAGCGGGGCGGTGTTCCATAGCTGTTATCCGGAGGCGAGACTGGAACCGTTCTGGGAAAGATAAGAACCATAGACAAAGCTGTACAAGAGAAAAATACCAGCAGATGATATGCGCTACAAAAGAATCAGCATGCGCACATATAAGCACCAGCGTGCGCAAAGTCCACAAAGAAAATCATCAAAAGGCTTGAGTTCCCAGGAAGTGCGCGGAAGAATCACGCATCGGAAGAAGCTTGCGCTGTTAACCATATACCCATCCTCGGAGTGAGAGCTGACAACCTGGAGCCTATAAAGAGCTATCTCCCAGCCATCCAAAATGATCTTCATCCCAGCTGAGAGGTAATGAATTTCGAAATCACTATACTTAAACTGTTGAAAGCAATTGTGCGCAGGTGGTAGAGCAGCGCAAGGTGTTCAGTAGTGCAGATCGCGCCAGAGTGCAAGACTGTGCGCTAGACTCCAGAGAGGTAATGGTATGCGTGCTTGAGTGCTTGTTCGAGGACGAACAAGGGGCAAGTGTGGGGGGTTTGATAGAGCCTATTTATACACATTATTTAGATCATAACCCTATGCTTGTTTGCATTATTTTATGTGCAAGATTACTGGTTTCCAGTGTTTTTGTATTACAGGACAAAACATGGGCCTAAGTCGGATACGCGCTAACAGGCAGCGTTTAGGACGCGCATCACACAGCCTACGGAGCTAGCGGCGCAAACAGAAGAATTGGCAGAGTCGACCACGGTGCGCTAACCGATTGTGCTAAACAGATGCCGTGCGCCATGCGCAGATGATGGTGTTTCCAAATCCTGACACAACCAGATTTGGAAGTTGCCAAGAATGGGCCTCTCGAGCAGTATATAAAGAAGAGAAGGAGGCTAGGGTTTAGGCATTATTAGAGAATACACAATTCGTACACCAAGGAGGCACTGCGCAGTAGAACTGGAAAACACACGAGCTTGCTGAGAGGATCTGCGCTAGCCGACTACGCCAGCCAAGACTGCAACCTGCACGCACTGTTTGCTATTGTTTTCTTGGATACCTTAGTTATTATTTACTGTTTCTATGATGTTTAGCACTAGCATGTCTAGCTAAACGCTTAGTATCGGTTGGGCATGAATCTATGAGTATTTCCTTTGAGACTTGCGCTTAATGCATAGCTTGCTTGCTTATATTAATTCTGTGCACATTGTTGGCAGCTAGTTGCATGAGTAGGGGAAGCCTTGAACCGCAATCTTACTCGTGTTGCTTGTTGTTGTATGTTAAACTAGGTGAATAGCCTGACGGTGCCAACTAGGAGTAACGCGCTAGGATAGGCAATTACTACCTTGATCGGATTCGTAGTTGTTTAGTCTAGTTCAAGAATTAATAGCACATGAACTTTGATCGGAACATGCGCACATGTTATGAAGCCTTGACCGGACACTAACTTAAGTAAAACCAAGCTATAGACGTTTAGAGTCAATGATAAGGGATACACTCATAGAGGATTGTCTGCGCCGGTAGTTCTCATAGTCATAGTACTTAATCTCTACTGCCTGCGCACGTCTAGTGCAATTCTTGCGTTTACGATTGTTTACTCGCGCATAGCGCAACCCCAATCGCTCACACCCCCAGCTTTCGTAAGTGTAGGTCACTGGTTAAAACCGAACTGCTTGCTCCCTGTGGAGATCGACCCTGACTTAACCGCTGTACTAGTGGAAGAGGAAGGATTAATTTGACGCGTACAACGACGCGCGATCATACTTCTTCCGGAATAACTATGATAGGGCCCTCCTGATTACTTGCACTTTGATTAGTAACCGTGGCTTTGACAAATGTAGTTACACCTGTTCCTGCATCACCAGTGTAACCTAGACCTTCAGTCCCACCTCCATACCTTTGTAAGCCAAGATTCCATCCAGAATGGATGCCTCCCCACTGTTTGCTCCAGATATAGCTTTCTGTCGACAGTCTTCACTTACTATTTTAGCATCATATGAATGTTGTTCCTTGGACAGAGAGGTGATGATGATTTGAAGCTCGTCTCTTTCTCCTTCCAATCTGGAAACCTTTGACGCTAATTCTCTATTGGCTTCAATAACTTCCTGACACTTCTCTTGTATCACTTTGAACTGATCAGCAATAGTTTCTACTGATAATTCTTTGTCATCACTATTGTCAGATTCAACGATCCATAAACAAAGTCCGTCTTTATTTGATCATTACAAAATACAGTAGTTAAAGCTAGATTTCCTTTTTGATCAGTCTCCTCTTTAGTATCACCATCACTCCAATTTGCCATTAGAGACTTGTTATTTTTCTTCAGGTAGCTAGGGCACTCAGTTTGCCTATGTCCATACCCCTCGCATTCCCGACACTGGATTCCT